>UESW01004732.1:0-25633 GCA_900491605.1 Calamus simplicifolius | reverse complement strand
ATTACATTCTCAACACTTTACCACCGCAATATGCCCCATTTAAGATCTCATATAACACACATAAGGATAATGATCAATTAATGAACTTATGACCATGTGTGTTCAAGAGGAGGGTAAACTTGCTGTGGAAGAGGGTACTCAACTCTTTTGTCTGTTATGAATCTAACATGATTAATGTTACTCAAGACACATGGTGGATTGACTCTGGTTCTTCAATCCATGTTACCAACTCCTTGCAAGGATTGCAAGACCTGTGGAAAACAGTGGGAAGTGAATGTTGCATCTATTCTGGAAACAAGATGTCATCACATGTGGAAGCCATTGGAACTTGCAAACTTGTTTTAGATAGTGGTTTTATTTTAAGTTTGGAAAAGACATTTTATATTCCTGGTTTTGCTAGGAATTTAGTTTCTGTTTCAAGACTTGTATCTTGTGGATATTCCTTTAAATTTTTGGATTCATCTTTCAGTATTTCTTATGGATCTAAGATTATTGGATGTGGTACATTGTCTGATGGTCTTTTTCGTCTTAATTTAGAAAATAACAATCACTATTCTTCTATGCATGTTGGTGTTAAAAGATGTGTCGTTGATGAGAATTCGTCTAATTTGTGGCATAGGAGATTAGGTCATATCTCCATTGATAGAATCAAGAGGTTGGTACATGATGGAGTACTTAGTACTCTTGATTGGACTAACTTTAGTACTTGTGTAGACTGCCTTAAAGGTAAGCAAACTAACAAGTCAAAGAAAGGTGCAAAGAGGAGTTCTCAATTGTTAGAAATAATTCATACAGACATTTATAGTCCTGATATAGATGCATACCGTAATAAGTATTTCATCTCCTTTATTGATGATTATTCGCGTTACATGTATCTCTACTTATTGAACAGCAAAGTGAGGCACTTGATGCTTTCAAAATTTTTAAGGCTGAAGTAGAGAACAATGTGACAAACGAATCAAGATCGTAAGATCTGATAGGGGAGGAGAATACTATGGAAGATACACTGAGAGTGGACAAGCTACCAGTCCATTTGCAAAGTTTCTTCAAGATTGTGGGATTGTTGCCCAATACACCTTACCTGGTTCTCCAGATCAGAATGGTGTAGCTGAAAGAAAGAAACCGAACATTAATGGACATGGTAAGGAGCATGCTTGCCAGCTCCAAACTTCCTCGATCCTATGAACTGAAGCCCTTAAGACAGCAGTGTACATATTAAACCGGGTTCCAACCAAGGCTGTCCAAAAGATACCTTTTGAGTTGTTTAAAGGTTGGAAACCGAGTTTGCGACATGTATGCGTTTGGGGTTGCCCAGCTGAGGTGAGGATTTGTTGGCCCAAATGGCAACCCAAGAGGGGGGGGGGGTGAATTGGGTTCTTTAAAAATTAAGCCTTTTAAAGTAATTTAAACTATTGATGAGAGGATGTAAACAATTAATTCAAGTTAAAGCACGACAGCAAGAGAGAGAGATAAATAAGCACGACAAACATAGAAATTTTATAGTGGTTCGGTGTATCCAACACCTACGTCCACTCCCAAGCTCCACTTGGGTCCACACTATAATCTCCTCGATTACAGTCGAGTTGTTTTACAAGCTTACAACCAAACTTGTTGTTTCCCGGGATCACAACGAACCCAGCCGTTTTACACGGGCTTACCAGCACAAAACCCAACACACAAGCTAACCTTAGCTTGTGACGAGGTACACTACCTCCACTAATTCAACCCTCTGATTGAATTAGTAAACCACAAGATGAAAATGTAAGTTTAATACAAAACAGCTCCTTTGGAGCAGATATTTCAAAATAAACGCAAGGTTTAGAAGAGCCTGTTTAGATTTGATTTGAGTGCAGGCTTTTCTTCTTTTCTTCTCTTCCTCAACTCCTTTGAAGTGTGGAATCGAGGCCTCAGCTCAGATTCTTCACGGATTGAATGTTGGAGTTGATTTGAGCTTTTTCTTCCTTTCTTTGAATGTTGAAAATCTCTTGATTTGCTCTTGAATGGCTCTTGGATTTTCTTCTAGACTTTCTTGGATTGATGAACTTGAGCACAGATGAAGTCTCCTTTGATTTCACACCTTTTCTTTCACTCTATTTTTGAATCTCGGATTTTTCAAATGACGCTCTGTTTTTCCTCTTTTTCTGAAAGATTTTTCTTTTTCTCTCTTGATTTGTATATATTTCTTTGATTTGAAAACGGCCTCTCTATTTATAGACTCTGCAAAAATATAGTCGTTAGACACAAAGAAATCTAGCCGTTATTGAAAAATCTTACCGTTGACGCTGAGTTGGCATTCAGAAAAATCACGCCCAGATTTGTTGGAGTCGGCTCCAGCTTTAGGCGAGTCGGCTCGAAGACGCGATACCAAAAATAGAAACATCAGAAAGTTAAGGGTCGACTCAACGAAAATAAGGTGTCGACTCCTGACAGTCGGGGGTCGACTCATGAAAAGCAAGGGGTCGACTCGAGAAGTGCTCAGAAAAATAATCTCTGGTGTCTGAGCGGAGTCGACTCACACAGTCATGGAGTCGGCTCGACAAAATCGGGGGTCGACTCGAGAAATCACAGGGGTCGACTCGAGACAAACAGACATCTCTGTATACTGAGTGGAGTCGACTCTGAAACTCTAGAGTCGGCTCCGGAACGTATCAAAAATCAGAGAATTTTCTGATTGACTTTGAAATTCGTTCCAGATTCATTTTAAATCAATTTTTGACTTGAATACAATAAAATTGTCATTAGGAATCAATTCAAGAAATGTTCCAAAAACTCATTGATTGAGATATGAAGTATAAAAATTTCTTTTTGAAAGCTTAAACATGGAGCTTGAAGTTACTTTCAAATTGATTAAAGTCATACTTAACATACTCATTGATTATTCTAAATAAATTCATTGCTCATGTAAATAAATTCATTGCATCTTTTAATATACTCATGGCTTTTGGTAATCATCAAAATCAATAAGATTGGGGCAACAATTTCTCAACAATCTCCCCAACAATCTCCCCCTTTTTGATGATGACAAAAACATTGAGTATATGCATGATTAATTAAAGAATTTATTTTATTTTCATAGTTAGGCTCCCCCTGAATGAGGTAGCTCCCCCTATGAAACTCAAATAAATATTCCATTCATTCAATTTAAGCTTATACACAATTTAATGTCAAAATTCAGCCTTTTCATCTAAATTGCTTTTTCATTCATTCACTGTATGTGTAATGTTTAATTATTACTTCCTTTTATCTCATTCAATTATTTATTATATGCATATATATAACATTCGTTTAATTTCTCCCATGCATATACAGTTATGTATATAAAACTCTCCCCCTTTTTTGTTATCAACAAAAAGGTAGAGAAGCATCAAACATAATCACATTCATGATTTAAGATATGTTTTAACAAGAACTGAGATTCATTGATAATAGGAGAAGTACATTCAAACTCAGACTACATTGAACATTCAAAACTGACTTTTCATTACATCATTGTATCAAAATGTAAAACATAATATAAATTTCATTACATTGCAAAGACTAAGCATCTATTACATCAAAAATGTGTCCTTACAATCCTTGTTAAGTGATCTATAATGTTCTTCATTCCGTCAGTTTGAAGCTTAACATAATCTTTCAGTCTTTCATCTACAAAAGTACAAGCAGTTAAAATCTTGTCTTGAAGTTCAGCATTGCACTTTGCATAGGTCTCACCATCTCCACAAATGTCTTTAAGTTCTTCAAAAATATTCTTTAGATCACCACTTAAAGACTCAGTAGAAGCTAAGAGTAGATTCAATCTTGGTGATCCGATCATCTAATGAATAAGAGTTTCTTTAAGATTCATGAATTTATTGTCAAACTCAGTCTTCAATTTATCCGCCTGATCATCAAGAAGACTCTTGAGCTGCATTAACTGAAGATCTGAAAAACCGACTGATGAAGAAGATGACTGATCAACCATCGGAGCAGGAGAAGGGGCCGGAACAGGAACAGAAGAGCTAGGAGGTACAGGAGATGAATGTCTAACTGACGGTCCAGGTGCCTCAACATCAGCGGCTCTATCTTCCAACATACTTTTCCTTTCCCATCTGCCATCCTTCTTCACAAATCCCATTCTATGAATAGTGGCCAAACTATAGTAATCAGTGTGTCTTAAATTTCTCATTGGCTCACTATCGGAAATGATTATCCCTTGGCTTTGAAAGATCTTAGTTAATATCATGCCATAGGGTAGACTAGATTTCCTCTTGCTCCCACAGTCAGCAATGTACCATAATTATCATGCTCGGAAGATTGATAGGTCTTCCAGTCACTATAGCATCCATTACAAAGATATCTCTCTCAGAAACATAATCAAATCTCCCAATCTTAGGGAATAGAATCCTACTACAAATGTTATGGAGAAGTCTTAATTCCAAGGATAGTTGATTTGCATGGACTTCTTCAAAACCAACAATTTCTTTATTTAGCAATCTTGATAGAGCTGGGCTCCTATCATCAGGTGAAAAAGTAGAAGTACCAGACACTGGAAGTTCCAACAATCTTGAGAGTAAATCCACTGTCACATTTATTCTATTTCCTCTAATGATGCTGACTAATCCATTGTCTCCTCTTGACAGATTTTTATAAAATTCTTTAACTAGGGCTGGGTAGGTTGGACAATCTAAAGAACATATTTTCTCCCATCCCATTTCAATTAACTGCCTCCCCACAAGAAACCTTCTGCCTCAAATAATTCAAAATCAACCTTTCTCCCGGTTGTAATCACTCTATCGGCTAGACGGTCTACCTGAGATGTGGCCGTAGTAGGAGAAGCACTCGGAGTTGAAGAGGATGAGGTGGAATCCATGCTCGGAGAGGGTTCGCGAGCGGGACGCCTCACAGTCTTCTTCACCGCCTTCTTCCTTTTCATCCCGGCCGCTCCAAGGCTAGAACCACGGGTTTTAGGAGCCATTTGATCTAGTGGAAAGGTTAATCAAGGATTTCTAAGGATTTGGTAGGTTAGGAAAAATTTTGGAGAGAGTATTTGAAGATTTGAGATAGAAGTGAGCGAGGAGTCGACTCTGCCCTAGATAAATCGACCTGGGACCACTTCGAGTCGGCTCCCGCAAAGTGTGGGGTCGACTCCGGGTAGTCACAGAAATTATCCCGAAGTGGAGTCGACTCGCACAGAGATGGGGTCGGCTCCAGAGTTTCAGCAGAAACATGGAGTCGACTCCGATACTGACCGAGTCGGCTCCGAGACCATTTCAGAGCAAAAACAAAAGTTTCAGAGAATCTGAAATGTGTCCGGATATTGATCATAAAAATTGATAAAAAATCATTGGAATAGATCAATTAGATATGAATTCTAGATAAGATTTCCTTAAAGATCAAAGAGTAGAAAGAGTTCTAGATAATTTCTTAGGGGTTTCAAATCATTCTAATGGATCACAAATCCCTAACTCTCCTCTAAGATAACAGAATCTTTCTTCACTCAAGGGTTTTGTAAATATATCAGCTAATTGATCTTCAGTATTAACATAATCAAGACATATTTCTCCATTCGTTACATGTTCTCTAATAAAATGATATCTAATTTCTATGTGTTTTGTTCTAGAATGTTGAATTGGATTTTTTGTTAGATTAATTGCACTTGTGTTGTCACATTTTATAGGTGTTTTGTCAAGTGTGATACCATAGTCTTCAAGTTGTCGCTTAATCCATAGGATTTGAGCACAGCAACTTCCAGCTGCAACATATTCAGCTTCAGTAGTTGATAATGCAACTGAATTTTGCTTTTTGCTAAACCATGAGATTAAGTTACTTCCTAAGAATTGGCATGCACCACTTGTGCTTTTCCTATCTAACTTACATCCAGCATAATCAGAATCAGAATATGCAATTAAGTTCAATGTTGAGTCTCTAGAATACCATAAAGCCTACATTTTTTGTTCCATTAAGTATCTTAGTATTCTTTTAACAGCAATTAAGTGAGATTCTTTAGGTTCTGATTGAAATCTAGCACATAGACAAACAGAGAACATTATATCAGGTCTACTTGCAGTTAAGTAGAGTAGGATCCGATTATACCTCGATAGTACTTTTGATCAACTTTCTTACCTTCCTCATCTTTGTCTAATTTGCATGAAGGACTCATTGGAGTTCCAAGGGGTTTCATTGAATCCATACCAAACTTTTTGAGTAGTTCCTTTGTGTACTTGGTTTGGTTGATGAAAATCCCTTCCTTTTCTTGTTTGATTTGGAGTCCAAGGAAGAAGTTGAGTTCTCCCATCATGCTCATTTCAAACTCACCCTGCATCAACTTAGCAAATTCTTGACATAGAAGATTGTTAGTAGCACCAAAAATAATATCATCAACATATATTTGAACTACTAATAAATCTTTACTTTTCTTTTCAAAAATAATGTTTTATCTACATTTCCTCTTATAAAATCATTTTCAATTAAGAATTTACTTAATCTATCATACCATGCTCTAGGTGCTTGTTTCAAACCATATAATGCTTTGTGCAATTTAAAAACGTGATTTGAAAATTCATGATCTTCAAAACCTGGTGGTTGTTCTACATACACTTCTTCATTTATAAATCCATTTAGAAAAGCACTTTTTACATCCATTTGAAATAAGTTGAAATTCATGTGACATGCAAATGCAAGTAATAGTCTAATGGCTTCTAATCTAGCTACTGGTGCAAAGGTTTCATCAAAATCAATACCTTCTTCTTGATTATATCCTTTTGCAACTAATCTAGCTTTGTTTCTAATTACTATGCCATTTTCATCTAGTTTATTTCTAAATACCCATTTTGATCCTATAACAGAATGATCTTTAGGTCTTTCTACTAATGTCCATACATTATTTCTAGTAAATTGATTTAATTCTTCTTGCATAGCTAACATCCAATTATTATCTTTTTCAGCTTCTTCAATAGTTTTAGGTTCAATTTGTGATACAAATGCAAGATGATTACTAATATTTCTCATAGATGATCTAGTTCTTATTCCTTGAGATGGATCACCTATAATCAATTCCTTAGGGTGACTATAAGCGTATCTCCAATCTCTAGGAAGATCCATATCATTATGATTAGTGTTAGTATCATCATCCTTAGGTGAATCATTATCTTTAGCTTCTTGCTCATGATCTGAAGATACATCAATATTTAATTTTTCAAGATCTTTCTCAATTATGTTTGTATCTTCCTCATCATCAAACTTTTCGGAACGAGTTGCTAAAGATTCATCAAAAACTACATGAATGGATTCTTCAACAACTAAAGTTTTCTTGTTAAATACTCTATATGCTTTACTAGTTGTTGAATATCCTAAGAATATTCCTTCATCAGATTTAGCATCAAATTTGCCTAAATTATTTTTACCATTATTATGAACAAAGCATTTACAACCAAATGCATGAAAATATCTAATATTAGGTTTTCTGTTTTGCCATAGTTCATAAGGTGTTTTCTTAAGTATTGGTCTTATTAGGGCTCTATTTAAAATGTAACATGCCGTGTTTATAGCTTCCGCCCAAAAATACTTTGGTAGGTTGCTTTCACATAGCATGGTACGGGCCATGTCTTCTAAAGTCCTATTTTTCCTTTCTACAACACCATTTTGTTGTGGGGTCCTAGGTGCAGAAAAATTATGATTAATACCATTTTCAGCACAAAAATTTTCAAATAGGTGATTTTCAAATTCAGTTCCATGATCACTTCTTAGAGACACTATGGTAGTGTTTTTCTCATTTGTGACTTTCTTAAAGAATTTCAGGAATATCGAGAAAGTCTCATCTTTGTGAGCTAAAAACAATACCCAAGTGTATCTAGAGTAATCATCTACAATCACAAGACCATATTTCTTTCCTCCTAGACTTGTGGTTCTAGTTGGTCCAAAAAGGTCCATGTGAAGTAGCTCTAATGGCCTAGAAGTTGAAACAACATTTTTAGATTTGAAAGAACTTCTTGTTTGTTTTCCAAATTGACATGCATCACATATTTTGTTGTTTTCAAAATCTATTTTAGGTAGCCCTTTAACTAAGTCCATTTTAATTAGTTTTGAAATTAGGTGTGTGCTTGCATGACCTAATCTACGATGCCATAACCATCCAATTTCATTCATATTAGCATTATCAGCAATTAAGCAATGATCACTCATAGATAATTTGTCTAGATCAACCAAGTAAACATTGCCATGTCTATAACCAGTAAATACAATGCTATTATCAATGGAATTAGACACTGTGCAAAAGAGGTTTCAAATGATACTTTAAAATCTTTATCGCACAATTGGCTTATACTAATTAAGTTATGCTTCAAACCATCAACATAAAGTACATTATCTATAAAAGTGGATGGAGTTATACGGATTTTACCAAGGCCCATAATCTGACCTTTACCATTATCACCGAACGTAACAACTCCTCCTTTCTTTTCTTCAAGGGTGATGAATTCTTCTTTGTCACCCGTCATATGTCTTGAGCAGCCACTATCAAGATACCACTTTCTCTTTGATCTCTTGGCCACAAGACATTCCTGCAATGAAATCAAACTTTATGTTTAGGTACCCAAGCTTTCTTGGGTCCTTCATGGTTAGTAGCAACAAATATTGTTCCTTTTGGAACCCATATTTTCTTCCCTTTAAAATTTAAATTCTTATTTGGTTTTTGTAAATTACATTCAAATGATTTATGCCCTTTTAAATTACATTTAAAACAAGTGATGTTACTTTGGCTAGCACGTACAAAAATGTTTTTCAAAGATTTTTGTTTTCTTGATGTATTGTATCCTAATCCAGCCTTATCAAAAACTGCTTTTTGACTATCTAAATCATGTTTAGTTTAGTAAAACTTAAGGTGAATTTATCAACAATATCTTTGTATTTTTTAACTTCTTTCTTTAGAGATTCATTTTCTACAATGTGCTGTTCATTTTCCAAAGATAGAGTTTGCATTTGCTTTTTCAAATCTTTTGTCAGATTTTCGTTTTCAGATTTTAGTATATTAATTTCATGAGTAAAATCATTCTTTTCTTTAAGAAATATTTCCTTTTATCTTTTGAATTTTAATTGCAAGCATCACTTCATTTTTCTCTTTAATTAAGTTTATGTTTTCAGTTTTCAGAGATTTATATTTCTTTTTCAAAATCTTAAAATCATCTACAAGTTCATTGAAGGCTTCAAATAATTCATCGAAAGCAAAATCATCACAGGGGTTTTCAGTACTTACCTCGTCGTCGTCATTCGCCATAAAACAAATGTTGGCAACCTCTTTTTGTTCTTCTTCTTCGGAAGAAGATTCATCACTGTCGCTCCAAGTTGCAACATACGCTTTCTTCTTTTTCTTGAAAGTCTTTTTCAATTGCGGACAGTCATATCTATAATGCCCCGGTTTCTTACATTCATAACAGATCAAGGGGTCTTTCTCTTTGTCCTTGTCCTTATCTTTTTCCTTTTCTCCTTCCATCTTATTTCCAAATTTTCTTTTGTGGAAGGGTTTCTTTCTCCTCATAAATTTCTTAAACTTTCTTGCTAGAAGAGCTGTGTCTTCATCATCATCCTCATCATCGCTGCTGCTATCTTCAACTTTTGCAGCCTTGAGGGCAATTGTCTTCTTCTTTTTGTTGTCCTCCTCCACATGTTGCTTCATTGTCAATTCATGGGTCATAAGAGATCCAAGAAGCTCTTCCAAAGGTAGAGTGTTTAGGTCTTTGGCTTCTTGAATGGCTGTCATTTTGGCTTCCCATGATCTTGGTAATGACCTAAGAATTTTGCGAACAAATTCAGCATTAGTATAGGTTTTTTCCAAGACTCTTCAAACCATTAACAATATCGATAAATCTAGTATACATGCAAGTTATGGTTTCAGATTGTTCCATGCTAAACAATTCATATTTATGCACAAGTATATTAATCTTAGATTCTTTAACTTGGTTGGTTCCTCATGGGTAACCTCTAATCTATCCCATATCTCTTTAGCGGAATTACAGGTAGAGATACGATTAAATTCATTAGCATCAAGAGAACAATATAAAACATTCATGGCTTTTGCATTAAGCTGAGCCATCTTCCTATCATTTTCATTCCAATCCCTTTTGGGCTTAGGAACTATAGAACCATCAACTAAGTGTGTGGGTGTACTAGGTCCATTAATTATGACACTCCATAATTCATAATCAGTAGCTTGAATGAATATCCTCATTCTTGCTTTCCAATATGAATAGTTGAAACCATTAAACAAGGGTGGTCTATTTGGAATGGCCCTCAGCAAAACTTGAGCTGGCTTGTGTTGCCATTTGGATCTTTCGCTCTTGATCGTGTGATCAATCAAAAACAAATGAGCACAAGCTCTGATACCAATTGTTGGCCCAGATGGCAACCCAAGAGGGGGGGATGAATTGGGTTCTTTAAAAATTAAGCCTTTTAAAGTAATTTAAACTATTGATGAGAGGATGTAAACAATTAATTCAAGTTAAAGCACGATAGCAAGAGAGAGAGATAAATAAGCACGACAAACACAAAAATTTTATAGTGGTTCGGTGTATCCAATACCTACATCCACTCCCAAGCTCCACTTGGGTCCACACTATAATCTTCTCGATTACAGTCGAGTTGTTTTACAAGCTTACAACCCAAACTTGTTTCCCGGGATCACAACGAACCCAGCCGGTTTTACACGGGCTTACCAGCACAAAACCCAACACACAAGCTAACCTTAGCTTGTGTGACGAGGTACACTACCTCCGCTAATTCAACCCTCTGATTGAATTAGTAAACCATAAGATGAAAATATAAGTTTAATAAAAATAGCTCCTTTGGAGCAGATATTTCAAAATAAACACAAGGTTTAGAAGAGCCTGTTTAGATTTGATTTGAGTGCAGGCTTATCTTCTTTTCTTCTCTTCCTCAACTCCTTTGAAGTGTGGAATCGGGCCTCAGCTCAGATTCTTCACGGATTGAATGTTGGAGTTGATTTGAGCTTTTTTTTCCTTTCTTTGAATGTTGAAATCTCTTGATTTGCTCTTGAATGGCTCTTGGATTTTCTTCTAGACTTTTCTTGAATTGATGAACTTGAGCACAGATGAAGTCTCCTTTGATTTCACACCTTTTCTTTCACTCTATTTTTGAATCTCGAATTTTTTAAATAACGCTTTGTTTTTCCTCTTTTTCTGAAGAATTTTTCTTTTTCTCTCTTGATTGTATATATTTTCTTGATTTGAAAACGGCTTCTCTATTTATAGACTCTGCAAAAATATAGCCGTTAGAAACAAAAAAATATATCCGTTATTGAAAAATCTTACCGTTGGCGCTGAGTTGGCATTCAGAAAAAATCACGCCCAGATTTATTGGAGTCGGCTCCAGCTTTAGGCGAGTCGGCTCGAAGACGCGATGCTAAAAATGGAAACAATCATAAAGTTAAGGGGTCGACTCAACGAAAATAAGGTGTCAACTCCTGACAGTCGGGGGTCGACTCATGAAAAGCAAGGGGTCGACTCGAGAAGTGCTCAGAAAAATAACTCTCTGGAGTCTGAGCAGAGTCGACTCTTACAGTCATGGAGTCGGCTCGACAATATCGGGGGTCGACTCGAGAAATCACAGGGGTCGACTCGAGACAAGCAGATATCTCTGTATACTGAGTGGAGTCGACTCTGAAACTCTAGAGTCAGCTCCGGAACGTATCAAAATCAGAGAATTTTCTGATTGACTTTGAAATTCATTCCAGATTCATTTTAAATCAATTTTTGACTTGAATACAATAAAATTGTCATTAAGAATCAATTCAAGAAATGTTCCAAAAAATCATTGATTGAGATATGAAGTATAAAAATTTCTTTTTGAAAGCTTAAACATGGAGCTTGAAGTTACTTTCAAATTGATTAAAGTCATATTTAACATACTCATTGATTATTCTAAATAAATTCATTGCTCATGTAAATAAATTCATTGCATCTTTTAATATACTCATAGCTTTTGGTAATCATCAAAATCAATAAGATTGGGGCAACAATTTCTCAACAATCTCCCCAACAGGATTTATAATCCACATGAAAGGAAGTTGGACCCAAGGACCTTAAGTGCATATTTTGTTGGTTATGCCGAAAGATCCAAGGGATATAGATTTTATTGTCCTTCTCATAGCACTAGATTTGTGGAATCAAGAAATGCTAAATTTCTTGAAAATGATTTAATTAGTGGGAGCGATCATTTTCAAGACCTTGGTCTTGGGAAAGGTCATCAAGGTGCTCAATGCTCCACTTCAAGTAGTGGACCGATTGTTGTAGTTCACAGTGCGCCTTGTGTTCGTGCACATGTTGAGCAACAGGTCCAAGAGATTCCACAAACTGCTGATCCAAATCCAGTAGACCTTGAAGTTCAGCAAATATCCGAAATTGTTGAACAACATGTTGAGCAACATGATCCTGTTTCCCAGGAGAATGTTGAGGCAACATTGAGGAGGTCTACTAGGACTAGGAGACCAGCAATTTCTAGTGATTATGTTGTGTATCTGCAAGAATGTGACTACAATATTGGAGCCAAAAATAATCCTGAAACATTTTCACTGGCCATGAGTTCTAATGTATCTGACTTGTGGTACAAAGCCATGAAAGAAGAGATGGATTCTATGTTATCTAACAAAGTCTGGGATCTTGTCAAGTTGCCTGATGGTGTAAAAGCCATTGGTTGTAAGTGGGTCTTTAAAACTAAGAAAGACTCAGAAGGCAACATTGAGAGACATAAGGCTAGACTTGTTGCCAAAGATTTACTCAGAGGGAAGGAATAGATTACACGGAGGCCTTTTCTCCTGTATCTAAAAAGGACTCCTTCCGTGTAATCATGGCATTGGTGGCTCATTTTGATTTAGAGTTACACCAGATGGATGTGAAAACGGCGTTCCTCAATGGTGATCTAGAGGAAGAGGTTTACATGAAACAACCAGAAAGATTTTCCTCTAGTAGTGGTGAGAATTTAGTCTGTAAGCTGAATAAGTCCATATGGATTAAAGCAAGCCTCCCGACAATGGTATTTGAAATTTCATGATGTTATTACTTCATTTGGCTTTGAAGAAAACATCATGGATGTTGTATATACCAAAGGTCAATGGGAGCAAGATTTGCTTCCTTGTGTTATATGTGGATGACATTTTGCTTGTGACTAATGATAAGGGTTTGCTATATGAGGTGAAATAATTTCTCTCAAAGAACTTTGATATGAAGGATATGGGTGAGGCATCTTATGTCATTGGCATAAAGATCCATAGAGATAGATCTAGAGACATTTTGGGCTTGTCTCAAGAGACCTATATCAACAAGGTTCTAGAAAGGTTTCGCATGAAAGATTGTTCACCGAGTGTAGCACCCATTGTGAAAGGTGATAGATTCAGCTTGAATCAGTGTCCCAAAAATGAGTTCGAACGCGAACAGATGAGACCCATTCCATATGCTTCAGCTATTGGAAGCCTTATGTATGCTCAGGTTTGTACCAGGCCTGACATTGCATTTGTTGTTGGAATGCTTGGGAGATATCAGAGTAATCCAGGTGTTGACCACTGGCGGGCTGCAAAGAAGGTTATGAGATACCTTCAAGGAACCAAGGATTACATGCTCATGTATAGACAGACTGAGAAGTTGGAAGTCATTGGATATAGTGATGCAGACTTTGCTGGCTATATTGATTCACGTAAATCAACGTTAAGTTACGTGTTTATGTTAGCTGATGGAGCTATATCATGGAAGAGTGCCAAGCAGACCTTGACTGCTACTTCCACTATGGAGGCTGAGTTCGTCTCTTGTTTGAAGCTACCTCACACGGTGTATGGTTGAAGAGTTTCATATCTGGGCTTAAAGTTATGGACTCTATTTCGAGGCCCTTGACATTGTACTGTGATAATTCAGCTGCTGTTTTTATGGCTAAGAACAATAGGAGTGGTAGTCATAGTAAACATATCGACATTAAGTACTTAGCCATAAGAGAGCGTGTTAAAGAAAAGAAAGTGGTTATTGAACACATCAGCACTGAATTGATGATCGTGGATCCTCTGACTAAAGGCATGCCACCAAAGGTTTCAAGGATCATGTAGCGCGAATGGGACATAGTTCCATGATGTAATGTCATTGTATATACTTGTTCTTCAATGAAACTCTTATTCAGTTTGGATATTTCTCCTTTAAGTTGTATACATATTTGTTTGTTTTGAGGAATATCATTATGTTTGGACCACGAATAAACATAGGGTTTATTCATTAAGTTATTTGGGCTATGTTGGGAAGTGTAACATATTGTGATACATAGAAGACAATACTCACATTAGAGGAACTGTCGCCATGATCCGTATGTTAATATCGTGCATGGTAGAAAATACATAGACCAAGTGGGAGAATGTTGGTTAATTTAGATTCCTTCTGGCCAGGGGAATAACCAACTCCTGATTTTGTGGTTTATGTATTTTAAAAAAAATTGAACGTGCAAAATAGCGGGAGTGAGTTTGCGACTCCGTAACCATCGCCCATAACGTGCTCTGGAAATCTCTATGATGGCAAAAATTTCTGGAGGGTTTGTGTATATAAAAATGGTCCCTGGTACCTGCTCTACGATATGAGAAAAACCACACACCATCGATCTGGGTAGAGAAAGGACCAGAAGAACCAGAATTCAAAGCTTCTTCCTTTTATTATTTTATCTCGAGGCCGGAACGATGGCGGGAGGTAATCCTCAATACTATTTCCGCTGCTTTACTTTATTTTGAAGTGCCATGTTGATCTAAATCACATTAGGCACGTTATTGGTTGTTTTACACGCCCTTCTTCGTAGAATTAATGCTAGAATCGAACACTCGCTTCCTAACATCTTAATGCTGGAATACCTCCTCAAACCGTGCGTCGTCATGTTTCTTTTGACGAAAACTCCAACACGCTTTTGGATCAAAGGACCACATCGTCCGTGGCCTCCTCCTGAGCGTACGTTCCAACACGCTTTTGGATCAAAGGACCACATCGTACGTGGCCTCCTCCTGGGCGTACGTTTCCACCGAAGACGTCATGTGGAGAAATCCCTGTCCGTGAGTTCCTTCTCCTCTCCACGCTTCTACTAGGAGTCACGATCTGGAATGCGAGGCTTCGTTCCTGGGAGCTACGGCCACCACAAAAAGAGAGAAATTTTTTTAGATGAATCTGGGATCTGATTTCTCTTTCTTTCTCTTCCCAAGCGCCTCTCTGAATCTCTGATATACTTGTTGCGCAGCTTCTGCCGAGATCAAGTGCATGAAGGAAGATAGAGAAAAAAAAGAATAGATGGATATAGAAGAAAAAGAGAATTCTAAGCTATCCGATTACATTCAGAGAGAGCCTTAAATAACCATCCATCTTGGATGATAAGATTTATCTACACCAGCCTGTAACTAACTCTCTACAATTAGGTTATTAAATATTCTCTCAAAAAACTCTCTTTTAAGCCATGCAAGAAAGCACTCAAACCAGAGCCCATTTACACCCATGACTCACATGCTCTCTATTCTTGGGTCACAAGCCGACCCAAATGACTTGGGAACCTGAGAACTTATGTAGCCTAAGCTTGCAAACCCATGTGACTCTCCTGAACTTTGGATGTGCTACACCTGAGCTATAGTGGAAGCAAGTACTATCTAGCTAGCGTTTAAAATTGTAGTATGGTCTATACAAAATGATGCCAAATTAATTCAAAATTGTTTCTAAGCAAATTATTGTTCAAAGTTTTGTCTCGTCTTAACAAAGTATTGGGAAATGTTCACATTTATCGGCCTTTTTGAGAATTCGGTGGTACTAAGTTGAGATTAAAAATGATTTTGTTAGTCATGACAACGGACAAATATTCAAGTGTCAAACCTTCCAAACTGATTATACTTCAGGGTTCAGGCTGAAAATATAAAGCAATTGCCCTGTTATCATCTTTCATTCATTGCTTTCATGCACACCCATCCCAAAGGGTCGCTTGAAGTAAAATATGTTTTCACCATACTACCAGTGTTGTGGAATAAACTACCATGAAACTCATGGAACACAAATGAGAGTTAATCTAAATGCAAAAAATAAAGGAGAAAAGAGCAATCAAACACAAGACACAAAGATTTATGTGGTTCGACAATTTGCCTACATCCACGGAAGGTTTCTAGTTCTTCTTTATTGAGAGAATTGCCTTTGGCTACAAAAATCTATTAAGATTTTAATCTCTGCGCATCACACTCGCCCGCCTGCCATCCTTGGCTCAGGCTGTCAAATCCATGCGTGCCATCCTTGACTTGGGCTATCAAATCTATGTGTGCTATCCTTGGCTCGAGCTGCCAAATCTATGTACGCCCGTATTTTGGCAGGCTCCCACTTGCAGCTCATGGCATGGGTTGCCAAATTTGTTGCACACCCAAATTCACCCAGATCCGCAGGCACCGACTTGCCACTCCTGACATGGGTTGCCAAATTTGTTGCATGCCCAGATCCATCCGCTCATGACAGCTACCAAACCTGCGTGCCACTTTTAATTTTTGCTTACCATTTCTGAAAGGATTATGAGCCATTGTTTAACAATCTCCATCTTGATGAATAATCACTCCCTTAGATGACCCACTTAACCTTGAGGACCCATACCTCCACCTGGAGCCCTCAACATCTTCACAATATCAGTTTGCGACTTGGAGCAAGTTCAAACAATGTTTGAACTTCTTCAAAGGAAGCATCTTTGTCAACATATCTGCTGCATTATCCCTTGTGTGTATCTTCAATAACAGAATCTCACATGAAGTAAGCAACTCTTTGATCTTATAGAACCTTACATCAATGTGCTTTATTCTGGCATGATGCACCTGATTCTTGGACAATTTAATGGCACTTTGATTGTCGCAGTATATATATACCCAGAGCTTGCTGCTCAAAACTAATATCTGAGACAAGCCCTTTTAACCACAACGCTTCCTTGGCTGCATCTGTTATTGCCATGTATTCTGCATAAAGAAATCACACTCTGCAAGGCTGACCTCCAACTAATTGGACCACTTGCAAGTGCGAACACATAGCATGTAGTAGACTTCCAATCATCCACATATTCAGCATAATCTGAGTCCACATACCCAATAATAAAAACTGAATCATCCATTGTACCAAAATAAATACCATAATCAGACATACCTATCAAATATCGAAGAATCCACTTTACAGCCTGCCAATGCTCCTTGCCTAGGTTAGCCCTCACTACAAGAACTTTTCAAATTAGCAATGCTAACATGCATCGCTAATTTTTTTAAAAAAATAAAATTTCATAAATTTTATTTTATTGATTTTAATTAATCTGCTTAAATAATATTTAATTTCAATAAAAAATATATTATAAAGACAACATTTCATTAAAAATAGAAATAAAATATTAAAAATTAATATATTAATAATAAAATTTAGTAGCATAAAAAATTAAAAAAAGTATTACATCATAAAATATAATAAAATATAAAAATATAACACCTATCAACTAGAGGGAGGGTCATATGGAGCTGGAGGTGGAGCAAAAAACTATGTTGACTGCGATATACGCATTACCAATTGTAGCATCTCCTCTAACGGCTACTCATAACAAATGCGCTCCTCTTGATATTCCTGTCGGATGTCCGCGATCTCCGTCATCATCTCCGATCTCACACGTTCTGCGATGGAATGCCCAATCTACTCGTAATCGCCGGTGCCATCTTGATTGGAAGAAAAGGAACCGCATCGGCCGAAGAATTTAAAAACTTTGGCGCCCAAACCGTAAACTCTACAATCGTTTGGCTGTGCACTAATAGCTTCTAAGAAGATGCGGCCAGTGTCTTGCAACAAAGGATCAGGCGTGGACCCTCCCTCCTCTAATGACTGTGTGGTCTGAGATAATAGCATGGTGTGATGTGCGTGTGATGGTTAGACCCTGATGCTTTTTATGTAGTTGAGGCATAGTTTTGTAGATAAATATAATTGTATGATCAATCACTTGTGGAGAACTTATCAGTTCTTTCTCCTTTATGTGGTCCAACTGAGCTTGAAAATAATATTGAGCACTGTGAAGTCCATTTTAGTCCATGGCTTCATGCAATGTCCGCTTTCTTCCTCTATCATGTATCTGTTCTTTCCTTTTTATTAATTCCTGTACTTCTTAAATAATCCAAGTTTCCAACAATCCATGTTAATGAATCTAGAATCTTGACATAGTGTTTGGATATTTTTTTGTTCCTTTTTTTCCCCAATTTCCTTCTTGTTTTAAGATTTCAAACCCAGCATGCTTCCATATATCTAATCATTTCCAAAAATGCCAAGTATATGTGCTGAGATCTGCATGCATTAATTATGAGATTTTGTGCATGAATTCTTACAAGCTCTCAATGAAAGTGATTTCTATTTTCAGCACTGATCTGAGAGGATTGTTCAGCTTCTGTTACACAGAAATTGCTTTGTGTGTTGCTGATCACATATTCATGGATTAGCAAGTGATTTCATATTTTTAGCTGGTGTAACCATCACAAAGTATTTTATCTTCATTGTAGGGTTAATTGAGTTTTCTGTTTTCCTGATTGAATAAACATGTAATGCCTCCTCGTTGTGAATGTAACTTCATAACGTGTACCTGATGCCTTTCCTCAAAGCTTGCCTTGGTGATACATTTTTAAACAATTACATAGATTTGCTGAAATCTATTGTTAACATAATTTTGGATGATATTCATAGTTCATAGCACACAGTTACTAACCATTATTTAGAGGTCCAATAGTCTTTGATTATATGGTTGAAAGCATGGTTTTAAATTTTGATGGGACATCCGATGAGATGCGAGTTCGGGGTACTATCCTAAGCATGGTTTTACACTCATTGCTGTCTGCTGAAACAGCAATAGAACAATATGAAACTTCATTCAAATTAACTAGGAACATCCTCTGTCCTAGCAATAGAACAATATCTATTCTACCATGCCATGTGAAATCCACTATTGAGGTTTTAAAAGCTGAGATCACAAAAAAAAATAATAATAATATCAACAACCTGTGCAAAGAATTAACAACATGAATTATCTGCTTCATATTGTTGACTTCATTAACTTTATATGGCATGATGCAGTAGAACATATTCTAAGGAAGTCAATCTTTTTGCAATATCTAACATGGATTTCATAGACAATGGTAAGACTGAGCATGGAAGTTTGGCACCTTTTCAAGCATAACTCCCGTTATTTGCAACATATAAAAAATCAACTGCTTGAAATCATCTAGCAAGATGCAATAATGTAGATTTCATCCACCAAACTACTTCAACTATACTTTGAAGAAAAAAAAGTTAAGGGTAGGTGATGATCTAGATAGGTTGTTTATATCCTCAATTTTTAGTATAATTTAGTAATTAGACACAA
The DNA here is from genome assembly GCA_900491605.1 of Calamus simplicifolius. NCBI lineage: Eukaryota > Viridiplantae > Streptophyta > Magnoliopsida > Arecales > Arecaceae > Calamus > Calamus simplicifolius. The sequence continues at coordinate 6,247 of UESW01004732.1, read as the reverse complement.
TAAGTTTAGACCATCACCTAGAAATTTATGTAACTTCTACTTGGCATGATCACAAATCACAAATTTATGTCCAATCATAAATTTGCTTTTTCTATGGAATATGTTAATCATTTGAGAATTTAAATTTTAATGTAGGCACAAGTGAAAGAACTTAAAGAAGCGTAATGAAGAAGAGGTTTTTCTTGATGATGAAGAAATATTTATGTATGTTTTTGGCCCAAATAAACATGGTATTCTTTGTGAAGGAATGTGTTTAAATCAATCTACTTTGAGATCTATTCAAGCTCAAGAATCAAAGACCATGATTGTAGATGCAATAAAAAGCAGAAAATATTGAGATAAGAATTGAACAAACCGAGAAAAGAACTGCAAAATTAAGACTTGAAACCACTGAAAAGGAATTACATGACATGAAGAAAAAATTTAAGGACAGTTACAAGATGTGCAAAAAAAAAAACTTACAACGTTAATGAATTTGGTAGCAAAGAAGCGGAAGGGCAAGTAGAACAAACATCACTTTTTTTAGGTATATTTATTATTATAAAGTGGTTTCTCTGCGTTAATGAATTATGTAACTGAGATTAATTTACATAAATTATGTAATTAAGATTAATGTGCATGTTTGTTTGATTTGGATGTAGGTGAAATTATCTCGTAGAGCAAAGGAACGAGTCCAAGCATCTTTAGTATTGCAAGCATCTTCATGGCTGAAATATCATATAATGGAAACAAAACTTTTTTTTTATTTTATTAAAATTTAGCTGGTCTTGGTTACTAGTTAGGTTAGGTATGACTATATGTAATTATGTTGATACAATATGTGAACTTCTAATATGTTTATGGTGGATAAATTGTATAGTTTGATTAAATTTTATGGTTTAATTAATTAAGTTTTGAGTTTTTATTTTGAAAATCCTTTAGCATTGGCAGGTAAATATTTAATAAATGATTGAATATTTATTCCAGCAATATACCTTTCCCAACTAGTATATTTATAGTCTTTGCTAAAAATAGGTATATATAAGTTGATACCTAAATCTTTTGCCAACAGATATATACAGCTTTTTTCAATAGAATTATTTTCATCATTAAAACTATTTTTTTTTTTTCGATGGATGATTTTTTGTCATAAATACAGATTTTTCCAATAGAATTATTTCTATTATAAAAACTAGTTTATTTTTTTAATGGATAACTTTCATCATAAATACAGCTTTAATTTAATTTTTTTTTCCAACGGATAACTTTTCGTCATATATACTATTTTTTCAACATAATTCTTTCCATTATAAAAACTAATTTATTTTTTCCCAATGGATAAGTTTTCGTCATAAATGCACAGAATTATTTCCGTCATAAAAATTAAACTTTTTCCAATGGCATGACTTTTGTCAATTTTTTTTTGCCAACAAGAGTTTTGCCAACGATTCCCAATAAACTTAAAATCCATTTTCATTACTTTTCCCAATGAAGTTTTCCATGAGAAAAAACATTTTTTCCTATAGATCCTAAAATAATACAGAATTGAGCTGAACTGATGAACCAGTTCGATTTTGGATTCAAAATCTTGAAAATGGTTCAACGTTCTAAATTGAAACTAACTTAACCTAATCATTTAACAACACCAATTGCTAAATAATATTAATTATTGGTTGCCAAAAATGAAGTGTAGAACTGAATCCTAACCACAGAAACACGTTTGGTCAGCAGCACATCCTTGTATTAAAGCTGTACTCAAATAAAGTAGTAGTATCATATGATTGAGACACTATAAAGTTGCATTACTTGAATCTCAAAGTGGAGGAAAAATGCACTTTATAACTATTCAGTGAATGTCAACTGAGATAAGAATCTATTCGTCCAAACTGATCACAGCTTTACCTTTCCCAAACTTTCTGAAGTAAGGTGGATCTAAATGTGATTAGAACAAGTCTAATATTAAAACAGATCTAAATGTTGTCTGAGCTAGATCTTGGCATGTGATGATCCAGGAATCTGTAATTTGGAAGTTGATTTTGAATTTACTGGTGGTATGGTGAAAACATATTTTACTTCAAGTGATCCTTTGGGATGGGTGTGCATAAAAGCAATGAATGAAAGATGATAACAGGGCAATTGCTTTATATTTACAGCCAGTCTCAGCAGCCTTATTTTTGCTTTAGCAACTTTACTTCAGCATTAGCAGTTTTACTTCAGCCTCAGTAACTTTATCTCTACTTCAGCGGCTCTATTTCGGCCTCAGTGGCTCTATCACAACCTCAGCGGCTTTATCTCTGCCCTAGCAGCTTTATTTCTGCTTTAGCAATTTTATTTTAGCCTCAATGGCTCTATCTCAACCTCAGCGGCTCCATTTCAACCTTAGTGGCTCTATTTCATCTCAGTGGCTCTATCTCAGTCTCAACGGCTCCATTTCAGCCTTAGTGGCTCTACCTCAGCCTCAACGGCTCTATTTCAGCCTCAGCGGCTTTATTTTAGTCTCAATGGCTTTATTGCAGCCTCAGCTGCCTTATTCTTGCCTCAGCGGCTTTATCTCAGCCTCAATGGCTTTATCTCAGCCACAACAGCTTCATTTCAGCCCTCACGGCTTTATTTTTCCTCAGTAAGCTTCATTTTAGCTTCGGCGGCTAATGGCCAACTGGGTAAGGCCTTTGCTCAAATTGTGCAATAAGTTCACGATGCTGGTCACTCTTAGATAAAATCTAAAAAGTCAACTTACAATTGGGAGAGACCAACTCTCCAACTCATAGTTGATGGATAGCCACCTTCAAATTTTGCACCAAAAAAAATTTAAAAGTCAACTCACAGTTTGGAGAGACCAACTCCCTAGCTCACAGTTGGTAAGGCTGGCCACTCCTAGCTGACCAAGAAGATCCAGCCAACTTCCTGGGTAGGACTCTGATCCGTTCGGCCACCAAGGCTGCGCTTCATCTCTGCCTCAACGGCTCAACTCTGTCTCAGCGACCAACGACCAACTAGGTAAGGCCTTAACTCAAATTATGCACTTGCAACAAATGGCAATAATCGCCCTTAGCAAGCCAATTAGAAGACCAAGTCAGCTCACAGTGGGAGAGATCAACCCTTCAGCTCACAGTTGATGGGCATCCACTTTTAGACTCTACATCGAGAGAGGATTGCTAGCTATCCTTAGCCAGTCAAAGATAATCAACTTACCTCCAATATTACCTAAAGTTTTTTGAGCAGGCAAATGCACAGCTTTAGAAAGCATGCAAACGAGGTCACAAGTTCGCACAAGGGCGAACCAAAAGTGTCAACATCAAAAGCAGTTCAAAAAAAAAGATCCCTCCACTCAGAAAAGGGTCATAGCCCAAAGCAAGCATGAAAAGACAAAGTGCAAAGATAAAGAATTCTACACTCCTTTCGCTTGATGGATGCAAGGCACACGGTTGCACAATCTCAGGAGTGTGGGGGGCATCTGATGGGGCCAGTAGACTCAATGGGCAAAGGTGATTGCACTCAAGCCGAACCCCTCGATGGCCTCATCCTCATCGGCCCCATCCTCATCGGCCCATCCTCGATGGCCTCATCCTCATCGGCCCCATCCTCATCAGCCCATCCTCGATGGCCTAGTCCTCGTCGGCCCATCCTTGATGGCCCTCGGAGTCAACCTTCTCCACTCGGCCTCCGGAGTCGGCCTTCACTAGACTCGGCCCCAGCCTCTCGGCCAAAGACCAAGTCTCAAATCTCTCAAAGCCTTCACCAACTTGCTGATCCCTGTGTCTACGTTGTCGCATGGCTTTATCGTGCCCCGCAAACATGGATCCAAAAGCTACGTGCATGAATCCAGGAGCGTCTTCAGTTAGCCACCTGGTCTATGTCAGCAACCTCCCAAGCGGTGCCCAGCAGTCACTTTATGGGGCCCACGTACCTAGCTCTCCACCACTCACCACAATCTACATAGGATGGCAACGTGCAACATGGAGAACATCTGGCAGATGTTGTGGCAGCTGCCCAGCTGATCCTGCCAACCTGCAACAGTCTACAGTAACAGTCTGAATCAAGTGGCTATCCACTCTGATAGGACTTGACCCACCAACTATGTAGCCACCCATATTTGATGGGATATGGCCTGCAGCTCTAACATGCCACGAAGAAGTCATCATCCATCATGAAGCCCCAACCACGAAGAAAGTCATCACATAAAAAGTCATCAACTATCTATCTATGGTCACTCAGATCAGATAGATGGAACAAACCACAATAATTCTGACATTTTGCTCAAGAAGTTATCATCCATCATAAGGCTCCACGTGACTTGTTCCATCACTAGATGATAAAAAACATCAATAAATGGGTACGAGGGACCCCTGACAAGGTATAAACTCACAACACACCTAAACGCTCATTCTTGCTCATACAGAGGGTGCTTCTCTAAGCTCCTCTCTCTCTTTTTTGAGCTTTCTCAAGCTCATGGCTATCGCCCAGAGCACTGACTTGAGCGTCGAAGGATTTTATCAAAATCTTTAGTCCCCGAAACATTTTGCAGGCTTCCGATCGCGAGAAGCTCACCGAAAGATCTCGGGCACGCTGGAGAAGGCGACCAGTCCCTCGCAAATGTTTGAGGAGGGTGATCTGGCTACAACAACAGGATTATTGGCTAAGGCTATAGCTAAGTTATTGTTACAAAATAGAACCATAGCATTCTCTTGCCTTTCTCTCAGATCTCCCATTATTCTTCTTAACCAAACACCTTGACAACCAGCTGTTGTAAATGCTATGTATTCAGCTTCTGTGCTTGATAAAGCAATCATTGATTGCTTCTTTGAGCACCATGAAATCATTCCTAATCCAAAGGAGAAACAATAATTGGTTGTGCTTTTTCAATCATCAACACAATCGGCCTAGCTACTATGACAAAAACCCATCAAACTAAAATTATTCACCTTGGCATACAAAATTCCTAGATTTGTTGTTCCTGCCACATACTTTAAGATCCTCTTTGCAACTCCAAAATGATGATTAGAGGGATTGTGCATGAATCTGGAAGCATAACTCACTGCAAACATGATATCTGATCTTGTGTGGGTGAGATAAATTAATCCTCCAATTAGACTTCTAAACCTTTTTTCATCCGCCTTTCCTGAACCATCATTCTTCTATATTTTTCATTTGAATTCATTGGAGTCACAACTGAATTGCTTCTCAAACTTCTTCAAAATCCTTGGCATACTTCTCTTGAGACAGAAAAATTTCAGATGAACTTTGCATAACCTCCATACCAAGAAAATATTCATCCTTCCAGGTCTATCATTTCAAATTTAGCCATCATCTCTTGTTTAAAACTCTTCATCAAAGACTCTGAATTCCCAGTGAAAATCAAATCATCCACATACACACAAATTATGATGATTTCAGCTTTGCCTTGACATTTTTTGTAAAGTGTAGGTTCACTCTTACTACCTTCATAACCATTTTCCACAAAATACTTGTTAATTCTGTTGTACCAAGCTCTTGGAGCCTATTTCAAACCATACAAGGCTTTCCTCAGTCTATAAACTTCTCTTCCTGACCACAAACTTGAAAGCTTTCTGGTTGCTCAACATAAACCTCCTCTTCTAATTCACCATTCAAAAATGTCGACTTAACAACAAGTCAAATGACTTCCCACTGATTTTGTGCAACTATAGCTAGGACTATTCTAATGTTTCAATTCTTTCCACAGGTAGAAAGTTTCAAAGCAATCTACACCTAGCATTTGGGCATATCCTTTAACCACTAACCTTGCCTTGTGTTTTTGCAAGGAAACATCAGCATTATACTTGGTTTTAAACACCCATTTTAGCCCAATTTCTTTCTTTCCACTCGGTAGATCAATCAGCTCCCATGTCTGGTTCTTTTCAATCATATGCAACTCATCTTCCATTGCTCTCCTCCACTCTTCCTAGTTTGAAGCTTCCTCAAAACTCACTGGTTCAGCTATAAAATATACTAATTGATAGCTTTCATAGATATCAGTCGACTTCTGAATTTTTTGGATGAGACTTCAGTTTGCACACCATTGATACTTGATTCTGATACATTCTTCCTTTCTGAACTTCTAACACCACTGATTGGAGGAGCATTCACTGCTCCTTCTTCTTGCACTCCATCTTCTTGCAATTTCAATGGTTTGATCACTATTTTTTTTTTACCAATCCTAGGCACTTTTTTCATCAAAGATAACATCCCTACTGACATCTAATTTCCGTGTCATAGGATCATACAGCCTATACCCTTTTGTTTCATTTGA
>UESW01004731.1:632414-683260 GCA_900491605.1 Calamus simplicifolius | reverse complement strand
GACGACATTCGAAGATCTATTGCGGAGGAGGTTCGGTAGGACGTTCGTTAGGAGGTTCAGCAGGAGGTCGAGCACGAGTTCGAGCAGCGTATGCGAGGCCGGGATCAGGAGCTTGTAGACGTGCGAGATCAGATGCATCATTTTCAGGATATGGTTAGCCGCTTGTCGCAGGGTCTCTAGCGTCCACGTGATCGCTCATATTCTTGATGTATTTTTTTTTTCTTTTATATGTTGTACATGAAAACTTCAAAATTTAATATATTAATTATTTTTGGAAATTGAATGATTATTGTTTGGATCAATATGAGTGATGAATGTTCGATCAATATTTAAATGTAACGAAATTGTATTAACCATTTTAATATTTAATATTTTTTTTTTAAATTTTTTTAAAAATATTATTATTAAATATTGTGACGCAATGACTTGGCGTCGCAATATTTTTTAAAAATTTAATTAGCGACGCATTAGCGACTAAAATTGCGTTGCTAATATATCTAAAATATTATTATTAAATATTACGACGCAATGACCTGGCGTCGTAATATTTTAAAAAAAAATTTATTAGCGACGCATTAGCGACTCAAATTGCGTCGCTATTATATCTAAAATATTATTATTAAATATTGCGACACAACTAAATGTGTCGCAATATTTAATAATAATTTTAAATATTAAAAATTAGTTTTAAATTTAGCGATGCATTTAGATGCGTCGCAATATTGCGATGCATTTTTGCGTCGCAGAGAGTCGCTGTGATGCGATGCAATTGCGACAAATTGAGGTTGTGACGATCTTCTGAGCGATGCCATCATTGCGTCGCAATAGCGACTTTAGCGACGCATTTAGGCATCGCAATATTTTTTTTCCCTTGTAGTGGAGGGGAGAACCAGGTGGGGCTTCCAGTATGGAACTAAAGAAGCACTAAGGCGGAGCTAGCAATGCTGGCGACGATGAAGCGATGCATCTTCATGTAATTTGGAGCGGTAGACTTAGATATAGCTGCCGACTTGTCCGGCAAGGATAGCAAATATTGGATATCGAGAGGAAGAGGGCTGTGTAAGCCAAGGGTTGATGCATGGACGACACGCTCAGCCAGTCCAAGCTTCCAACAACTGACGCTCTTCTCCTGTCGTCCACGCATAACAAAAGCATACCTTCTCTTCCGGGGGTCAGTGATGTCGCCAAACAGAGGAAGGGAAAAAAGAAAAAAAGTTTGTTAGGAGACGCACAAAGAAACCAGAAGCAGAGAGAAAAAAAATACGGAGGCCTAAAGGCTTTAAATCGTGGTATATGGTAACTTACGTTATGTGATAGCGCGTGCTCAGCTCATTTCTGACTGGCTTTCGGAACACGCATCCCCACCACCTCAAGAATGGTTTGCTTGCTTCGCGTTAGCCGTTTTCCCACCGACGTTTTTTTTAATTCTCAACGCTAAGGCATGCGCCAATTTTGATGGCGAATAAATATCAATCAAGCCTCGCTTGAATAAGTCTACTTGTGCTAATTTACTTAATATTTTGGATCTCATTGACCCAGACGCTCAGGCCCGTCTAGAGATCTTAATTATGAATTTAAGCCAAGATCAATATGGGTTCCATGCTTAGGCTTAGGCCATGCTAAGATTTGCCCTGACAACGCTCTTTGGCTCAAAATTTAATTGTCAAGCTAGAGCAATCAAGCTACCCATACTTCCGTAAAGAATTTCTAGTTTACTCTATCAAATGCATTCTTATGATCAAGTTCATAAAGTAGTCAAGTGCCATACCTTTTTTTTCCCCTTTCTTTTTTTTTTTCTACCTACTTTCTTTCCGTCTCTTCTTTTTTCCCTTTCCTTTTTTTTTCTACCTAGTTTTTGAGACAATCAAAATTGATACCAAAACCCAAGAAGGGCTAGTAAAAACTTTTAGCAAAATACCAAGGGGTTTAGGATCAAGCATAGATACGTAATTAGATTTCTATTTGCAGCCGTTCAATTTAGCCTGATTAGATTTGTTGGACCATAACTCATCACTTTTAGAGAGGCTTGTCACTTAATTAACTTTTAGTTCTAAGGTGCAATAGAACAAATAAAAAAATGACAGTTAAGGGATGGTTGTATACGTTTCGCCTGCCTCAACCTAAAATAAAATTAAAGAAAAAGGATGGTTTAGGAATGGTTTCACAGATCAGAGGATGTACCTTAGAGTTGGCATAATTTACTCGCATCATGCCTCTGTCTCCTGAAACTTTCTATAATAAGCTGTGACCTCAGATCAAGAAACACAAAAAGAAAAAAAAAGGAAAAAATGCCAACTGCTAGCAGAAGTCCTCAACAACCGCATCCACCACCTTGCATACACTTCTTCAAATTCATGCCGATGCCTTTCGATTCTCCATCTCTTTTCTTGTAAGAATTATATTTGCTGAAATTTCTTCACAAAGGACCGAAAATAAGCGCACAGAGAAAAGCCAGACTTGTTAAAATCATTATGGCTTTTCTGCACCCATCACCTTGTAAAACCCCACCATAACAAACAGCCCACCACGCAGAGACGAAGTCTTGTAAAGAAAAGATGATAGCTCGTGGCAACCGTGATCATTGCTCTCACTCTCACCATCTCCATTGCCATGGCCACTGCAACGAGCTCAACAGTCATATTTGTGTTTGGGGACTCCTTTATGGACGTTGCCAACAACAATTTCCTCCGGTTTGCAAAGTCCAACTACCCTTGGTATGGAGTCGATTTTACTTAAATGGCCTAGCCAGCTGGGAGGTTCACCAATAGAAGAACGATAGGAGACTTTCACACCTTAGACAGACTATCACACCTTAGAACCGATTGGTGGTGGCTTAGGAGTGATAACCCGCTGCATGCCAAACATATGCAAGGCATCCAATAATAGTACAATAGATACAAGGAGAGATAATAACTATATATCATTTTAGTTCAAAACATTCTTAGTACAAGTCATATAATGTTTGGGCAACAAGCCAAAATTATAAAATCATATTGAGGTTAGATGTAACATATGTAATCTATTCACACAAATGTAGCTCCAAACTATTACAGTTGTTGCCCTCTTTAGTTTTGAGGCTCTGAAAAATATTGTAAGATTTAAATGAGCTTACACTAAGTAGTAAGCTTATTGTAACATAATATAGCCATTCCAAGATTTTAACAATTCAAATACATATCAAGCTAATTCTAAATTCAAATATATCTCATCATGTTATCAAATCATGCATATCATATTCTCAAAATAATTTGGAAGCATATGCTATATTGTATTTCAAAAATACTATTTCAAAACAAATCCACTATACCACTGTAATTTACATATATATTTTATTTTTACTAATATTTCACGATCATACACTACGTTCACGTAAACAAAACACCTTAAAGGTGTATCATCTCTATACGTTCCCTATAGAGGAAAGGTTCTGGTACTAGTGTCATGTCACATATCATATCATGTCACAACATACCCCTAATGGGTGTGTCCTCCACATATGACCCTATGGAGGTGGATCCTAGAGTCATGTAGCATATCAGGTTGTATCATGTCCCAGCTGAACACCCTATGAGTATGCATCAAAGTTGATCACTGTCACTGGCGGTTTAAAATAAAACCTACTCACTACTATAGCTAATGGTGAATCAAGATCATATCCTTGGGGATCAAGGGCAATTATTTTATAAAAAAATAATAAAATTATTTATAAATGATTATATTTAGAATAATGGTTATTAAAAGATAATAACTAATTAATTAACAAAATTAAAATAGCAGGAGTAGCAATCCCAGAATCTGAATCCATCATGCACACAGGTTTTATCTTATTTTCTTTATATTGCAATAGCAATAATTTTTATAAATTTAAAATTAGAATAATTTATCTCTTATCATAGCACGGACCGTATTAGGAGATCATGGCATGTTAGCTTAGAGTATAAACTATCTAATTATTTACAAAGTTAGGGACTAATCTATCATATTATGATCTGCCTCTCTTAGGTACGTACCGTATCTTGATATCATGGTATATCGATAGAGGGTGTAGGCCTAGTATACCAAATTAAAACCTCGATTAGAAAAATAACTCAAAAGATATATGAAAAAGAGCATGATTTTTATTACATAGAAATTAAGAACAAAAAGAAAAATAGAAACTGCTTCATCATCATCCCAAGTTGAAGGAATCTAGCCATGCATTGCTGCTGTCAGCATCCTTTCCATAATTTTTCTCCCCTAGGCCTAAATACAATTAACTAAATAAAAGAAAAATAAAAAGAACTTTGGAGAAAACTCCTTTCAGACTACTGCTTGAGGTTCTTCTTTTATAGAGCTTGTCTAGGGCTTTCTTCTAGTAAAAGTTGGAGTCAATCGGTCTTAAGATCGTTCAGATATTATGAAAATTTTTTTTAACCATTTGTTCCATATCACCTGCCTTAGTTTGCATCGAGAATCATGTGAAATTATCTTTTCCTTCCTTTTTGAGCAAACAGAGCCCTGATTTGAGTGTTGCTACATCGTTGGATTTCAAAAATCGAGCTCTTTCCTATAGGCTCCTTTTTTTGCAAATATCCATAAAAAAGTATTAATTCTTAATAAATTCAAAGTAATTAATATTTATTTAATGGTTAAATTGGGATAATAAATAGACTTATCAAAAGTCATATAGTATATCATGTCATACATGTCATGTCATAATGAACTATGGTGGCACATAATAGCATATTCATAAAACATCATTTTTATGTCTTATGTGCAAAAATATAATCAATATGCTTTTTACATTTAGTGGTTTGAACATGTCAAAATAATATGTATACTATTTGTAATTTAAATATCGACCTGGTCCTGAATAGAGCAGAGTGAGGAAGCAAATTCATATAGCCGACTCCATGTAGTTGGAAAAATGATTAGATGAGTTGAGTTGAAATATTTTGAAGAATTTGATAATTTCAAAATAATCATGTTAACAATCATTTGCATGTATAAAATGCCATCAATTTTGCCAAAATTAGTAATTTCAAATAATCATATCAAATAATCAATTTTATGTATAAGGTACCATATATTTAGCAATTTCAAAATAATCAAGTCAAATAATCACTTGCATGTATGGGGTACCACAATTTTTTTTATTTTTCAATACTATGCATAAATCAATTTTATTATTTGAAAAATATCATAATTTAATAAAAATTTATGGAAATAATTGCAATTCGCTTACTTACCTCTTAACATTAATCCAAGAATGAAAATTAGTTATGTAGGTTTTCGAATATTTACAACATGATTTTCTAAATTTTAATTTCCAAAATCGGGATGTCAAAGTGACTCATATACTCTATCCAATCTAATTTTGTACCCAATTTGGGGGTTGAACATATCCAAATATATCAAATCAAATGAGAAAATAAAAAATTTTCAACAAACTACGATCAAAATTGGTCCAAATCTCACTTTTCTTTTGTTAGGCCGGGCCCAATTTGGGGCCCAACATTTGGGCCCAAACGGGTTCACTTCAGCCCAGCCCCCTTCCTTCCCTACCCCTAGTTCACCCAAACTAGGGGAGATGGCCGATGGCCTAGGGCCATTGCCGGCTCTTACCCGGGGTCCGACTGGCTACTGATGATCGACCCAGTGCTGGCCGTCGACGGCGGCCACCCCCTCCTCGTCTCTTTTTCTCTTCTTTCTCTCATCTTCTTTTTCTTCCTTTCTTTCCATCACCATCTTTCTCTCGGCAATGGCACGACTAGCCTCCTCCTACCGACTAGACCCCATCGGACGCCGCTCCAGTGCCAGGCAGGGCCACCATCCGCAGCTCAGGCCTGAAACAAGGCGGGAGCTGGTTCAGCTCCCGCTATAGGGGAAGGTCGCTTGGTGGCCCTCTCTCTCTTCTCCGACCGCCTTGAGCGATTGGCTGCCTCCCTCCCTTCGGCATCTGGTCTGTCTGGCGCCGTTGGGGCCCTCAGTATGGTCGCGGCATGGCCCAATCGTGGTGGCCAAGGGGCGATCGAACACCCCCCCTCCTCCTCTCCTACCCTCACTCTCTCTCTATCTCTCCCCCCCCCCCTTGCCAACGATGGAAGACTTATCGGGTGGCGGCGAACGGGAGCGATGACAATGATGGAGGCGGAGCGGAGGGCAGAGTGGGGGCGGAGGGGGCCGCGCAAGGCGAGTGGTAGGCGGAGTTGATAGAAAATCAAATATAAAACTTAAAAAATTTATTAACTTTTTAAAGATTTATGCTTGATTTGAAGTCAAATTTGGATTTAATTAAGGATAAATATGTTAAGCCTTCTTTGAAATCAAAAATTGAGCTACATTTCGGATGGATCCATGATTGGTCAATTAATGGCCCTTGACTCAAATTTTTTGAGGTTCTAATTTTAAGTTTGGACCTACTCCAATTTAGTTCAAGCCTGAATCATAACTCTACTGAAACTATGCTGGCTTGGTGGACCGTGGCACAACCCAAGATCACTATGAACCTTAGTCGCAAATGAGCATGGAACATTTGAAGACAGTGGAGGAGAACAATGAAAATTTTACCATGGTAAAATTTTCATATATAGAAGATTGAGAGTGGTAGAGCATTGTTGGAGGTGCGGAATTGGACAGTGATGGAGTTTTCAGTTTGGAGGTGTTGTTAGGGGGAGTTTGGGTCGAGATTCATTAAAATATCATTCTCTTAGATCATTATAAAAAGGCTTTTTTACATAATACTTTACTGTATATAAGTGGTGTCGTGGAAGGAAACTCCAAAGACACAATGGAATGAAACAAGGGGCTGGAGTCACTAAAATGAGCTTTAAATGGATGAAATTAAAGTATGATTTTTCAAAAATACTTTAAAAAAGTATTCTACCTGAATCTTTAGAAGATTTAATTAAAATTGGTAATGACCACTTAAAAAATGAACGGCCTTAAAAAATTGATTAAACATTAGATATGACTGCTCTGGAAAACCAACATGGTTGGAACCATCGAGAAACATATATTATTAACGATAATTTCATTTCAATATAATTATGTTACACAATTAAAAATTTAGAGCAATAGAGAAACATGAGTCGAGCGATCACATTATAAATGTTAAAGAGAATTGAACGCCCAAATAAAATGGTTAAGAAACACATATTATAAATTAAATTAGAACATCTAAGAAAGTAGATAAACATTATTCATTTGAATATTTAAGAAAATAGATAAATATTACAAAATTGTATGGCTTAAGAACAGGGCAATATAGAAAGATAGCTAAAATTTAATACGAACGCTCCATTCGAACATTCAGGAAACCCGGCGTTAAATGCTGGACCCTTTATAAACGCTCCATTCAATTCACGTTAAATTGGAACACTTGAAAAAACAGATAAACATTACCCATTCGGAAATTCAATAAAGTAAATAAATGTTATAAAATTGAATGGCTTTGAAAATAGGTAAACGTTATCCATTGAAATATTCAACAAAAAAGAAGATAAATTTACAAAATTGAACAGGGCAATATAGAAGGACAGCTTCAAATTTAATTCGGCCGCTCCATTCGAACACTCGAGAAGCCAGGTGTTAAATGCTGGACCCTCTATAAAATGGTACAGGGAGGGATCAGCTTTGGATCCATCCCGTCCTCCCCTTCTCTGTTGCATTTGTTTCCCCTGTTTCACTTTGGATATCATTAGTCTTGCTTCTGGGCTTCCTTTCCCGTCTTTACTATTTCGAAGTTGAGCAACCTTAGAGATGAGGAAACAGAAGCCATGGGGACATGACGTCCTTCTTATCTTCAGCCGTCCGATACCATCCATACCTAAATACCTCATGCAGGAGAAGCCTCTATGGGATGCGTAAAACCTGCACTTGTACTTCGCTTCTCCCATGAAATCGTGCTTGAAGCCGGAGAGGAACCTTTCTTTTCCTTTTGCAACCATGTCCATGGTGAATCACGAGATCGAGAAGCCGGAAGTGCCTTGGTACACTGTGCTGTAACGAGGTTTGCGGTCTGCCAGCGTAGGTTTCACGGCTGCATGCACGAAGCTGGAACCTGTTTGAAAGGAGCGCGGTTCTACAACGGAAGCCAAGAGATGATGTGCTGTGGATTCCTTGAATGGACACGGTTCCCTATGACACAGCATTAGATCGTCATAGGATAATCGGATAATCTGTTGAGTGTAAAAACATCTGAATGTAATCTGATTGTAATACCCTCTAATTCTCTTATATGAGCATCCGAGGAATTCGGAACCAATGTCAGATTTTCACATATGATTTAATTCGTTATGCAACTTCAGTCTTCTTCTTCTTCTTCTTCTTTTCTTGATTGATTTGAGTGGTTTTTGTCTCGTTTTCTTTTGTGATGATTGGAGGTTTATAGCTATGAGACATTCTACATCGAAGAAAGACCCTATGATGGAACTGAATTTTGACAGAGCAGTATAGTGGATCAAAAGTAAAGCACTTCACCGAGATTTTTTTTTTTTTTTTGAAATATCCATTAGGGAATCATGAATTCAATCTTGATTATTTCTATATTCAAAAAGAAAAATAATTGGCACTTTATATGTGCAATTAATTATTGACATGATTATTTAAAATTACTAATTCTGTAAAATATTTAGTACATCAAAATTATATAAGTGTACATGTTATACAAGTGTACATGTATATTTTGATATATTCAAATGACTATAAATATAAAAAATATATTGATTATATTTTTACAACAATACATATCATCTTGCACATATAACATGAAAATAATATTTTGTGAATATGCTCTTATATGCCGCCATGCTCCACTATAACATGATATAACATAATACACTATATGATTTCGGAACCTACCTCCATAGAGATCATATGTAGAGGACACTCACCCATGGAACCCATGGGATATAATGTACCATGACATGATATGTGATATGACTCTAGAACCCACCTCTACAGGGATCATATGTGGAGGGCGCTCACCCATGGGGTGTGCTATGATATGTGACATGACACTAGTACCAAGATCCTTCTTGGTGAGAAAAAATTAGTTGATGCCCGACCAACTGCTATGAAAAATTTTTAGATCTGAGCCAAATTTTGGCACCCAAAAGAAAGAAAGGGGGCAGCCACTTAGGTCCTATGCAAGAACGAGAAGGAATCCCCAAGAGAGAGGATGTCTAGAGAGAGAAAATAAGGGTGCATGTCTAGAGAGAAAGGGATGCTCAAGAGAGAGAAAGTATCATCCCATTAGATCTTATGCCTTCTAACCTTTTAGAGAGAGAAAAGGGTGTGCAAATGGAAGAGAGGATGCCCAACTAGAGAGAGAAACATGAAGGAGAGAAAGTAGTTGGAGAAAGAAAATGATGCCCATCGTGCCTAGAGAGAGAAAATGGTGCTAGGAAAAAGGGAAAGCTCATGGGGAAAGCAAAAGAGAGAGGGAGCCACCTTCACATTCTAGAAAGGGTAAATATTTTAGAGAGAGAAAATGCTCTAGAGAGAGCCACGCATGGGGGAAGTGAGAGGCGGCGCTCTAGGGTTTCTCATGCCTCTAGAGAGAATGGGCAGCGGCTAGGGTGAGGAAAGAGAAACTTTTTTTCTTGAAAAAAAATCTTTGTATTTCTTACACAAACCCTAGGGTTTAGGGTTTAAATACATGATCAAACTGGCTTGACCTTAACTTAGAAAATTAAAACTCTCACGGCTATCCCGATGAGATTAAGTTCACCTCAAGCCTATGTACGCCCATGATTTGACTTAATCTCAAAACTCTTAGGCTCGCATACAGCTCAATATAAGTTAGCCCTTAAAAGCCCAGAGCATAACATAGTCTTTGAAATAAAATAGAGCCAAAATAACTCTAAAACCCTCCATGACACCTTATGAAGTGTAGACCTTGGCCATTCTATGTTCTTATGGGTCTTAAAAGCACCACATCAGGTCCAACACTTTTTCCACAGGGGATGTATAGGGAGGATATGCCTTTGAGGTATTCTATTTTAGCCTTATTATGAGGGTTTTCGTAGATGTAATGTATGACCATGGGATGATAAGTACATAAATACTAGCTATAGAAGTATTAATTTATAGATCAAATTACTATTATTCTTTTAAATTTAATACTTTTATGTAATATTTTTAGGAAAAAGA
This sequence comes from Calamus simplicifolius, assembly GCA_900491605.1. Lineage (NCBI taxonomy): Eukaryota > Viridiplantae > Streptophyta > Magnoliopsida > Arecales > Arecaceae > Calamus > Calamus simplicifolius. The sequence continues at coordinate 673,126 of UESW01004731.1, read as the reverse complement.
TCCTTCTAATTCAAAGAACTTGATTTTAGGAGTGCAACGGTACAAAGGGCACTCAAATCGGACTTAAAACGGGCTCAAAATAGAATTTTCAAAATTTAACCCAAAAATTACACAAAATTTATAGCAGTTGTGGACCAGAGAGAATCGTGTGATATTTTTTTGACTGTGGTTTGAAAATTGAAGGAAACTAATGTGATATGTGGAGATAAGATCGGTTCACTACTTTACTTAACAGAGGTATGATCGGTTCACTACTTTACTTAACAACTAGTAGATCTAATATCATGTTTGTAGTATGTTTATGTGCATGATATCAATCTGAACCTAAAGAATCTCACTTAATTGCAGTAAAAAGAATACTTAGATATATAAATGGAACTAAAAATGTTGGATTATGGTATTCTAGAGACTCAACATTAAATTTGATTACATATTCTGATTCTGATTATGCTGGTTGTAAATTGGATGGAAAGAGTACAAGTGGTGCATGCCAATTTTTAAGAAGTAACTTAATCTCTTGGTTTAGCAAAAAGCAAAATTTAGTTGCATTATCAACTGCTGAAGCTGAATATGTTACAGCTGAAAGTTGCTATGCTCAAATCCTTTGGATTAAGCGGCAACTTAAAGATTATGGTATAACACTTGATAAGACACCAATTAAATGTGATAACACTAGTGCAATCAATTTAACTAAGAATCCAATCTAACATTTAAGAACTAAACACATTGAAATTAGATATCATTTCATTAGAGAACATGTAGCTGATAATGACATCTGTCTTGATTATGTTTGTACTGATGAACAATTAGCTGATATTTTTATAAAACCCCTAAGTGAAGAAAGATTTTCTTATCTTAGAGGAGAATTAGGAGTTTGTGATCCATTGGAATGAATTTTAAATCTCCTAGGAATGATTATCTAGAATTCAATCATTATTCCTAATTTTTTTATAATTTTAAGGATGATTTATCTAGATATTTGAACCCCTTGATTCATCACATTTCAAAGTTGATTTATCCAAAATTTGAAGATTTTTTGGACAAGTTTTAGATCCTTTGAAACTCTTTTTTTTTTTGAAACTATCTTGGAGCTGACTCCTTTGGTATCAGAGTCGACTCCAGTTTTGTCTAAGACTTTGGAGCCGACACCTGCTTTTTCAAAGTCGACTCCACTTCGGGCGCTAATTGTGTTAGCAACCTGGAGCCGATACCTCGCTTTGTGGGAGTCGACTCCAAGTAGTCCCAGGTTGACTTATCTAGGGCAGAGTCGACTCCTCTTTTATTTTAATCAATTCCAAACCTTTCCAAACTCTTCCCAAAACCCAAGATTCCTTAAATTAATCATTCCCTAGCTACCAATGGCACCCAAACGTAGGGGATCGGTGTTTGGAGCGGTGACGACAGGAACAAGAACCATGAGGTGTCTGGCACGACGGCCTTCACCGAGCTCTTCATCTTCTTCGTTTGCATCCACACCAAGTGCGATTCTATATCCTTCTTCGCCTCAAGTAGACTCTCTTGCTGGGCATGTTATTACCATGGGGAGAAAGGTTGCTTTTCATTTCTTTGAAGAAGAGGGATTTTCAATTGGGCGGCAGATAAAGGAATTAGGTTGAGAGAAAGTGTTCTCTTGATGTACCTACGTATCCCGCTCTAGTTAAAGAGTTTTATTTCAATCTTTCAAGAGGAGATGGAGGTATAGTGAGTTCTGTTAGAGAAAAGAGAATCCAACTTACCTTTGAGATGTTGGCAAGTCTATTAGAAATTCCTGTGAATGGACCTATTGCTAACTCCCATAGTAATAGAGGTGAAGCATTATCGAGGATGCTTGGTAGAGAAGTTGCAGAATTTGAAGAAGTTAGGGCAAACCAGTTGCCCCTAGAACTAAGATTATTGCATAACATTTGTGGTCGGATTTTATTTCCAAAGACTGGCAGATTTGAGTATGTCTTGGAGTGAGACATTGTTATCATGGATAGTGTTATGATCGGTCAGCCAATTAAATTAGCTGGTATGATGATCTGGTACATGGCTGAAGTAGGAAACAAGAAGAGATCTACTTTGCCTTATGGCATTGTTTTGACATTAGCATTTCAGAGCCAAGGTGTAATTATTTCAGACAGTGAACCCATGAAGAATTTAAGGCACACTGACTATTATAGCTTAGCTACTATGCATCGCATGGGTTTTGTGAAAATCAATGAAAACTAGAAGAGAAAAGGAAATCTGGAAGATAGAGCAGCTGAGATGGATACTGTGGCCCCTAGTACATCAGAGGCAGAGCCTTCAGTGAGGTATACTTTCCTAGGCCCCAGCTGTCCTGCACCCTCAGCACCTGCTCCAGCTCCTACTTCTTTTGATCAGACTTCCACTGGATTTTTTTATGCTCAGTTAGCACAATTAAAAGAACTCCTTGCTTTTCATAAAGAAGAGATGAAGATTGAACTAGATAATNTCATAAAGAAGAGATGAAGATTGAACTGAATAATAGACTTTTGAGCTTAAGGGAGATGTATTACTCCTTGGAAGATAAAGTAAGCAGAATTGAATCATCCTTTGGAACTTCTTCTGAGGCCTTGAAAAGTGACTTAATGCAAATTTTTGAAAGATCAAGGACATTAGAGGAGATTCTGATACTTATTCCAAGTGCAATGCTGAATTACAAGAGAAAATTACTATTGCATCTACTTTTATTGACAGAAGACTAAATGATTTTATCAAGATACAAAGTGAAGGCATGGGAAAGATCTTAGAAGAGCTCAAAAGACTTCTTAGATTTTGATGTTATTAGCTTTTAATGTTTGATTTACATTTTGATGTACTTACTCTTTGATGTTTAGTTTGTATTTTGACTTTATGAATGATGTAATGAAGTATTTTGACTTTATGAATGATGTAATGAAGTATTTTTAGTATTCAATGAATATCATACTTGAATTTTGATAATTAACTTGGACTTTGTTTTGAACTTTGAATTTGATTCCTATAATTGATATCAATTTAAGTCTTAATGCACCTTCTAAACCTTTTTGTTGATTACAAAAAAGGGGGAGAACAGATACTTGTATATGCATAAAAATAATGAGAGAAGAGGTATTTATATATGCATAATCAATTAATGAAAGAATGGTACTTATATGCATGTTAAATGGAATTAATATCACATGGAATTAAGATATGCATAAAAGTTTCAATGAACTTACCATATGCACACACATAGGGAGAGCTATCACATTAAGGGGGAGCTTAATCTTAAATGCAAATATTTTGACAATTATGCATACTCAATATTTTTGTCATCATCAAAAAGGAAAAGATTGTTGGAGAAATATTGAGAAATTATTTACCCAATTAATTGATTTTGATGATTAACAAAAGCCATGAGTATATTCATTGTATTTGTGATAGATTTGATAAGTGTTTTAGGAATTAAGATTGGTTATTTATTCAAATGGCACTTAGAAATCAGTTTTGAACCGAGTTTCAATGGAATTTATTTAAGTTTAGACCTTGGACCCGACACCGTAACAGTCTCGAGCCGACTCCAGAGTATATCAGAGCAGTTGTATATTTTCAGCACGGTTCGGAGTTGACACCTAGAGTTTCAAAGTTGACACCTGAGGTTTCAGAGCCGACACATGGATTTCGGGAGCCGACTCTAACCTGAGTTACAGAGACTATATTTTTTGGAGTAATTCTCGAAGCCGACACATCAGAATTCGGGAGCCGACTCCAGTCAGCGGGGAGTTGACACTTTGTAAAGTCGGAGCCGACTCCACGTCGAATTGATTTTTTCTATTTATAGAAACACGATCTGGAGCCGACACATGAAAAGTTGAAGCCGACTCCAACCTATCAAGGACGATTTTCAAAAGTGTCAGAACGGATTCTAACAGATATATTTTCTCACCTAACTCTCAACGGATTTTTTTCTTTGCGTAAGGAAGCATCCAAGTACAATTCCAACAGCTAATTTTTACCTAATCTTGGATTATAAAGGATTATAAAAGGGTGTCGTCCGTTTAAAAAACAAAAAGAGAGAAACGAAAAGAAAGAAAATGAAAAATAGAGAGAAAGAAAAGAGAAAAATCAAAGAGGAAAATCTCTGTGCTCAAGGCCATCAATAGAAAAGAGATAGAAGAGAAATCCAAACGAGTTCCATGATCAAATACGAAGGATTTCCACCGATTTGAAGGAGAAGAGTTTGAGCCCTAAATCTTCAACTTCTCTTCAACGAGCTGTGTTCAAGATTCAAAGTTCAATTCTTGCTCATCCATTTAAAAGAGAGGAGGAAAAGAAGAAAAGCTCAAATCTACTTGGCTTCAATCAAGCTTTTCTTATCCTTGTTTATTTACATTGCTTATTTGCTCATTTAAGGAGCTTTACTTTGTTGTAAACATTATTTTGAATTGTTGTTTACTAATTCAATCAGAGGATTGAATTAGTTGAGGTAGTTTACCTCGGGGACAAGGTAGTTTAGCTTGGGTTAAGGTTTTGTGCTGGTGAACATGTGAAAATCGGCTGAGTTCGTTGTGACCCCGTGTAAAACAACAAGTTAGAGTTGTGAGCTTGTAAAACAACTCAACTATAATTAGTGGATTATAGTGTGGACCCAAGAGTTGCTTGGGAGTGGACGTAGGTGTGGGATACACCAAACCACTATAAATATCTTGTGTTTGTAGTAATTGTCTCTATCTCTCTCTTATTGTGCTTTAAATTATTGCATCACTTCACTAGTATACTTAATCCTTATGAAATTGGTTTTCAGTTTTAAGTGTTAAATTTTTAAAGAACCCAATTCATTTTCCTCTTGGGTTGCCATCTGGGCCAACAATTGGTATCAGAGCTTGTGCTCATTTCTAGTTGATCTAATGATCAAGAGTTAAAGATCCAAATGGCAACACAAGCTGGATCATCTTTTGCTGAAGGTCAATCCACTAATAGGCCACCTTTGTTTAATGGCTTTAATTATTCATATTGGAAAGCAAGAATGAGGATTTTTATTCAAGCTTTAGATTATGAATTGTGGAGTGTCATTACAAATGGACCTAGTACACCGACACACATTATAGATGGTTCAATAGTTCCTAAGCCCGAAAGGGATTGGAATGAGAACGATAGGAAAATGGCTCAGCTCAATGCAAAAGCCATTAATGTTTTATATTGTTCTTTGGATGCAAATGAATTCAATAGAATATCTACTTGCATTCCAGCCAAAGAAATTTGGGATTGACTAGAAGTTACCCATGAGGGTACTAACCAAGTAAAAGAATCCAAAATTAACATTCTAGTGCACAAATATGAATTGTTTAGCATGGAACAAATTGAATCAATCACATGCATATATATACTAGATTCACTGATATTGTTAATGGTTTGAAAAGTCTTGGTAAGACTTATACTAATTCTGAATTGGTGTATAAAATTCTTAGATCTCTTCCAAGAACATGGGAAGCAAAAGTAACTGCAATCCAAGAAGCCAAAGACTTAAATGTTCTACCTTTGGATGAGCTACTTGGATCCTTGATGACCCATGAGCTGACAATGAAGCAGCATCAAGAGGAAAAAGTCAAGAAGAAAAGAACTATAGCACTCAAGGCTGCTGAAAGTGAAAAGAGCAACAGTGATGATGATGATGAAGATGATGATGAGATAGCTCTCCTAGCAAAGAAGTTTAGAAAGTTTATGCAAAGAAGGAGACCCTTCCATAAAAGAAAATCAGGAATCAAAATGGAAGGAGAAAGAGAAAAAGAAAGGGATAAGGACAAGGAAAAAGAACCCTTGACATGTTATGAATGCAAAAAGCCGAGGCATTTCCGATCTGAATGTCCTCAACTAAAGAAGGGTTACAAGAAGAAGAACAAGGCCTATGTTGCAACTTGGAGTGATAGTGAAGAGTCTTCATCTGAAGAAGAACAAAAAGAGATTGCAAACATATGCTTCATGGCAAACGATGACAATGAGGTATGTATCGAAACCCCTAATAATGATTTTACATTTGATGAATTGTATGATGCTTTTAATGAATTAGTTAGTGATTTTAAGGTTTTGAGAATGAAAAATAAATCTTTGAAAACTGAAAACCTAAATCTTCTCAAAGAGAAAAATGAACTAAATCTTAAGGTTAAAAATCTAAAATATAAAAATGAAAATATTTTAAAAGAAAAGGAATCAATTTCTAATGAAAATATTAATTTGAAGAAAAAAATTGATAAACATAAGAACATTGTTAATAATTTACATATAGCTCAAAAAAACTAAATTTGCTTTTAAGTAATCAAAGAGCTGTATTTGATAAAGCTGGTTTAGGATATAAACCACACATGAAACAAAATATATCAACAATTTCTTTGTAAAGAAAAATGAGATTTCATGTTATCATTGCAATAAAAAAGGGCATAAATCTTATAAATGCAATTTTAGAAAAACTAATAAGAATCTAAATATTAAAGCCAAGAAAATATGGGTTCCAAAAAGAATAATCTTTATTGCTACTAACCATGAAGAACCCAAGAAAGCTTGGGTACCTAAACATAATATTTGATTATCTTACAGGAGTGTCTCGCGGTCAAAGGATCAAAATGAAAGTGGTATCTTGATAGTGGCTGCTTGATAAACGCATAAATAATTATTATTAAACCTATTAATTAATAATTTAACGTAACTATTATTATTTAATATTTTAATATTTTATATAATATTTTAGATAAAATCTTATCAACTTAAAGAGCTCGATTTTAGGGATTTAACGATGCAAACGACACTCAAATCGGATTTAAGATGAGCTCGGAATTGATTTTATAAGGATTTAGCATGGATTTCAAAGCAAAAACGGCAAATACGTTGCAGACTTCATCGTTTTCTTTCTCTGTTTCCGCCGATTCTTCTTCATTCAAATTCTAACAGTTTTCTCTACCAATTAATGAATAGATTAGATTGAAAGTTATCAATTTGAGAGAATTAAATTCCTTTAGAAGGAATTTAATTTTTATTGATTATTTATCTAGATTTCTTTTGTTATTTTCGTTGCTTCCGCTGCGTTCTCTGTTTTGAAACAGATTCCTCGCCGCGTCAAGGCCGCGTCCGGGGCCTCTACAAATAGCACAAAGGGAGTCCAAGAAGAGCCGTCCGTGAATCCAGAGAGGAATCCATGGTTCGTGAAGCAGTCATCCGTGGGTTCCGCATCCGTGGAGTTGCTCTGTTCCAAGGAAAAAGCAGTTGTTGCCTCTGTTCGTGCCGTGGAGAAGGAGGTCGTCCGTGGATTAGAGAAGATCTGTTCCGGTGAAGAAGGCGTTGCAGCCGTGCCGTAGAGAAGGCATCCTCTGTTCGTTGGAAAGAAGTCCGTGCTCTGCTATGCTCCCAGACACTTTGATCTAGCCATGGAGATCGGCTGTTCTGTTATGCGCGTCCCAGGAACGATTGGAGGATCCTATATGTTCATGAGCTGGTTCATGTCTTCAACCCGGTTCAGTCTGTCTTCAGTCTGTTTCATCCGTCTTTGATTTGATTTATGAAGAATTTATTACTTTTTAATTTATATGGAATAAAATTTTTATTCATGATTAATTATTATTAAATTATATTAAGTGGAAATAATTTTAGACTGATCTATTCTTTAAAGGGATGGGCCGTGATCTATGGGTACGGACCGTGCTCTTATAAGATAGACCATATCTTGATTATTTTACACTACTAATTATTTAATTAATTAAATTTATAAGTTTATTTCAAGATAATCGCTAAAGTCCAAATAAACTTACCTCTTCTCGATGCTATCAAGCAAGTTCCAGCTTATGCCAAATTTTTGAAGGATCTATGCATACAAAACGGAAAGCCAAGATACAAATACCAAAAAAGATATATTTGACTGAGCAAGTTAGCTCAGTTGTTCAACAAATAACCCCACCCAAACTAAAAGATCCTGGTACCCCGATTATATCGTGTGTCATAGGAAACTTCACAATCAAGAAAGCATTATTAGATTTGGGTGCGAGTGTAAACCTTCTCCCAAGTTCAGTGTATGAATTATTCGGATTTGGAGAGTTGAAACCCACGACAGTAACACTACAATTGGCAGATAGATCAATCAAAGAACCTCGTGGAATATTGGAAGATGTATTAGTAAAGATGGATAAATTCTATTTTCCTGTCGACTTCCTTGTGTTGGATATGGAATCTAGTGGTAATCCTAACCAAATTCCCATCATCCTTGGAAGACCTTTTCTAGCTACTGCTAATGCATGCATAAATTGTAGAACAGGTGTGATGGATGTATCTTTTGGAAACAAGAAGATGAGATTAAATATTTTTAATGCTTCCCAAGGACCACCTGTGTATGATTTAAATGAAGTAAATATGATAGAGGAAGTAGTAGATAAGAAATTCCAGAGTTTGATTGATTTGGATCCTTTACAAACATGTCTTACACATTTTGGAATAGATGACTTTGATATTGATGAGTACACCAAAGAGATAAACATGTTATTAGAACCACCTCACCATCCCTCCTTGGACTATAAAATATGAACAACTTCCAACTAAACCAAGTCCTTTAATACCATCCTTGGAAAAACCACCCCAACTAGAGTTGAAACCTCTTCCAGATGACTTAAAATATTCATTCCTTGGACCCAATGATACCCTTCCAGTAATCATTGCATCTACCCTAACCTCTGAGCAAGAAGATAAATTGGTAGATGTACTTAAAGAACATAAAGAGGCGATTGGATGGACAATAGCTGATCTTAAGAGAATTGACCCTTCCGTTTGCATGCACCACATTCATAGTGAAATTGAAGCCAAACCACATAGAGACATGCAACGAAGGCTAAATCCAAACATGAGGGATGTTGTTAAGAAGGAAGTAGTAAAATGGCTTGATGCTGGTATTATTTATCCAATTTCAGATAGCCAATGGGTCAGTCCAATCCAAGTAGTACCTAAAAAATCAGGTATTACCGTGATTAAAAATGAAAAGGGCGAATCAATTCCTACTCGCACATCAACTAGTTGGAGAGTGTGTATAGATTATCGAAAGTTGAATGCCATGACTAGGAAAGACCACTTTCCTTTGCCTTTTATCGATCAAATTCTAGAACGGCTAGCGGGATAAAGTTTCTTTTGTTTCTTAGATGGATATTCAGGATACAATCAAGTCCCAGTATTTCCTACAGATCAAGAAAAGACCACATTCACTTGTCCCTTTGGAACATTTGCCTTTAGACGTATGCCGTTTGGTCTTTGTAATGCACCAGCCACGTTTCAACGATGTATGATGGCCATATTTTCTGATATGATTGGTCAATTTTTGGAAGTATTTATGGATGATTTTTCAGTCTTTGGTGCATCATTTGATAGCTGCCTCGAGAACTTGACTAAGGTACTGAAACGATGTATGGAAATGAATTTAGTCCTAAGTTGGGAGAAGAGCCATTTTATGGTTCGTGAGGGAATTATGCTTGGACACATTGTTTCAGAGAGAGGTATTGAGGTTGATAAAGCCAAGGTTGAATTGATCTCAAATCTATCACCCCCAACCTCAGTTAAACAAGTACGATCTTTCCTTGGTCATGCTGGTTTTTATAGACGTTTCATCAAAGATTTCAGTAAAATTTCTCGACCATTGTGTAATCTGTTGACCAAGGATAGTTCTTTTAATTTTGATAAAGATTGTCTAACAGCCTATAACATTCTTCGAACTGCTTTGACCACTGCACCAATTATCAAGCCCCCAGATTGGACCATACCTTTCGAAATCATGTGTGATGCTTCTGATTATGCTGTTAGAGCAGTTATAGGACAGAAACTCAATCGAGAACCCCATGTAATTTATTATGCTAGCAAAACTCTTTCAGATGCAAAATGAACTATACTACCACTGAAAAAGAATTACTAGCAGTTGTGTTTGCCCTAGAAAAGTTTAGATCATATCTGTTAGGGTCTAAGTTTTAGTTTACTCAGATCATGCAGCGTTGAGGCATCTTATATCAAAAAAGGATACAAAACCCAGACTAATTAGATGGATCCTTCTACTACAAGAATTTGATCTAGAAATCTTAGATAAGAAAGGTTCTGAAAATATGGTAGCAGATCATATCTCTAGGATCTCAGTGGATTACAATAAAGAAATAATCAGAGATAGGTTCCCTGATGAGCAATTGTTCTCAATTTCCCATAGCAGTCTTCCCTGGTTTGCTCACATTATGAATTATTTAGCAACAGAAAAAGTACCTTCCCACTGGATAAAACAAGAAAAAGATAGATTTTTCTCACAAATCAAATATTACTTTTGGGAAGACCCTGAATTATTTAAGTACTGTTCAGATCAGGTGATTAGGCGATGTGTCCCAGAGAGTGAATTTAAAAGTATACTTAACTTCTGTCATTCTCTTGCCTGTGGAGGACATTTTAGTGGAAAGAAAACTGTAGCAAAGGTACTACAAAGTGGGTTTTATTGGCCAACTTTTTTTAAAGATGCACATGAATTTAGCCGTAATTGTCTCCAATGTCAACAAACAGGAAATATATCTCGAAAAGACATGATGCCCCTAAACCCTATCTTGGTTGTAGAAATTTTTGATGTATGGGGTATTGATTTTATGGGCCAATTTCCTTCCTCTTTTGGATTTGAATACATTCTAGTGGCAGTTGATTATGTGTCAAAATGGATTGAAGCCATGGCAACTCAAACCAATGATCATAAAGTTGTAATCAAGTTTATTCAGCATAATATCCTTAGTCGTTTTGGATGCCCAAGGGCTATAATTAGTGATGGGGGTGCACATTTCACGAATAGACACTTCGAAGCATTAATGAATAAATATGAAATTACTCATAAGGTAGCTACACCTTATCATCCCCAAACTAGTAGCCAAGTTGAAATATCAAATAGAGAAATTAAACATATCCTTGAGAAAACAGTGAGACCTAATAGGAAAGATTGGTCAGAACGTTTGGATGATGCATTATGGGCTTATCGTACTGCATTTAAAACTCCCATAGGAATGTCTCCTTACAGGCTCGTATTTGGAAAAGCCTGTCATTTACCTGTAGAATTAGAACACCGTGCATTTTGGGCTATCAAGCAATTTAATTATGATATGAAAAATGCAGGTGTCAATAGAAAACTCCAATTGAATGAGTTAGAAGAGCTACAAAATGAGGCATATGAGAGCTCAAAAATTTATAAAGAACGAACCAAAGCATATCATGACAAATTTATTAGTAGAAAAACTTTTGAACCAAATCAAAAAGTATGGCTTTATAATTCAAGATTACACCTTTTCCCTGAAAAACTTCGTTCACGATGGAATGGACCTTTTATAGTAACTCAAGTATTTCCCTATGGAGCTATAGAGCTTAAAGACCCTAAGCAAGGAAATACATTCAAAGTAAATGGCCAACGTTTGAAACCATATATAGAAGAAATTAATGATGGAGAAATTGTTGAATCAATTGATCTTGTGAACCCAACACTATCATAATGAGTAGCACAGTCTCGCTGAAGACTTTAAACTTAGCGCTCTTGGGAGGCAACCCAGTTTATTAGTTATTTTTAACTTTCTGTTCTTTTAGTGTGTTCTTTTAGTATGACCAAAGAAAAGCAACAGAAGCAGATTGAAAGAAGATGGCAACAATGAAACTTCCAACCTTCAAATACTCTACCAGCTAGTATCTTTCCTTGTAATTAATTAATTTTTCTTCCATTAGGGACAATGGAAATTAAGTTAGGGGGGGAGGAAAAAGAATAAATCCTCGAGTAAAACTATAATCAGATGTGTACCAAATTCTGTCTCAATTTGAAGTTAATCAAGCAGTCTACTAATGAATTAATGGTTAGATTATTTTTTTTTTTTTTTTGAAATACTGAGGAATAAATTATTAAGAAAACCTAATAAAAGGTAGGGTTTAGCCCAGAATAATTTTTAGAATAATTTCAGACCCTCCTGACCACTTATCTTAATAGTACAATCTACTTAATAAGGGTATGGGTGAAAATGTTATTCAAAAAAAAAAAAAAAAAAAATCTCTCTTAAAGTTAATAGATTAGGTTCTTAGCATTTTTCACTGAGTAACCGGGCCCCGTCACCTAAGAAAGTGATGTTGTTCGCGTAAAAAGGTGGGAATGTAAAAGAACCTAAATAAAGTTAGTCCTACCTAAAGCCTTTTTAACTCGAGTAAGTAAGTCCGAGGGGTGTTTTACACCTAATGCCCTAAAACCAATAGGTTTGGGAGTCATTGGCCTAAAGCTCGCTACAAGGGTTAATTAGAAAGCAAGGGGTTAGGACATTGCACTGACTTTACATATAAATAAATAAATAAATAAATAACCAAATTATAAAAGACATTACACCCAACCCAAATTAAGTTAGAAGACTTAATCAGAGAAGTGAAAAGTTGGTGAAGAAAGACGTCTATAAATTCTTATGGACTACACTTTATTACTAAAAAAAACTTAATAATCTAATGAAGTACCTCCCTTATGATCTAAAAAAAAAATTTAAAAAAAGAACTATAAGATAACTATCAATTCTTGGAATAGCTTGGTACATATTTCTAAATTTCTTATTTGCTCAAGGACGAGTAAGATTCAAGTTGGGGGGAGTGATAAACACATAAATAATTATCATTAAACCTATTAATTAATAATTTAACGTACCTATTATTATTTAATATTTTAATATTTTATATAATATTTTAGATAAAATATTATCAACTTAAAGAGCTCGATTTTAGGGATTTAACGATGCAAACGACACTCAAATCGGATTTAAGATGAGCTCGGAATTGATTTTATAAGGATTTAGCACGGATTTCAAAGCAAAAACGGCAAATATGTTGCAGACTTCATCGTTTCTCAGCCCAGTTCTCTGTTTCCGCCGATTCTTCTCCATTCAAATTCTAACAGTTTCCTCCACCAATTAAGGAATAGATTAGATTGGAAGTTATCAAATTAAGAGAATTAAATTTCTTTAGAAGGAATTTGATTTTTATTGATTATTTCTCTAGATTTCTTTTGTTATTTTTGTTGCTTCCGCTGCGTTCTCTGTTTTGAAACAGATTCCTCGCCGCGTCAAGGCCACGTCCGGGGCCTCTACAAATAGCACAAAGGGAGTCCAAGAAGAGCCGTCCGTGAATCCAGCGAGGAATCCGTGGTTCGTGAAGCAGTCATCCATGGGTTCCGCATCCGTGGAGTTGCTCTGTTCCAAGGAAAAAGCAGTTGTTGCCTCTGTTCGTGCCGTGGAGAAGGAGGCCGTTCGTGGATTAGAGAAGATCTGTTCCGGTGAAGAAGGCGCTGCAGCCGTGCCGTGGAGAAGGCATCCTCTGTTCGTTGGAAAGAAGTTCGTGCTCTGCTCTGCTCCCAAACACTTTGATCTAGCCGTGGAGATCGGCTGTTCTGTTATGCGCGTCCCAAGAACGATTGGAGGATCCTATATGTTCATGAGCTGGTTCATGTCTTCAACCCGGTTCAGTCTGTCTTCAGTCTGTTTCATCTCGTCTTTGATTTGATTTATGAAGAATTTATTACTTTTTAATTTATATGGAATAAAATTTTTATTCATGATTAATTGTTATTAAATTATATTTAAGTGGAAATATTTTAGACTGATCTATTCTTTAAAGGGACGGGCTGTGATCTATGGGTACGGACCGTGCTCTTATAAGATAGAACATATCTTGATTATTTTGCACTACTAATTATTTAATTAATTAAATTTATAAGTTATTTCAAGATAATCGCTAAAGTCCCTGTGGAATCGATCCCTTACTCTCGCTATTCTAATAGTGAAATTAAGGTGTTTAAATCGTTGCGCTACGACACGCATCACTGACACATGAAGGGTGACAAGAAGCAATTCATCATGCTTGAAGATAAAAGAGGAGGAGTTATTACTTTTGGAGATAATGGCAAAGGTCAAATTATGGGATTTGGTAAAATTTAAATAACTCCATCCACCTTATAGAAAATGTTTTATATGTTGTTGGTTTAAAGCATAATTTAATTAGCATTAGCCAATTGTGTGATAAAGGTTTCAAAGTTTCATTTGAAGCTTCTATTTGCATTGTTTCTAATCCCATTGACAATAGCATTATATTTGTTGGTAATACAAATGGCAATGTGTACTTAATTGATTTAGATAATTTGTCTACTAGTAACTATTGCTTAATTGCTGATAATGCTAAAGTAAATGAGATTGGATGGTTATGGCATCGTAGATTAGGTCATGCAAGCACACACCTAATTTCAAAATTAATTAAAATGGATTTAGTTAAAGGACTTCTAAAGTTAGATTTTGAAAACAATAGAATTTGTGATGCATGTCAATTTGGAAAACAAACTAGAAATTCTTTCAAATCTAAAAATATTGTTTCAACTACTAGGTCACTCGAACTACTTCATATAGACCTTTTTGGACCTACTAGAACCACTAGTCTAGGAGGAAAGAAATATGGTCTTGTGATAGTAGATGATTACTCTAGATATACTTTGGTATTATTTTTAGCTTACAAAGATGAGACTTTCTCGATATTCCTGAAATTCTTCAAGAAAGTCACAAATGAGAAAAACAACACCATAGTGTCTCTTAGAAGTGATCATGGCACAGAATTTGAAAATCACTTATTTGAAAATTTTTGTATTGAAAATGATATTCATCATAATTTTTCTGCACCTAAAATACCACAACAAAATGGAGTTGTAAAAAGGAAAAAGAACATTAGAAGATATGGCCCGTACCATGCTATGTGAAAGCCAACTCCCAAAGTACTTCTGGGCGAAAGCTATAAACACAGCATGTTACATCCTTAATAGAGCTTTAATTAGGTCAATTCTTAAGAAAACTCCCTATGAACTATGGCATAATAGGAAACCTAATATTAGTTATTTTTATGCATTTGGTTGTCGATGTTTTATTCACAATAATGGTAAGGATAATCTTGGAAAGTTTGACGCCAAATCTGATGAAGGAATATTTTTAGGCTATTCAACATCTAGTAAAGCATATAGAGTATTTAACAAGAAATATTTAATTGTAGAAGAATCAATTCATGTAGTATTTGATGAGTCTTTAGCATCAAGTTCTGAGAAGATTGATGATGAGGAAGATACAATTTTGCTTGAAAGAGATATTGAAAAATTGAATATAGATGTATCTTCAGACCATGAACAAGAAGCTAAAGATGATGACTCACCTAAGGATGATGTTATTGATACTACTCGTAATGATATAGATCTACCTAGAGATTGGAGATATGCTTATGGTCATCCTAAGGATTTAATCATAGGTGATCAATCTCAAGGAGTAAGAACTAGATCATCAATGAGGAACATCAATAATATCTTGCATTTGTGTCTCATATAGAACCCAAAACTATTGAAGAAGCTGAAAAAGATAATAATTGGATGTTAGCTATGCAAGAGGAATTAAATCAATTTAGTAGAAACAATGTATAGTCCTTAGTTAATATATCCAAAGGTCATTCTGTTATAGGATCTAAATAGGTATTTAAAAATAAATTAGATGAAAATGACATAGTAATTAGAAATAAAGCTAGATTAGTTGCAAAAGGATATAATCAAGAAGAAGGAATTGATTTTGATGAAACTTTTGCACCTGTAGCTAGACTAGAAGCAATTAGACTATTACTTGCATTTACATGTCATATGAACATTAATTTATTTCAAATGGATGTTAAAAGTGCATTTTTAAATGGTTTTATAAATGAAAAAGTTTTTGTAGAACAACCACCAGGTTTTGAAGATCATAAATTTTCAAACCATGTTTTTAAATTACACAAAGCACTTTATGGTTTAAAACAAGCATCTAAAGCTTGGTATGATAGATTAAGCAAATTTCTAATTGAAAATGATTTTTCTAGAGGAAATGTTGATAAAACCCTATTTTTGAAAAAAAAGATAAAGATTTATTGGTAGTACAAATTTATGTATATGATATTGTATTCGATGCTACTAACAATCTTTTGTGTCAAGAATTTGCTAAGTTAATGCAGGGTGAATTCGAGATGAGCATGATGGGAGAACTCAACTTCTTCCTAGGACTTCAAACCAAACAAGAAAGAGAGGGAATTTTCATCAACCAAACAAAGTACACAAAAGAAATTCTCAAGAAATTTAGTGTGGAACAAGTCAAAGTTCTCGGAACACCAATGAGTCCTTCATACAAGTTAGATAAAGATGAAGATGGTAAGCCTGTTGATCAAAAATATTACAGAGGTATGATCGGTTCACTACTTTACTTAACAGCTAGTAGACCAGATATCATGTTTGTTGTATGTTTATGTGCACGATATCAATCTGAACCTAAAGAATCTCACTTAGTTGCAGTAAAAAGAATACTCAGATATCTAAATGGAACTAAAAATGTAGGATTATGGTATTCTAGAGACTCAACATTAAATTTGATTGCATATACTGATTCTGATTATGCTGGTTGTAAATTGGATAGAAAGAGTACAAGTGGTGCATGCCAATTTTTAGGAAGTAACTTAATCTCTTGGTTTAGCAAAAAGCAAAATTCAGATGCATTATCAACTGCTGAAGCTGAATATGTTGCAGCTGGAAGTTGTTGTGCTCAAATCCTTTGATTAAGCGACAACTTGAAGATTATGGTATAACACTTGATAAAACACCAATTAGATGTGATAACACAAGTGCAATCAATTTGACTAAAAATCCAATCCAACATTCAAGAACTAAACACATTGAAATTAGATATCATTTTATTAGAGAACATGTAGCTAATAATGACATTTGTCTTGATTATGTTTTTACTGATGAACAATTAGCTGATATTTTTACAAATCCCAAAGTGAAGAAAGATTTTGTTATCTTAGAGGAGAATTAGGAGTTTGTGATCCATTGGAATGAATTTTAAATCTTCTAGGAATGATTATCTAGAATTCAATCAATTTTGTTTAATTTTCTTATAATTTTAAAGAAAATTTATCTAGATATTTGAACCCCTTGATTCATCACATTCCAAAGTTGATTTATCCAAAATTTGAAGATTTTTCGGACAAGTTTCAGATCCTTTGAAACTCTTTTTTTTTTTAAACTATCTTGGAGCCGACTCCTCTGGTATCGGAGTTGACTCCAGTTTTGTCTGAAACTTTGGAGCCGACACCTGCTTTTCCTGAGTCGACTCCACTTCGGGCACTGACTGTGTTAGCGACCTGGAGCCGACACCTCGCTTTGCAGGAGTCGACTCCAAGTGGTCCCAGGTTGGCTTATCTAGGGCAGAGTTGACTCTCTCTCATTTTAATCGATTCCAAACCTTCTCAAACTCTTCCCAACTCTTCCCAAAACCCAAGATTCCTCAAATTAATCATTCCCTAGCTACCAATGGCACCCAAACGTAGGGGATCGGTGTTTGGAGTGGTGACGATGGGAAAGAGAACCGTGAGGCATTCGGTGCGGCAGCCTTCACCGAGCTCTTCGTCCTCTTCGTCTGCATCCACACCAAGTGCGATTCCATGTCCTTCTTCACCTCAGGTAGACACTCTTGCTGGGCATGTTATTACCATGGGGAGAAAGATTGATTTTCATTTCTTTGAAGAAGAGGGTTTTCTATTGGGCGGCAGATAAAAGATTTAGGGTGGGAGAAAGTATGCTCTATAGATGTACCTACCTATCCCACCTTGGTTAAAGAGTTTTACCGTAATTTGTCAAGAGGAGATGGAGGTCTTGTAAGTTCTGTTAGAGGAAAGAGGATTCACATGTCTTCTAAAATTCTTGGAAACCTCTTAGAGATACCTGTTATTGGACTGATAACAAATTCCCATAGTGATATATCAGAAGCATTATCAAGAATGCTAGGAAGGGATGTCACAGAATTTGAAGAAGTTAGGGCAAACCAGTTGCCCCTAGAGCTAAGACTATTGCATAACATTTGTGGTCGGATTTTATTTCCAAAGATCGGCAGATTTGAGTATGTCTCGGAGCGAGACATTGTTATCATGGATAGTATTCTGACAGGTTAGCCAATTAATTTAGCTGGTATGATGATCTGGTACATGGCTGAGGCAGGCAACAAGAAGAGATCTACTTTGCCTTATGGCATGCATGGTTTTGACATTAGCATTTCAAAACTAGGGTGTAATTATTTCGAACAGTGAACCCATGAAGAATTTAAGGCACACTGACTATTATAGCTTAGCTACTGTGCATCGTATGGGTTTCGTGAAAATCAATGAAAATTAGGAAAGAAAAGGAAATCTGGAAGATAGAGCAGCTGAAATGGATACTGTGGCCCCTGGTACGTCAGAGGCAGAGCCTTCAGTGAGGCATACTTCACCAGGCCCCAGCTATCCTGCACCCTCAGAACCTGCTCTAGCTCCTACTTCTTTTGCTCAGACTTCTACTGGATTTTCTGATGCTCAGTTAGTACAATTAAAAGAACTCCTTGCTTGTCATAAAGAAGAGATGAAGATTGAACTGGATAATAGACTTTTGAGCTTAAGGGAGATGTATTACTCCTTGGAAGATAAAGTAAGCAGAATTGAATCATCCTTTGGAACTTCTTCTGAGGCCTTGAAAAGTGATTTAATGCAAATTTTTGAGAAGATCAAGGACATTGGAGGAGATTCTGATACTTATTCCAAGTGAATGCTGAATTACAAGAGAAAATTACTATTGCATCTGCTTTTATTGACAGAAGACTAAATGATTTTATTAAGATACAAAGTGAAGGCATGGGAAAGATCTTAGAAGAGCTCAAAAGACTTTTTAGATTTTGATGTTATTAGCTTTTAATGTTTGATTTACATTTTGATGTACTTACTCTTTGATGTTTAGTTTGTATTTTGACTTTATGAATGATGTAACGAAGTATTTTGACTTTATGAATGATGTAATGAAGTATTTTGAGTATTCAATGAATATCATACTTGAATTTTGATAATTAACTTGGACTTTGTTTTGAACTTTGAATTTGATTCCTATAATTGATATCAATTTAAGTCTTAATGCACCTTCTAAACATTTTTGTTGATTACAAAAAAGGGGGAGAAGAGATACTTGTATATGCATAAAAATAATGAGAGAAGACGTATTTATATATGCATAATCAATTAATGAAAGAATGGTACTTATATGCATGTTAAATGGAATTAATAACACATGGAATTAAAATATGCATAAAAGTTTCAATGAACTTAACATATGCACACACATAGGGGGAGCTACCACATTAAGGGGAGCTTAATTTTAAATTCAAATATTTTGACAATTATGCATATACTCAATGTTTTTGTTATCATCAAAAAGAGGGAGATTATTGGAGAAATTATTGAGAAATTATTTACCCAATTATTTGATTTTGATGATTAACAAAAGCCATGAGTATATTCATTGTATTTCTGATAGATTTGATAAGTGTTTTAGGAATTAAGATTGGTTATTTATTCAAATGGCACTTAGAAATCAGTTTTGAACCGAGTTTCAATGGAATTTATTTAAGTTCAGACCTTGGAGCCGACACCTTAACAGTCTCGAGCCAACTCCAGAGTATATCAGAGCAGTTGTATATTTTCAGCACGATTCGGAGTTGACACCTAGAGTTTCGGAGTCGACACTTGAGGTTTCGGAGCCGACATATGGATTTCGGGAGTCGACTCTAACCTGAGTTACAGAGACTATATTTTTTGGAGCAATTCTCGAAGCCGACACATTAGAATTCAGGAGCCGACTCCAGTCAGCAAGGAGTTGACACTTTGTAAAGTCGAAGCCGACTCTACGTCCAATTGATTTTTGCTATTTATGGAAACACGATCTGGAGCCGACACATGAAAAGTTGGAGCTGACTCCAACCTGTCAAGGACGATTTTCAAAAGTGTCAGAACGGATTCTAACGGATATATTTTCTCACCTAACTCTCAACGGATATTTTTCTTTGTGTAAGGAAGCATCCAAGTACAATTCCAACGGCTAGTTTTCACCTAATCTTGGATTATAGAGGATTATAAAAGGGCATCGTCCGTTTGAAAAACAAAAAAGAGAGAGAAACGAAAAGAAAGAAAACGGAAAATAGAGAGAAAGAAAAAGAGGGAAATCAAAGAGAAAAATCTATGTGCTCAAGGCCATCAATAAAAAGAGATAGAAAAGAAATCCAAACGAGTTCCAAGATCAAATACGAAGGATTTCCACCGATTTGGAGAAGAGTTTGAGCCCTAAATCTTCAACTTCTCTCCAACGAGCTGTGTTCAAGATTCAAAGTTCAATCCTTGCCCATCCATTCAAAAGAGAGGAGGAAAAGAAGAAAAGCTCAAATCTACTTGGCTTCAATCAAGCTTTTCTTATCCTTGTTTATTTACATTGTTTATTTGCTCATTTAAGGAGCTTTACTTTGTTGTAAACATTATTTTGAATTGTTGTTTACAAGTTCAATTAAGGGGATTGAATTAGTTGAGGTAATTTACCTCGGGGACAAGCTAGTTTAGCTTGGGTTAAGGTTTTGTACCGGTGAACCTGTAAAAATCGGCTGGGTTCATTGTAACCCGTGTAAAACAATAAGTTGGAATTGTGAGCTTGTAAAACAACTCAACTGGATTATAGTGTGGACCCAAGAGTTGCTTGGGAGTGGACGTAGGAATGAAATACACCGAACCACTATAAATATCTTGTGTTTGTAGTGATTATCTCTATCTCTCTTATTATGCTTTAAATTATTGCATCACTTTACTAGTATACTTAATTCTTGTGAAATTGATTTTAAGTTTTAAGTGTTAAATTTTTTTAAAGAACCCAATTCAACCCGGTCTTGGGTTGCCATCTTAGCCAACAAAGCAGCAAAGAGTGAGAGAGAGATATATGAGGGTTTCCATACCCCTAGAAAT
The DNA here is from genome assembly GCA_900491605.1 of Calamus simplicifolius. Lineage (NCBI taxonomy): Eukaryota > Viridiplantae > Streptophyta > Magnoliopsida > Arecales > Arecaceae > Calamus > Calamus simplicifolius. Next base: position 652,273 of record UESW01004731.1, on the reverse strand, counting down.
CTTCGACAGTGGAGAAGGTGTGGACGGGGCGGATGGAGCTGCCCCAAGCAGCCTGCTTGGATTTGGCGGAGGGATTGTCGAACCAGAAGGTCCATGAGTGCTCCAGAGGATGGCTCTGCGGTAGCCGCCGCGGGGTCCCGTCGTCCTCTCGTCCCTCCTTCGCCTCCGAAGGATCTGGATCTGTCACGATCTCCCCTTCCTCCACCTCTTCCGTCCCCGTCGCCGGAGCTCCCGTGCCCATTCCACCGCCCTCTCTGTTCTTCTCCTCCACCATCATCGCCTCGCCGCCCTCGCTCCCTCTCTCTCTCTCCTTTGAAGCTCCGATTTTAAATTCGAACCCTATCCTCCGATCTCGGACGTCGCCCCTGACCCGATCCAATCATCGTTATAGTCCAACAGCTGATGTAACGGTCCCGCGGTCATAATTTAGCCTGCATTTTGTTTAAGCGATGATCATTTCTTAACATAATTATCGTTGTCCATCTCATTAAAATAATATTTCTTATATTTGAATCTCATAAATAAAATATTTAGACCCACTTGTCCAGCGACAACCAATATATCTATTATGATGCATGTAAATATTTCAAACAATTCCTTATGCGAAGATATGATCTCCTGCTCAATCTAAAAATACTTACAAAAAATGAATTTTGCTCTATTTAATTTACTTTTAATGGATCAAGAAGACTTAACTTACTTTTAATGAGTCAAATAATCAAATATAATAAGCAGAAAACCAGTTGGACAAATAATTTACATAATTTATATATAATTAAGTAAAGTAAAAAGGCATTTGTCATAAGATATATAGCACCATCTCTTAATGCTATCATGGATGACGTTTTCTTTCTCCTTTTCTCCAAGGGGTTCGTTGAGCAAGTCCATTGTTTCTATCGTGTGACATAAGATAAGATCCATCGATCAAAGAAGAGGAAACTTAAAAAAAAAAAAGTTAGAAAAGAGGATGCACGTAAAGTAAAACTATATTAAAAAAGACAACATGATCAGATGATTTAGATAACCGATTCATATGTCAAAATATTATAATAATAACTAGATGATCCGAACAATTAATTTATTTATCAAAATATCATTAAAATGATCTTCTAAAAATAAAAAAATACCGTAACAAATCCCATAAAAGCCTTCTTGCATTTGTAATAAACTTAAAAATTATCCCAATTTGATATCTTCGGAGGCCGATCAGCATCAAAGGAAACAGTTTAGATTCGAGCATTTTTGGGCGATTCATTCGGCAACTCGTTCTATTATTTCTCAGATTTGGCACCTTCCTTTTAGAGGTGATGCTGTCTATAGGCTTTCTCGACGTCTTCTGTTGGCCAGGAGAAGACTTTCCAGATGGAACAGACTAGAGGTAGGGGATCTGGTTAGGCAAGTCGAGCAGGTTGAAGCTAACATTAGTGCTCTTCAGCGGAAGGAGGATTCGGACAAATTTCTTTTGGACTCTGACCTCTCCTTGTTGCGCGAGAATCTCGCTCTCCATCACTCCCTTCTTCGGCAGCAAGAGATGTTTTGGAAGCAGAGGTCCAGGGTTCAGTGGATTAGTGAAGGAGACCACAATACCAAATTCTTTCATCATGCAACTTTGAGAAGGCGGGCTGCTAATAGGATTCGGAGGTTAGCTGATGATGAGGGAAATTTTATGGAGGACATCCAGTCTATTCGGTCTCAGCTTTTCCAGTTCTTCCAGTCTAGATGGACTGATTCCACTACGGTTGGTGCTCCGGTTTTTCAGGTCTCTGATTCCAGAAAGGTTTCCAATGCGGATAACGCTTGGCTTGTCAAGCCGATCACTGTGGAGGAGATTCGCTTGGCCCTTTGGGATCTTGGTCCGGACAAGGCCCCTGGGCCAGATGGGTTTCCGCCCTTCTTTTTCTGCCATTATTGGGATATTGTGGGGCAAGAGGTGGTTCAGGCTATCCAGTTAGTTTTTCAATCTAAATGCATTCCTTTGGATTGGAACCGGACTCTTATCACTCTTGTGCCCAAGTGCTCCGATGCTTCTCTCCCTTAGCATTTCAGGCCCATCAGCTTATACACTACTCTGTACAAGGTATGTGCCCGTCTTTTAGCTAGCCGCCTTCGTATGGTGATTCCCCATCTTATTTCAGAGGGAAAAGGGGCATTTATTAGAGGGCGTTCCATCTCGGACAACGTCCTTATTACTCAGGAATTTATGCATGATCTTCAGAGAGCCCAGCCAGACGTTGTCTTATAGCTGTTAAGCTCGATATGGAAAGAGCTTACGATAGACTGAGTTGGGCCTTCCTGCACTGCTCTCTTCAGGAGTTTGGGTTTGACGAGTTGTTTATTGATTGGATCATGGCATGTATTCAGAGTCCTTTCTCTCTTATAATTAATGGGAGCCCGACCGAGTTCTTCCATTCTTTGGTAGGGTTACGCCAGGGGTGTCCCCTATCCCCCCTGTTGTTCATTCTGGCAGCGGATGATCTTTCTCGAGCTTTCTATCAGGCTTAGCTAGATCGGTCTATTATTCCATTTTCGATAGGAGTTGGTGGCCCTTCTGTCTCACATCTTCTGTTCGCCGATAATTGTATTTTCCTGTGTCGAGCTTCTAGTGAAAATGCGGCTGTTCTTGGTTCTATTCTTCAGAGTTACTGTCAGGCTTCGGGTCAGAAGGTTAATTTTTTAAGTCTTCCGTTTGCTTTAGCCCGAAGACCCCCAGATCAACCAGAGAAGCTATCACCAGTATGTTGGGTATCTCTACTCTGACTGATAGGTTTATGTATTTGGGAATCCCCATGACTGGTCGACGTCCCGGTGTGCTGACTATGTCGATCTGGAGAGGCGTATTCGTCAGCGTATCGAGGGGTGGCAGGTCACCGGCTTATCTATGATGGCTAGAGTTACCATTATCCGGTCGGTTCTTTCCTCCCTTCCTCTTTATCTGCTTTCGAATGCGGTCATCCCTACTACCTATCTTAAGAGGATTGAGAGATGTTTTAGAGACTTTCTATGGGCCTCCATGCAAGATGGGCGTGGTCTCCACCTTCTATCATGGGATAAGATTTGTATGCCACTTCAAGAAGGGGGCCTTAGGATCCAATCTCTGATGGTCAGGCGTCAAGCTCTATTGGCTAGGCATGCAGCACGTTTCCTCCTTGAGCCGCAATGTATGTGGAGTTCCTTGATGAGAGCAAGGTATGGTGATTGGAAGTCCGGAGAGCATATAGAGCCGCCCAGGGGGTGTTCCTCCTTCTGGAAGGAGGTGTGTCAGTATGGTGACTCTATTTTGAAGAATATCTCTTGGATGATTGGAGATGGCCTTTCCATTGATGTAGTTCAGGATTCTTGGATCTCTGAGCTCCCTCTATCCAGGTGGCCTTCTTTTATTAGTATTGATGTTCCTTATGATCTGAGGGTTAAGGATTTGATTTCATCTGATTCCCCCTCTTGGCATACTCCTACTGTGACTAGCTTCTTCGGTGATGAGCTCTCTCGCCGGATTCTCGCCATTCCTCTTACTTCCAATCCTTCAGCGGATATTAGGGTATGGCAGAGATCGTGCTCTTCTAGGGCCCTTCTAGGGACCTTATGAAGGTTTTTAGGCCTCAGGCCCAGTGTATTGAGGATGCAGCTTGGATCTGGTCGCTCCCTACTCTTCCTCGGGTTCAGTTATTTATTTGGAAGCTGCTATGGGCTGTCTTCCGACTACTGCTCTACTCCCGTAGGGGTGTGCCAATCCAGTCGACATGCCCTCTATGTGGTTTGGAGGAAGAGTCTATAGATCATGCTATTTTTATATATCCAAGAGCCAGGCGGATATGGTACTCGATGGGTTATTTTGGTACAGTGGAGGCTTCGGGTTCCCCGCGATCTCTCTTTCTTCATGATTTTCGCAGGGCCCCCAGCATAAGCGTGGTCTCTGGGCGGTTACGGCTCATCAGATCTGGATATCTAGGAATATCTCATCTTCTCGAAGGATCTTATTTCTTCACATCGGCTTGTGCGGAGGATTAGATCATTGGCTGCGGACTGCGCCCAGGCTTCTCTTTCGGTTGGTTCTGACAATTCTGGCCTATGGGGATCCCCTGCTGCTGTGGCAGCGAACCGGCATACGGTTTTTATTTATTGGGAGCCCCCCACCAGGATTTGTCAAAATCAACTTTGATGGGAGTGTCCGAGGTAGATTTGGCGGTTCTGCTTTCATCATTCGCGGGCCTCAGGGAGATTTGTTGGCAGCAGGTGGTTTCGGCACCCTGGATTTCTCTGTTCCTATTACTGAGCTTTATGCTGCTTGGGCAGGTATTTCTTATGCCTTTCAGATTCTTCAGGCTAATAGGTGCGTTCTTGAGGGTGACTCGATGGTGGTCATTGGGTGGCTGAGAAAGGAAAATTTATCTGAAGCCCCTACTATCCCTATTCTCAGGGATATATGGTCTATCTTGCAGAAAGTTGATATTGTCCAGGTTCGGACATATATTATGAAGCCAATGCGACGACTGACTGGGTGGCAGCTTCAGTGGCTCAGAACGCTGGTTATTGGATTTGGAGACAGGGCGACCCTTGTTCTACTGTTTTGCAGCAAATCTTATATTCCGATATATCTGGGTTGTGTCGTACTAGACTAGTGTGACCGCCCGTTTGTAACAAAAAAAAAAAAAAACTTAAAAATCTCAGCAATTAAAAATCATGATATAAAGTAATTCATCTTATCAGCCTAATTCCAATAAACTATGAATTAAGATGTGGCTGCACTGATGAATCATTATATAAAGTAAGCTGAATGTTTCCCCCGAAGGCCGCTCAATTCAATCCATTGCTTTCAATATTATGGATTATTCCAGCCCCCAGGGTTAAAACGTTGCACCTACTAGAAGGAAAAGCTTACTACTAAGATGTTTGCTAATCAATCGAATCAAAGTTCGAAACAGATCCTGTTCTGGCCTTTTTTAATTCTGAAAACATCTCCGGGAGGCCACCAAGACAAATTTGTCTTGTTGCAAGGATGCGTTTTGTCTTCCTCAATTCTTAAAAGATTTGATCTTAGGGGCATCACAGAATTCCTCTTCACCAGACAAGCAGTATCATATAAAAACAGGTGATACTGGCTCTTTAACATTTGCTCACAATGCAGTATCATCAATAAACAAGTGAAAAGGGAAACAGTTTGGATTAGATAAAAAACTTCCACCACCAAACCACCAGTTTTAAATTACAAAATGCTGAAAATTCCCTTACAGATCAGAGCTCATTCTTGTGGGATGCTCAGATATGGGGAAAATAAATAGTCTAGAGTTTAAGCCCTGCATATGGACTTTCACAACAATAACTTCAGTTGGGTCTCTTTGAGCAATATGTAATCTTCCATATTTCTAGTTCTTTTCCTCTTTCATATTCTCTAATGTACTGGGGATCTGATCAAGATCAATCAGCTTGCCCACAAAACACGTAGCAATGTATCATCATCATGCCCTCCATGCTCTGCCTCACCAAAAAGGAAACGAGAGTGAGATACTCCCAATGTGACACCATTGGTAAATTTTTGAATGACCTGCAGCCCGAAGAACTGTACCTTCATCATCCTTCAAAAGCTCTGAAAGTGTGCATACCCATTAGCAACAACATCAAGTTCCTCCAGACTAAAATTGTACCTCTTTTCCAAAGCCAAGTATAAAACCTGAAACCGGAGCCAAACAAATATGATCCATTAAGTCAACACCTTCCTGAAATGTTATGCTTCTATTTACCTTTTCTTTTTCCCTGCTAAGTGGTCATTATTTTGCTTGCAATCTCATTGCATTATTACCTTTCGAGAGCCTCGTGACATTAACCTCTCTAGAATGCTGAATAATGAGTCAGTAAGGTCATCGCTATAAATCACATCAGCAGCTAAAAGCAGTGTTGCCCTCTCAGCCTCCTCAATCTCTGATGAGGCCCATGAGTATCTCATCCTGGATACAGACATTATTCACAAGTTAAACAGTTATGAACTCACCATACAAAAACAAATCCAAGCAGAGGAAATTAGATTTCAAAGAAGACCTCCTAAAGATGGGATTTCTGGCAGACAAGATATCGAGAATACCCTTACATGCATCACTATTCATCACAATGGGATAAGTAGTGCGTGGCCACATCTTGTAGGTAGGGAATTAAACATTAGGACCAACCAAACCATGTACTTCCCACAAAACAAATCTGGTCATGACATGAAAAAATGGGTATAGAATCACCTCTGCTGAGATGAGAGGTCACATGCTCCGACATTTGGAGGCCATGACTCCTTCCAATCAAGTTCCCGAATATGAATAGAAGGTTCATGGAACTTCAGCAGGGCAGAGTTGAGTTGAACATTAGCTGCACAATTATCTAAAACTTCCATGCCTCTATCTGTGAATTACGACAACGGGAAGCCTGTTCAAAAGAATGCTCACCAGAAGAAATTATTAAATTTTGAAAGTACCTGGCTAAAAATTTACAATGCCAGTTGAAGTGTCTCAAAAGACTAAAGAATGTTAATCTTTCTTGTTATAAATAGTGATAAACGTTTTGGTACTTGAAGATCTGAGGGTTCCTATACCAGTTGCAAATGGAGCCTAAAAGCAAAATGAAGGCAAATATGCTGCTCTAATTCAAAGAATCTATGTTTGTTTTCACAATACCCTGTTTTGCAAATTCTTTATAACTCGTATCCACAGTTCAAATCCTCTTTCACCAATTACACAATCATGCCATTGTGCATGTGTTGTCATTGGTGTGGTCCATTCAAGTTTGTACCACCAGCAAACCATGGCGTCACAAACAACTATACCCCTTCTTTAAGGATAAGTTTTCTAAAATTCCAGAACTAGATTTACACATATTTCCATATGAGAGTATCAATGCTTTCCACCAAGTGTTAAGTATTCCCCAACATTTTTTTTATAAAAGAAAGGTTGTTATTTTTCAGACTTCTTTTATAATATAGCATTCGGTAACCATGTAGTATTGCTGGTTTTGACTACTAAAATTCAGATATATGAGCAAATCTGCATGCACAGAGAACGCAGATGCTGTTTACAAGTTGCTGAAATATCAAGGAAGATAGATCAAAAAAGAGTATATCACACTGTAGACAAGAATAACAGAAGCTTATAGACACATATGATGATTCAAATAGTTTTAGACTTGAAAAAGGATATCCAAAGATGTGGGAGAAACTGGGAAAGATAGAAAGAACAATAAAGATACCAAGTGTCTAAGAGGCGAAAATGAATGTATATTCATAGCCCAAAACAATTTCCAAACAGCCATACAAAGCAGCCTCTCCTCCCATATATTATGTCTTTTCCATTTAAAAATAACACACAATACAAGTGCAGATAAGATGATTCAGTTACTAGTTAGGCAATATGATAGGTGAGCAGAACCAGAGCATGTTTGCTTAATGCAAAGCGTTGGAGCCTATCTTTTAAGGATATTTGGCTTATAATTCAACAATTTTCAACATAGAAATGAAAAACATTACAAACCTGTTATGAAGACTGACCTAGCAACTCTTGCAAGTGCCATACCAACTAAACCTGATAAAGATTTCCAATGAAACAAAAATATTCATGCAGTCAAGGTTGTTTCAGTAAGTTAACCATTTCAAAGCCTGATAAGATAGCTTCTTTGAATTCCCATAAGAGCCAGAAAATTCACAGCAGTGTCTGGGATTACCTGTGCCCGCACCAAGCTCTAATGCAATGACATCATTGAAGTCAGATGAGGTTAAACTTTTATGCAAGACAAAATCAGTTAATACCAATGCTGCTCTCCACACCTGAAATGAAGAGGACAAAAGTAATAAATGAAAATATGAAGATGCTATTACAAAGAATAAAGATCATGAAATATTACTTGCAATCCAACATTGCCAAGTGATGAGGTGATATTATGTTGGATAGTCAATTCATAATTCAGATGTCTCCCTGCAGACACAGAATAGTAAATGGCTCAGAACCACTTGGAACATCAAGCAAGAATCAAGTCAATTGCATGGAATCTCTGCAATTAAATTCATAATCAACCATGAATATAAGAGCAAACCAATTATATGCATAAATCTGAGATTCCAATTCTTACAAGGGGAAGCTCCAAATATTAAAAATACGTGCAAATGAACTACAGTAGAAAACACCAAATTACTCATTCTCAAACTCAGAAATTCAAACCCAAATTCATTGGAAAAGCTAAATGCTTTATCTGATGCAGTGGAGGGAGACCGATGAATCATATAAGGAGTAGCATGCCTATACACTGGGGAATGTACAATGCTTGAAAATAGAATATAAGTTAGATCACTTATACACATGCCCCATCAATGGGGAATTTCTATACACCACAAAAATTACTTTCTACACTCACACTTAAAAAAAAAAAAAAAACCTAATTTACCCCATTGTGTAATGACCTTTATACCCTCTGAAATTTCTCTCTACACCCCATCCAACCCCCCCCCCCCCCCCTTCTCCCCTCACCGTTTAAGTTTCCTCAACCCCTCATTCCCTCAATCCATTATACCCATCTAAACCCCTTGTATGAAGGGATTTGAACCTTCATTTCAACAATGGACAAGCAACTAGCGATTTGGAAAGATTCTATAGACGCAAAGGTTCGTATTTTTACCTATTTCTCAATTTTTTTTGTCGGATCGTGCTCCGTTCGGCCCTGGTATGCCAAACAAAGGCCAAATGTTCAGCCCTGTGGGGCTGAATGGAAGCTATATGGGCCAAATGCCAATTTAAGACGATTTTTTTTTGCATGTAGGGCGATGCTTCAACTGAATGCAGCATGATTGGCTCTGAATGTATAATGGATTACACAAATGAATTTATAACTTGCAAGGTCTGATAATTTATATTGCAATTGTTTTATTAGTTGATTGAGCTATGCATAAAATTGTCTACTCACATTAAACTATTTAAAGTGTAGATATTCAAAAGTAGAGAAGACTTGTGTACTTGGTATCGGGAAGCTGGGAGAGAAATGGATTTATTGTTGTAATTAAAACATCTGATTCTGGTAGCAATGTTAGGAAACTAAGAATTATGTTTGGTTGTGAGAGGAGTAGTACCCACAGAAGTACAAGCATAAAGGAAAAGGGATTAAAGACTAGGGCCAGAGGTATAAAGAAGTGTGGATGCCCTTTTGCATTAAGAGAGAAAATTGGATACTGCAGATGATTGGATGTTAATGATCGTTTGTGGAGTGCACAATCATCGGCTGCGAAGTATCTCGAGGGGCACTCATATGCTGAAAGATTATCTAGGCAGGAGACTTCATTGTTAATGAATATGTCAAAGAGTTTGGTTCGACCAAAGGACATATTGTCCACATTGAAGCAAAGGGATGCCCTCAATGTTACGACAATCAAGACAATTTACAATGCACGTCAGAGGTGTAAGGTTGCAAAAAAAGCTAAAGATCATAGATGCAACATCTTTTGGATAAATTAGCCGAGGCTAAATACATTGAGTGGCATAGGAATTGTAATAATACTGATGTTGTGCGTGATTTGTTTTGGGCACACCCTGGCAGCATAGATTTATTACGTGCATTTTCTCGTGTTTTGATAATGGATTACACGTACAAGACGAATAGATATCGTCATCCTCTCTTAGAAATGTAGTGGTGATATCAATTGACCTTATATTTTCTATTGCTTTTTCATACATGGACTTAAGCGGAAAGATAACTATACATAAGCATTGGAGAGATTGCGCAGTGTCATGGATGCTGATGTTTTGCCTGAGTTGATAATCACAGATAGAGACTTGGCTCTGTTGAATGCAATTGAGAGGGTATTTCCTACAGAACACATTTGTTATATAGATGACATATTAGTATGAATGTTTTGGCCTAGTGCAAAAGATTATTTGAAACGAAGGAGTGGGATAAGTTTATAATGAGTTGGAATATACTAGTGTTGTCCTCCACAGAAGATGAGAATAATAATCACTGGAGTGCAATCCAAAGAGAGTTTAGTACCTCTCCAAATGCATTACGGTATGTGTCAGATAGTTGGCTGAGCAAATACAAGGAAAGATTTATTGTGGCGTGGACGGACGCATATAGGCACTACGGGAATGTGACAACAAATAAGTATCACAAGAAATTGATTCATTTAATAACTTTATAATTTAATTGTGTCTTTGTTATCTAACTTTGATTTAATTTTATTTACTTTACTAGGCTGAAAGTGCACATGCAAAGCTGAAAAGGCCGCTTAGATCAAGCAAGGGACTTTCGAGTTATCTTGGACAAAATATATGGTTTGATTGAGTTATAGTACAGTGACATTAAAGCCTCATTCGAGAAGAGTTTGATGAACATGCAACACAACTTTAATCCTACTGAATTCAAAAAACTGTGAGGTTTCATATCTATAAGTGCATTAAATCATATCCTCGCCCAATCGAAATGAGCCAATTCAGTTGGGATTGATGATTCAGCTTGTGGGTATGCTATTCGATGCACACATGGTTTACCAGGTGCTCATGAGATTGCACGGTACAGGATGGAAGGTCAGCCTATTTCCCTTGACTACATAGATTCTCATTGAAGAAAATTTGATATGATGCCTGCTACAAATGTGCAAAGTATAAAGCTGAGCTATGAACCAGAGTTGGATATGATTGCCCCAAAATTCAAGCAAATAGATGGGGCTTCTCAATTGCAAATATTAAAGAAATTGAGAGAGATTGCAAGTCTAGATCATACTTCTCTTATAGAACCTGCAAAAAGAAAGATCGGTATATGTGGCCGCGCTTCAATGAAGGTTGATACGTTACTCGCCGTGATCCATCTACCTTTGAGTTGGTTCTATTTGGACAAAATAGTTATTCACCTGGCATTCAGCCAATTAGTACGGGCATCCCAATGACAGATGCAAAAGAGGCAGCCAAAGCAGAAGGTAAGAAGCATATGTTTCTTTTTTAACAAAGAGTTCTGGGTCGACCCATGTCGTGCCGGGGCATGCGGTGTTGGGTCGTGCCAAGGCATGCCGGCCCGTGCAATGCTGTGCCGGGGCATGCCATGCCGTGTTGGGCCATGCTAGAGCGTGCCATGCTGTGCCGAGGCATGCCGGAGTGTGCCGAGCCATGCCGAAGCATGCCGTGTCGGGTCATGCCCTTCCGTGCTTTGTAGCCATGCAGTAGGCTGTTTGAATGGCATGTGATTGTTTTCAAATAATTTATAGCATTCGATATGGTTTGCAGGTAATTCGTCCTCGAACTTGGTCACATAAGCCAAGATCTATATTGATGCATTTTCGGATAGGTTAAGGCCATACATCCAGCATATCAAGGATATAAAAGCTGATGGCAACTGTGGATTCAGGGCAATAGCTGACTTGCTGGGATTTTGAGAGGATAGTTGGTTATATGTTAGGAAGGATTTATCACAGGAGTTGTAATTTCATTCAAAGCACGCTATCGTGCATTATATGTTGTCGAAGGGAGGATTGATGAGATTGCTCATGCATTATTATATTTTAAGGATTATCCATCATATAACCGATGGATGACTATACCAGATATGAGGCATCTTATAGCGTCCTGCTATAACGTTGTCCTATACCATCTCTCGTTGCAACAATGTCTTACATTCCTATCTCTTATATCGGCACCTCTTCCTCCACTGTCCCGCAAAGACATTGAGCGGCTTTCGTAAATGGCAATCATTTTATGGAGGTTTTAATTAAACAACTCTTAATCACTTTAAATGGCTCATAAATTAAATGAGTAATATTATTTACTAATTTATAAATTTGAAAGTGTTCCTATTGTCGGGTCACTCGTTTCCCCAATAGCGACTAACTGGCGAAAATATCATCCACCTTGTGCTTCCGGATGGGCAATTTCATATAAAACTCGAATTCAACAGTTTAAAGAAAATATCTTTATAGATGTTATAATTAGCGAGACTATAGAGCTATAGTTAGCATCTTTTACCAAAATTCAAATTTGTAAACATATTTCGAACTATGTATAATACTTGACTGTAGAGTTATAATTAGCGAGACTGTATAATGCTTGACGAAACATGTTTTGATTTAGTAAACCGAACTTTTGACTCTGGCATAGAAAAAAAAAATTTAAAGAAACCTGAAACCTTCATTCAAATTGCTTTGTATTTTACAAATACAAAATATTATATTTTTTTCATGAAAATACTTTCAGTTACAAGTCACAAAAAGAAGTGCTCTACGCTACAAAATACATGACAGCTCATCATCAATCCCCATCCCACCGTCATCGTCACCTGTACTGCTGTGGTGGTGTATGACTAGGGCCAGACACATTAGGCTTATTTGTTGAGATATGCTGACCCTGCAATACCTGTATCATATGAGAAATAACATCGTACAGATGCCCAGTCCCTACTGACACATCCTCCTCCCGATCCATCTGTAGAATGCCGATGCCAATGCTGATGGCATTTGCAATACGCCGATGCACATCAGCATCAACATCTCCTCTGGGTCGAGAATAAATACTGGATAGGCTCTCTAGAGGGTGAACTACCAGGTGCGTAATACGAGAATATAAATCTATATATCTTGGTATGCAATATGATGGTCGGGTAACCGGATGGCTCCTGCTCGCTCGGCTCAGCAGGTGGTCCTTCCATCTCTCCCATATTTGATATAAGAAGACGTATGTAATGCGGTACGATCCTGCTATGGATCCTCTACCGACTCGCGTAGGGGCTAGTAGTGCGCGGAGGATCGTCTGTATCCTGCCAAACTGTCTAAGAACCCTTTCAGGATGATAGGATTCTACAACATTCATCGACGTCTCTTCCTCTACTGTCCCGCAAAGACATTGCAGTGGCTTTCGTAAATGGCAATCATTTTATGGAGGTATTAATTAAACAACTCTTAGTCACTTTAAATGGCTCATAAATTAAATGAGTAATATTATTTACTAATTTATAAATTTGAAAGTGTTCCTATTGTCGGGTCATCCCGTTCCACCAATAGCGACTAACTGGCGAAAATATCATTCACCTTGTGCTTCCGGATGGACAATTTCATATAAAACTCGGATTCAACAGTTTAAAGAAAATATCTTTATAGATGTTATAATTAGCGAGATTATAGAGTTATAGTTAGCATCTTTTACCAAAATTCAAATTTGTAAACATATTTCGAACTATGTATAATACTTGACTGTAGAGTTATAATTAGCGAGACTGTATAATGCTTGACGAAACATATTTTGATTTAGTAAACCGAACTTTTGACTTTGGCACAGGAAAAAAAATTAAAGAAACCTGAAACCTTCATTCAAATTGCTTTGTATTTTACAAATACAAAATATTATATTTTTTTCATGGAAATACTTTCAGTTACAAGTCACAAAAAGAAGTGCTCTATGCTACAAAATACATGACAGCTCATCATCAATCCTCATCCCGCCGTCATCGTCGCCTATACTGCTATGGTGGTGCATGACTAGGGCCAGACACATTAGGCTTATTTGTTGAGATATGCTGACCCTGCAACACCTGTATCATATGAGAAATAACATCGTACAGATGTCCAGTCCCTACTGACGCAACCTCCTCCCAACCCATCTGTAGAATGCCGGTGCCAATGCTGATGGCATCTGCAATACGCCGATGCACATCAGCATCAACATCTCCTCTGGCTCGAGAATAAATACTGGATAGGCTCTCTAGAGGGTGAACTACCAGGTGCGTAATACGAGAATACAAATCTATATATCTTGGTATGTAATCTGATGGTCGGAAAACCGGATGGCTCCTGCCCGCTCGGCTCAGCAGGTGGTCCTTCCATCTCTCCCATATTTGATTTAAGAAGACGTACGTAATGCGGTACAATCTTGCTGTGGATCCTCTGCCGACTCGCGTAGGGGCTAGTAGCGCGCGGGGAATTGTCTGTATCCTGCCAAACTGTCTAAGAACCCTTTCAGGATGATAGGGTTCTACAACATTCATACACTTCAGACATCCACTAAAGAATGCAATATTTAGGAATGGATGATCCTCCCAAATACGACGATGGGGATCCCAAACTATCTGCAACAGATAAACATTAATCAATTTGGTACTCTATAGGAAATCAAAATTATAAAAATATACAAACAAATGGTCCTATGGTACATACCTCATCAGCCCTCAAAACGTCTAATAACTCACGTAGAACCACTAAATGATCCATCATGATACATAATGGACTACCGAAAATCTAACGGTGCACACGAGGCCTAGCATCAGTATAATCAAGGGATGGGTGAGGAGTGAGAGATGAAAAATGCTCATAAATCTAAGCCTGGAGCAGCGTCATGTATCCACTAATCTGTCTAATGGATGCCCTAGACGCAACCCCAACTGGCGATATAAATAAGCCAAGGTAGCATCACCCTAGGCATATGTACTTATCTTATCCAACTTCCGAAGTAAAGAAAAATAAGCTATAGGTACCCTCGTTCCACTTTTATCAACAAAGAGTGTGCACCCTAACAAAAATAGCAAATACCCTCGCGCTGCACACTCTATCCTATGGTGGCTATCTCTATCAGATACAACATAAAATGATTCTTTAGCCACTCTAACCTCACAGACTGACCGCGTACTGATAGCACCTCCTGACGCGCGTCTGCCTGTGACACACCCAGCAGCTCCACAAGTAGGTCCTCAGCATCTCGATCACTCATCCCATCATATGATAGTGACACTAAGGCACCCGTGACATTAATCCTAATATGGCAGCTACATCATCCAAGGTGATTGTCATCTCACCAAAGGAAAGATGGAATGTGTTCGTCTCGGGCTGCCATCTCTTTACGAAGCCCATGATAAGAATCTTATCGGTGAATCGAGAAGAGCAGTGCACTAGTTATACTAGGCCCGACTGCTAAACTATTGATCTAAACCTTCTATTGGATTGCCCTGATGCCCACCATTGCTATTCACCTACCTTGGCAGCATGGTTCATGCACTTAAGTGAGGCCCGTTCCTGTAATATAAATGGATAACATTAATAATTTATATCATAGCATCGTAATAATGCATTAAAAAAAATATAATACAATAACAAACAAACAATACCTATTGCCTCCAGATGGAGGCTGCTATATGTGTCCTAAAACTAATCAGGACAGACTCATCCTCTAAACCTCCTGGACATGGTCCAACCGCTTCATCTTCAACATCCCCAGCTGGCATATCCTCATCTACTGTCTCAGCTGAGGGCGATGGTGCGTCAGAAACCTTAGGCTCAGCATGCCTGACACGACGTCTTCTGGCTGACGCCGTGGATTTAACTCATGAAGGACTAGCATGCATATCTGAAATATGGCATTAACCAGATTAAAATATGAAATATAATTTTTTTTTTGGATTCCTTGATACTATTCGGCCTGGTCAAGCCGAACAGTCTAATGATCGTCCATACTCATCGCTGCTCACCGTCGAGGAATGGGGGAGGACGGAGGGTGTGGTGTGGAGAGAAATAGGTCGCCACTGCTCGCCGCCGAGGAGGAAGGGGAAGGGAGAAGGGGTATGGAGGGAGAAGGGGGTGTGGAGAGAAATAGGGTGTAGGTTTGAGGGTAATTTTGGTATTTTTTAAATTTAAGGGGGTGTAGAGAGAAATTTTATGGCTGTGGAGAGTAATCTGAAAAATTTTAAAATCTTGGGGTATAGAGAGTAATTTTTGTGGTGCATATAGCAGCTTCCCCATCAATGCAAAGTCATGTCTCATGTATGATCACAAGGGCAAAGAATAAAGTGCAATTACTACTTGTGCTGGGACTAAATGAAACAATTTGATTTCTTGAGTATGCATGAGGCCTCTAATGATCCTATTCTTTGACAATAAACCAAGTTGATAATCCTCAAACTTACTAAAACCCTCTTTTGCTCAAACTCTCTCATCCTCTCTCAACGAGAGGGGAGAAGAGGATAGCAAAACCTTGGAGACACCAAGGATGGAAGGCCCCACCTATTGAGCCCATTAAACATAAGTCTCACCCTCAAAGTGCTCAAGAGATAGCAGAGGGAAAGAAGGTGCAGACTCTTATTTCAACTAAAGCTGTTGTCTCCAATATGGCGCCAATTTACTTCCTAATTAAGTCATGAAGCATTTAAGGATAAGTCAAAATACTCTGTGTTAAATATGTCTACATGAGCTTAAACTATGCAAACAAAAGGTAATTCGCCCCGTTGCCAATTGGTATCTTATGTTTCATTTCAGGCCCATTTCCTGACAAAATTTCTATATCTAGGAAGTTAACTGCCAATGCGAAGGAATAATAATGTTGAGGGCTGGACATGTAACATTCTTAGATTATGTTAGCTTGATCCAGCCATCCAATTATATGGTATAAGGCTAATTAACTAAGGAATGTGTTCACATCCACCATACGTATCTCTGAGGTTGTAGAACAGCAAACAACTTGTTCAATGTTGAGTAATATGGTAAAAGATAACACTGTGATAATGAATACAAATAGAACATTTTCACAACAAAAGATTCTTTTTTTTGAAAAAAAAAAGAACTTGATAGAGAATCCAACTTGTGTTCAGCAGGCCATCAGTGAGATCAAGTATCATCAACATTTGACAGAAAGACATAAAAAACATGGGGATATTCTATGCCAAATATCAGCTTAAACTTACGGTCTTTATTGTTTCGACGAGTCAGGAGAAGATCGCCATCATCATCCAAACTAAGCTCTTGGCTTGAAGACACTTCCGCCTTGACTTGGTCATCATGTCTTTTGGCTGGCATATCTAGTTTGCATATATAAGTCTGTGTCAGTAATCACATTTGTGATCTCAGTGGCTCAGCAAATAACCTCTTTAACATGAAAAAGAAAGCTGAAAATTATTGTATATGGTCACAGACTCTTATTTTATTTCCTTCGAGCAAATTGGAAATTATTCAAAATTACATATTGCCAATTATTGTCATCTCAAACTCCACGCTCAAGGCACTGCGACTGGGTTTTGCATATCATATTATCTTCAATTTAACTTTTACAAAGAAGAACTCTTTGAATAAATTTTCTAGTAAGGACTGCCCTTAAAATACCAACTCCAGAACCTTATATATATATATAGCTTAAAAGAAGAAAAAATAATCATTTTGTAGGCTTCTATGCGAGTAGGTTGTGTTCGCTGCATGAAACAAGTATTCGTTTGGTCTGTTTTACATTAGATGTTTAGGATCCCTAATTGTTGCAAGATTCATGTAGCTAAATGCTGTAAGTCCATTTAAATCTGGATTTTAACTCGCGACTTGGAAGATTGAATGTTGAAATGTGGATTGATGCGATTGAATGTTGAAATGTGGATTGATGCGGCTCATGATACCCCAGTGCATGACTAGACAAAAGAGGTATAGAAAAGCCAGCACTCTTTTCCATCACACCAAATGCATGAGGACTGATAATATAATATAAACACGCTGGCAACCAACGTAGCAAAATGCAGTGCTGCAATACCCAGTAGAACTCTACAGCCCAAGGAGGTAAAAATAACCATTTAGCATAGCTAGCAGATGGTGCCGAACTTAGAAACACCAGACCTAATAAACCGCCAATAAACTTTATGACGAAATGCGCCAAAGAACCATCAGCAGATGAAGACAGAGAGAGAGAGAGAGGACGAATCGAGATACCTGTCGAGGGAAGGAGAAAGTGAAGTGGGAGACGTAGGAACCAGAGAAACCAGGCGGGCAGCCCAGGTGCACCTCGCTCATCACCTTCTCCTCTTCTTTTACTTCTTCCATAGAGAGAGGGAGAAGTTGGGTGGGTATGGGAGAATTATGAGGTGGAGTTCGACAAATAAACTGAGGAAACGGAGAAGATCGAGGGCCGAAAATGTGGAACGAGACGGCGGAAGCTAAAATCGATATTTTCGAGTTGGAAGCTTCCGATAATATATAATCGGTTCAAATTCAAATTCGGTCTAGCCGTTTCAAATCAACTCAACGTAGAGCTCTTCATTGGATAATATATATATAATATTATATAACATATAATTATGATTAATAAATAATATTGCAATCTTATAATATTCTATGATTTCTATCTTCCAAAAATATATATTATAATATAAGATTAATAATATTATAAATATATAGTACATATGTACTATATATGCTATATTATATATAATATATTAATAAACATTATGGTTATATATTTATAATAAAAAACTGGTGAACGGTTTGTAGAGAAATAATACGATGGCTCATTATTAACTTTTCATTACCATCCTAAAAACTTGTACATAAAGTTGGTAGAGTATGATTAATATGTAGATTTGAAATTGATCTGGTGATGGTTATAGTTTATAAGAACATTTTGTAGTATTAATAAGGGGATTGTGAAATTTTGATCGAGTGACGCATCTATTATTCCGTTATACTTAAGGATCCATTCAAGTGAAAGAAAAGAAGACTAGTACTAAGGGAGTGGGACTCCTAGCTGTTGGGAGAGTTAATCTCCGAGATGCATATTTAAAATTTGATAATAATTATCAATGCGGAAATATAAAGATTACATATTAATCTTTCTAACATGCATCAAGATCATATCTTTGCCTTATATTATAAGATCGTTTGATCTAAGTATTGCATATTAATTAAATAATTAATATCATATCTTAATCTTCAAGATGAGAAGTCATACTACTTATCTTGAAACCTGCCTTAAGATCTAAGGATCAAATCACTCACCTTAAGAACAGTAGGTAAATCCTTTGTGCTCTGCAGCCGTTCAATCGTCTGGCCTCTAGTATTGTCCACGCGAAGCCCCCGAATGATCGAATTTTTGGGAGTGCTAGCTCGCGGAAAAATAATTTTGCTGATCTTGAATTTTTCCACTTGAATATTTCTTCAAGATCCACCAAGCTTTTGCTAACACTAAAATCACACCAGAATTTTTTGTTCTAACTCTTAGAACTGTAACACTTGGTTCTAACTGTTTAGAATTTTTGATCTCTTTTGATCTTGTATTTTTGTTATCTGGTGAGGAATGTCCTTTATTTATAGTTTCATATTAGCCAGCCTATTGAATTCTAACATTTAGAATTCCGCTGTTTTTGTGAAAACCAAAGAGACATATTAAATTCACACACTTATCAATGCATGAAGAGTTGTGTGGAGTGCTCTTCCAAAGAGGCATATTAATTCACACGCTTGTCAATGCACGGAGAGTTGTGTGGAGTGCTCTTCCAAAGAGGCACATTAATTCACACTTATCAATGCACGGAGAGTTGTATGGAGTGCTCTTCCAAAGAGGTACCTTTTAGCAAAATTTATTTTTCTTGAACTTGGGAATCATTTGAAGAAGACTAAAAGTTATAAATTAAATTCTGCATGAGAATTTAATTTCTCATGAGATGAGATTTTAGTTATCTCATCATGCGAAAAAACCTTTTTCACACATGGGTTTGGATTTTTGGTTTTAAGCTATTTTGAATTTATTGGATTAAACCAATATAGATCATGGTCCTAGCCCAAATCAAATTTGGCTAATCCTGAATCTATTTAAATCCAAATCAAATCTAATTTCAAATCAATATTTGAAATTGATTAGTCCTTCTGTAGACTTAAACCAAATTGAATCTTATTCACTTGTACTTAATCCAATTGAGATAATTCAATCAATCAAATTGATTAATTAAATCATATACGATTCTCAATCGTTGATCAGCAATAGATCATCCTAGGAAACTTCTATGCGTGTGACTCTCTAGGTTCGAACCTAAGCCGGTATCATAGAAACAATTTTCTATACTAATCGATGTGCCCATCTAGCAATGGAACCCGACGTCCGGATAGGTCGAAGAGTTGCCGAGCAATCTCCAAGAAC
>UESW01004731.1:449964-626822 GCA_900491605.1 Calamus simplicifolius | reverse complement strand
AAATCTCCTTGACGGAAACTCTTCGAGCGGACGCGGGAATTATAGTACCTCGCCACTTGTTGCTGGTATGCCGCCATTTTAATTCGAGCCCGATCTCTTGCTTCGTCGATGAGGTCAAGATTGGCCCTCAGATTAGGAAGGTTGTCCGCTTCGTTGTAAGTTTCCACTCGGCTACTTGGTAGGCCAATTTCCACGGGAATAACAGCTTCGGAACCAAAGACCAAATTGAAGGGTGTTTCTCCCGTCGGTGTTCTGGGAGTTGTGTGATACGCCCAAAGTACATTCGGGAGCTCTTCTACCCACCTTCCTTTGGACGTATCTAATCTGGTCCTTAACCCCCGCAATATCATGCGATTTGTAACTTCAGCTTCTCCATTAGATTGTGGATGGCCGACGGAGGTGAATCGTTGCACGATACCGAGATCAGTACAGAAAGTCCGAAAGGCGTTGTTGTCAAACTGTCGGCCATTGTCAGTGATAAGGGTGTGCGGAATGCCGTATCGACAAATAATGGCTTTCCAGAAAAAGGTTTTGACCTTGGCCTCAGTGATTTTGGCAAGTGCTTCAGCTTCGACCCATTTAGTAAAATAATCAATGGCCACTAGTAGAAATTTGCGCTGTCCTGTCGCAGGGGGGAAAGGGCCGAGGATATCCATACCCCACTGAGCGAAGGGCCAGGGAGAAGAAAGAGAATTTAGCTGAGAAGACGGTTGCCGTTGAATGTTGGCGTACCGTTGGCATGAATCACATCTTTTTACTAATTCTGTTGCATCCTCTTGCATGGTGAGCCAGTAGTATCCTTGTCGGAGAGCCTTGCGTGCTAAAGATCGCCCTCCAGAATGATTCCCACAGATGCCTTCATGAATTTCCCTAAGGACATAATCTGCATCTACCGAACTAACACATTTGAGGAGGGGCTGAGAGAAGGATTTTTTATAAAGTTGGCCTTCTAGTAGCACAAATTTGGAAGCCCTCCGTTTAAGCAGCTTAGCTTCTTCACGATCAACTGGAAGAACGCCGTCTTTTAGATACCGGATATAAGATTCCATCCAGGCTTCTTTTTGGATAATGGGCAGAGCTTCTTCAGTAGCTTCGATGCTAGGTGTCTCCAGATACTCGATGTAGGTCTTACCCATAGCACTATCCATCGAGGTAGCTAGTCGGGCTAACATGTCGGCCCTAGCATTTTCACCTCTGGGTATATAACTAATAGCAAAGTGATCCAATAAGGGAATTAATGATCTAACTTTATTCAGATATTGAAACATGATAGGGTCACGAGCCTCATACTCTCCTGATACTTGGGCGGAAACGAGCTGTGAGTCGGTGAAGACTCGAAGACTTCTGATTCCCATTCCATGTGCTAGTTTGATTCCGGTCAGCAAAGCCTCATATTCAGCTTGATTATTGGTGGCTTCAAAGAGGAAACGAAGAGCATATTCTAGTACCGTGCCCTCCGGGCTAGCGAGAATGAGCCCAGCTCCGCTACCTTGTGAATTAGAGGCTCCATCAACATGGAGGACCCATGCTTCATGATCCGTCTTCTCATTATCTGACAGAATTCGGGGAAGTTCTTCTTGAGGCTGTTCAGACCAGGTGCATTCTACTAGAAAATCAGCCAAAACCTGAGATTTCAAAGATGCTCTAGGTTGAAATGATAAGTCGAATTCTGCTAACTTGATCGCCCATTTGGCTAACCGGCCAGAAGTGTCTGGTCGTGATAAAATAGCTCTGAGAGGTTGATCAGTGAGAACGACTATGGGATGGGCTTGGAAGTAGGGTCTGAGTCGGCGAGCAGAAACAAATAAAGCGAAGATGACCTTCTCCGTTTTGGAATACCTTTCTTCTGCACCGTGAAGCACCTTGCTGGTATAATATATAGGTCGTTGAACGGCGTGATCGCCGATACGCACCAGGACAGAACTAACGGCCTCCGAAGAAGCCGCAAGATATAGAAAGAGCTTTTCCCCTTGCTCCGGTTTGGATAACAGGGGAGGTGTGGACAAGAACTCCTTAAGCTCTTCAAAAGCTTGTTGACAGTCTTCTGTCCACTCGAAGTCATCTGCCTTACGTAAGACTTTAAAGAAAGGTAAACATCTCTCGGCTGATCTGGATAAGAATCGGCTTAACGCTGCTATCTTTCCAGTGAGTTGTTGTACTTCTTTCTTACACATAGGCCGTCTCATATTGAGGATGGCTTGAATTTTCTCTGGGTTTGCCTCAATCCCTCGCCGTGTGACTAAGAAACCCAAGAATTTTCCTGCAGTGACTCCAAATGCACATTTGCGTGGGTTGAGTTTTATTCTATGGAGTCGGAGGTTGTGGAAAGTTTCCCGCAAATCAGCGACATGGCCAGTGATGTGGGTGCTTTTGTCAGCATATCATCTACATATACCTCCATGTTGCGACCGAGCTGATCCTTGAAGACTTTGTTCATCAGCCTTTGATATGTAGCTCCTGCATTCTTCAACCCGAAGGGCATTACCTTGTAACAATAAATACCTTTCTCGGTGATGAAAGAAGTATGCTCTTCATCTGAGAGGTCTAATTTTATCTGATTGTACCCTGAGAAAGCATCCATGAAACTAAGAAGTTCATAGCCAGCAGTTGAATCTACTAACTGGTCGATCCGGGGGAGCGGAAAACTGTCTTTAGGACAAGCTTTGTTCAGATCAGTGTAATCAATGCATATTCTCCATCCTCCGCTGGCTTTCCGGACCATAACTACATTGGCCAACCAATCGGGATATCGGGCTTCTCGGATATGACCGGCCATAAGCAATTTGTCCACCTCTTCGTCAATAGCCCTCTGCCGCTCAGGAGCAAAGCTTCGTTTCTTCTGGCGAACAGGACGGCAGTTCGGGTTAATATTGAGCTGATGAGTAATCACCTCTGGAGGGATCCCGATCATATCCGTTACCTTCCAAGCGAAGACATCTGCATTCATTGATAAGAAAGCTAGGAGCTGGTCCCGGACCTCAGGGGAGAGGAGTTCACCAATATGCACGATCTTAGTGTGATCATCCCCCAGGGGATAAGGTATTAGAAGTTCCGCCGGTTCTCCTCTCCGCTCAACTTCTCTGGGGTCAAATGACTCGGCGACTGGAGGAATGTTGGCCATTTGAGGACTAGGAGCTAGATGATAGCAGGGTCTGACCGAATTCACCTCTCCGTGCATTACACCGATTCCTTGCTTGGCGGGGAACTGCACCAATAAGCGTTTAGTAGATATGACTGCATCTAACATGTTCAAGCCCGGGCGGCCGAGAATGGCGTTGTAAGCCAGAGGGACCCGAACCACCAGAAAATCCAGCATGACCGTGCTTTGACACGGCGGCGATCCCGCTGTAGCTGGCAACGTAACCTCGCCCTCCACTCGGATGGAATCTCCGGTGAAGCCAACTAGAGGAGCGGCTACGGGCCGAAGAGAATCCAGAGAAAGATTCATCCGAAGAAATGCATCATAAGTAAGTACATTAGCGGAGCTCCCACTATCGATTAAGATTCTTTTTACAGGATGCCTAGCAATCGTCATTGAGACGACGACGCTATCATCTTTTACAATATTATTGCCCGCTATATCTCCCCCAGAAGGGATTACATCATCTAACCCCTCACCCCCTCTCAATCTCTTAGAAGATGAAACTTCTCCACGAGAAATCATACCTACCATCCTCTCCGTTGGGGGATTATCGATGCTGGCCTGAACGGGAGGAGGCCCCATCAAAGCTGGTACAGGAGGAGCTTCTTTCTTCTGGATGTATTGCCCAAGGTATCCTTTCTGAATTAGCTCTTCAATGGCCTGCTTCAAGTTCGACATTCTTCAGTGTCATGGCCATAATCCCTATGGAAACGGCAATAGCGGCTTCTATCGCGGGCAGTGCCCTTCTTCAATGGAGGCGGACGCCGTAAATAGGGCTCGTTTTCGATTTCCATAAGGATATGAGTTCGAGGTGCTAAGAGGGGTGTAAGATGGTCCTCCCTGGGAGCTTGATTCTTGCGGCGATCAGTTGGTCGGCGCAAAGGTTCTGGCTTCTTGGAAGGAGGTTCGTCCAACTCCGGTCGAGTAGATCTCTTGCTAGTTCTTCCTTGTGTACCTCTCCTGGATGAGTTAGCTTCGTCGGCGCGGATGTACTTCTGCGCTCGACTTAGGAGATCAGCATAAGAAGAAGGAGGTCTTTTGTCTAAAGAGTAAGTAAAACGAGAGGGTCGGAGCCCCCGTTTTAGAGCCAAAGTGGCTATAGCATCTTCAAGATGATAGACTTCTAGGGCCGCTACTTTGAAGCGGGTTATAAAATCTTTTAAAGATTCTCCCTCCTGCTGCTGCACGGAGAATAAACTGTCTGCTACTCGCAGAATTTTTCGACAAGCATTGAAATGAGCCAGAAAAGATCTCTCCAATTGCCGGAAAGAGTCAATACTGCGTGAGGGCAGACGAGAATACCAGACCCGGGCCGCCTTTCGAAGGGTGGCCGGAAAGGCCACGCATAAAAGAGCATCCGGCGCCCCTGGACTTGCATGATGGCCTCTCCAAATGATCTAGGGGATCGGTGGTGCCATCATAAGGGTCCAGCTGAGGAAATCAGAACCTCTTGGAATGGGTTCCTCCATAATCCGTCGAGTGAGAGGGGGGCGAGTATCATAGTCCGACCCCGGCTGATTATTAATTCTTTGACTGAGCTCCTCCAGCCTGCGATCTTGCTCTTCCAGACGCTTTTGCATTCTGTCAGCTATACGTCCTCCTGTTGGTTCAGGAGAACTGGAAGGGGACTGGCGGCGCCACCGACGATGATCCGCATACGGCTCCTTCCCCCGTCGTCGCCCCTCAGGTGGGCTGCTAGGGGAACGGGAGACAGAACGTGAACCATCATCAGAGCCTTGAGAGCATCGCCTTCCAAGAGAATAAGAGTGAAGAGGTTTTGCCGGAGGAGATCTTCTTCGAGCTGATTGTCGGCTAACAGGAGTAGCTGACCTAGGTAATAGAGGTGGCTCAGGCCGTGGGTGGGCTCCTCGAGAGTGATGCTCTTGCATCTGTCGAACTATCCCGACGAGAGTTTGAACTTGCTGGGTGAGGACCGATAATGGATCCTGAGGAATAGCCGGAACCGGTGACGGTGGAGAAAGAACCGGAGAGCTCGGTTTCGCCGGCTGAGAAGGGCTAAGGGCTGCAAAATCATGGTTAGGAGGCGAGAGATGCCCCCCAGACCAATCAACGGGGTCTTCTTCTAGAGATCTGGAACTCATGTTCGTGGAATCGTAGAACAGGTATGCCTCACCGCTCCGACGATGTTCCCCTTCCTGGCGCACCAATCTGTTGATGCCGGATCACCAGATTTTTTGTTTAGGGTTTTCAGGATCTCTTTTTTCGAAGGAAGAAGCCGCCCCCTTCCCCTTCTCCTTCCTCCCATTTATCCTTTTTTTCTTGTACGTGTTATTATTATTATTTTTGTTGTTTTAATTTTGAAGGTCCACGTGTAGGATAAGTGTTCATCTTGCATTACGTGGTCATTCAGTGATAATACTTAATAAGGATATTGAGAAACTTGCTCATGAAGACATCCTTTTTCATGATGATCTTGATTATCCCAAAGGAATGTCAGGGATAGTGGAGACGTCAGAGTGAGGGAAAAGGGATCTGGCTCTAAAATAGAGGTTCAATGTCTCCTTTTGGTGTTTGTCTTATGCGAACCATTTAAGGCGTGATGATGTTTAGCATTTCTCGATTTCTGTTTCGAATATGACGGCTTATCTCGTTTAATGGTTCTGACGTGGGGATTATTCTTAAACCGGGGGATCGCCTGAGGCTGGGGGCTGCCTAGAACCGGAGGCCGCCTAGACTCTGGAGGCCACCCAAGACTGAGGGCCGCTTGCCCAAGACTGGGGACCACCCGGGACTGGGGGCCATCCAGACTCTAGGGGCCGCCTAGGACCGGAGGCCGCCTAGACCCTGGAGGCCGCCCAAGACTGGGGGCCACCCAGGACTGGGGGTCGCCCAGGACTGAGGGCCGTCCAGACTCTGGGGGCCGCCTAGGACCGGAGGCCGCCTAGACACTGGAGGCCGCCCAAGACTGGGGGCCGTCCAGACTCTAGGGGCCGCCTAGGATCGGAGGTCGCCTAGACTCTGGAGGTCGCCCAGGACTGGGGGCCGCCTAGACTCTGGAGGCCGCCCAAGACTGGGGGCCGTCCAGACTCTAGGGGCCGCCTAGGACCGGAGGCCGCCTAGACCCTGGAGGCCGCCCAAGACTGGGGGCCGCCCAGGACTGGGGGCCGTCCAGACTCTGGGGGCCGCCTAGGACCGGAGGCCGCCTAGACCCTGGAGGCCGCCCAAGACTGGGGGCCGCCCAGGACTGGGGGCCGCCCAGGACTGGGGGCCGTCCAGACTCTGGGGGCCGCCTAGGACCAGAGGCCGCCTAGACTCTGGAGGCCGCCCAAGACTGGGGGCCGTCCAGACTCTAGGGGCCGCCTAGGACCGGAGGCCGCCTAGACTCTGGAGGCTGCCCAGGACTGGGGGCCGCCTAGACTCTGGAGGCCGTCCAGGACTGGGGGCCGTCCAGACTCTAGGGGCCGCCTAGGACCGGAGGCCGTCCAAGCTGCCTTTTATTTATTTAGTTTAACTATTCTGCTCATTATCCATATCACTAAGATTTTCAAATCTTAAACCTATTGATGCAAATTCTTTATAGTTCAGATTTTTGAAGATGTCTTTGATTAAAGAGCAGCTCCAAAATGATAAGTGCTAGCTGTTTTGATTTTAAATAAGACTTCAACAAACCAGTTTTCTACCACCATCATTTCCCTTTCTTTGATTTTCTCCTTCCATGAACCTTGAGAGCTCTTAATTAATTGCAGGAACCTTTCTTATTTTTCTTAAAAATTTTAAGAACAGCCGTGGGAATATGTTGCTTTGCCTTCTAAGTTGTACCTTACTCTCTATCTCATATTGATGCATGATAGATTTTTTTTTTTTGGTATAAGCGGGTGATCACACCAATTTAGGGTGAGTCAAACCCGATATGTCAGAGTACAAAATTTGAGTCAAAACAGCAGAGCAAGGATCTCCCTGCTTCCAACTTCAAAATCCATAGTGAGCAGCCACTCTGGCGGCGATCCAGTCGGCCGCAAATGCCGAATCAGGGTGCGTTGGGACCCCTGCAGGGTAGACCGAATATCAAGAGTCAAGGGATTGGATGTCATACTATCACTGGGATCCTAACGGAGCCAACAGATGACTGTGATAGAATCCCCCTCAATAATAAGGCACCGGGCGCCCAGAACACGGATAGCACAGGAAATGCCCGCCCAAGCAGTAGACAATTCAGCCAGGGGCACCGAAGAATCAAGGAGGCCAAATCTGCCAGTAGCCAGTAACACTCCGTTCGGCCCTCGAATCACAAAAGCAGCCCCAGCAGATCTACCCAGAACACTACCATCAAAGTTGATTTTTACAAACCTTGAAGGTGGGGGCTCCTAGGAAATAAAGACTGTCCGTTGGTGCGCTGCCAAGGCAGCATGGGAGCTCCAGTGGCCAGGGCTGTCAAAATAAAAAATCATGTGATAGAAGGTATACTCATTCACAGAAGAGAAAGCAGTCTTGATGATACGATGGGGTGGAGTCGTCACATCAGTGAAGACAAGTTGGTTACGGGATAACCAGATCTGTATAGCCATATAAGCCCTCACAATAACCACCTGATGGGAACCCCTGACAAAATCCCGCCTGAGCAAACCCAGAAAGGAACTGCAGGGAGAAGGAGTACCCACATCCCAAGGTAGGTCACCTGACAGCTGCCATAACATCCTAGCTCTAGAGCAACTGAAGATAGCATAGTCAACCGTCTCCTCATCAAGGCCACATAACGGGCAAATGGCCTGAATACTCAACCCATGCCTGGAGAGGATAGAGCATGTGGGTAGGCAGTTCCGAACTATTTTCCAAATAAATAGACGGACCCTGAGGTGAATAGGGAGGTGCCAAATCCAATCCACACCCAACACCTGCTGTACTTGTGGCCTGTAAATCCTCAGAAGGTCCCTGATCAGAGCCCAGGTCAAACAAGATCTCTTCCACACCCTGATATCAGGAATATGACCCGACATAAAAGGAATGGCTAGAATACAACCATAGAGCTCATCTCCAAACAGATTGGAGAGTAAAGAGGTACTCCAAGCTGAACAGTCCTGGATTATCAAGTCAGACACTCGCATACCACTAGGGATGACAGTACTGACAAAGGTGGGCCACCGAGAAAGGGGGAGGTTTGCAATCCAAGAATTCCGAACCACATCCATAGAAGCACCATCACCAATCATCCATGAGATGCTGTTCAGAATATCCGGAGCATGCCGATAGACCTATCTCCGAAAGAAGGAAAGCCCACGAGTAGATAGAGGATCAACAGAGGTTGACCAGTCACCATATTTAGCATGCATAAAAGAACTCCACATACTGTGTGGATCAAGCAAAAACTGAGCAGCATGCCTAGCTATCAAAGCCTCCCTCCTCACAGTAAGGGACTGAATCCCCAATCCTCCCTCAGAAAGTGGTAGACAGACACTGTCCCAACTGACAAGATGAATACCATGCCCATCCTGCATCGAGCCCCAGAGAAAGTCCCTAAAATATCTCTCAATTTTTTGCAGGCACGATAGTGGAATAGCCGCATTAGACAACAGATAGAGAGGAAGCAACGATAGCACATATCTCAATATAGTGATCCTTGCCATCATAGAGAGACCAGTAACCTTCCACCCATCCAACCGATCACGGACCCATCTCACAAGATCACTAAAATCAAAACTCCGTGGCCTTCTTCCAGTAATAGGAATCCCCAGATAAGTGATCCTGTTAGCCATAACTGAGATACCCATGATTTGCAAAATAGCGCCTTTCAGAGAAGGAGACGTTGAGGGGCTAAAGCAGATCAAAGATTTGGTTGGATTCACTTTCTGACTAGAGGCCCAACAATAAGATTGAATAATAGTGGCAAAATGGTAGCATTCCGAACTGAAGCCTATGCCAAAAGAATACAATCATCTGCAAACATCAGGTGGGATAGCGAAGGTCCTTTGGGTCCCGCACTATAAGGAATAAGTGTATAGTCCAGTTGTGCCTGAGATAGAGCCCTCGATAAAACATCTGCAGAGAGGATGAACAAAAACGGTGAGAGGGGGCATCCCTGCCTTAAGCCAACATCAGAATGAAAGAAATCAGTCTGACCCCCATTTACAAGGATAGAAAAGACGGGCGGTAGACACAGGCCATAATCCAATCAATAAAAAGGTCCGTAAACCCAAACATATTAAGAGTGTGACACAGGAAGTCCCAGCTCCAGTCTATCATAAGCACGCTTCATATCCAGCTTAATGGCCATAAGAGCTTCCGACCGGAAGCACGCTGAAGATCATGCATGAATTTCTGAGCCAGCAAGGCATTATCAGTGATGCTATGCCCTTTGAGGAAAGCCCCTTGCTCCGGAGAGATAAGCCGAGGTATCACCAATCGCATACGAGAGACTAAGAGCCGAGCACAAACCTTATATAAGGTAGTACATAGGCTAATAGGATGGTATTAGTAGGGACTGGTAGCGTCCGGGCGTTTAGGAACCAGCATAACAAAAGTCCAATTCCATTCAGGGGGAATGGCTTTGGACCAAAACACCAGCTGGATGGCCTACGATACATCCTGACCCAAAATACTCCAATAATGATGGAAGAAAAATGGTAGAAAACCGTCAGGCCCCGGGGCCTTGTCCATTCCAAGATCCCATAAAGCCCTCCGAATATCCTCCGCCGATATTGGCCTAACAAGAAGGTCATACTCCAAGTTGGAGACCCTATTGGGGATCAGAACAGGGCAGACCGGGGACCCAAAGCCCGTATTCTCTGTCCACCGGGACTGGAAGAAATGAAAAATCTGATCCCTAATCACCTGATCATCCTCATGAACTCGGCCCTGCTCATCAGCAATACGCCTGATATGATTCACCACTCGGCGCTTGAGGGTAGCCTGATGAAAGAATATCATATTACAGTCCCCCTCTTTGATCCACTGGATCATTGACCTTTGCTTCCAAAACATCTCCTGCTGACGAAGAAGGGAGTATTGGATCGACAGAGTCGAGTGGAGAGATGACAAATCCGACTCAATAAGAAAACCCTCCTGATCCTCTGTTGGAAAAATATTGAGAAATTATTTACCCAATTATTGATTTTGATGATTAACAAAAGCCATGAGTATATTCCTTGTGATTTTGATAGATTTGATAAGTGTTTCAGGAATTAAGATTGGTTATTTATCCAAATGGTACTTAGAAATTAGTTTTGAATCGAATTTCAATGGAATTTATTTAAGTTCAGAACTTGGAGCCGACACCTAGAACCACTCGAGCCGACTCTAGAGCTTATCGGAATAGTTTAGAATTTTGGCACGGTTCGGAGCCGACACCCGACCTAGTGGATCCGACTCCAACCTGAGATACAGAAAAACTATTTTCTGCTTCAGAAGCTGGAGCCGACACATGGATTTTGGGAGCTGACTCTAACCTGATTCACATAGATTATGTTTTCGGAGCAATTCTTGGAGCTGACACTTTAGAAATCGGGAGCCAACTCCAGTCAGCAGTGAGTCGACACCTTGTAAAGTCGGAGCCGACTCCACGTCAAATCAATTTCTTGCTATTTTGGGAAGACGATCTGGAGCCGACACATGAAAAGTTGGAGCTAACTCCAACCTATCAAGGACGATTTTCAAAAGTGTCAGATCAGCTCTAACGAATATATTTTCCACCTAACCCTCAACGGATATATTTTCTTGCATGGAGAATCATCCAAGGTACATTTCAACGGCTATTTTCTCACCTAATATTGGATTGAAAAATATATAAAAAGGGGGATTCGTCCGTTCGAAAAATAAGAGGAAAAATAGAGAGAAAAAATGAGAAAAATATCAAGAAAATTTTCAGTGAAAAGAGAGAAATTTCAAAGTGAAATCTCTGAGTCCACGTCTATTATTCAAAGAGAGATTCAAGAAAAATCCAAAGCCCTAAAAGTTCAAAATCGGAGGATTTTTAAAGGAGAAAAGAGAAAAGCAAAAGCCCTATTTCTTCAAAGTTCTCTCCAACAGATTTTAGTTAAGAATCAGAGCTGAAGCTTGATTCAACTATTCAAAAGAGAGGAGGAAAAGAAGAAAAGAAGAAAAGCTAAAATCCACTTGGCTTCAATCAGGCTTTTCTTTAGCCCTTGTTTATTTACATTGCATATTTGCTCAGTTTAAGGAGCTTTACATTATTGTAAACATTATCTTGATTTATTGTTTACTAATTCAATCAGGGGGATTGAATTAGTTGAGGTAGTTTATCTCGAAAACAAGCTAGTTTAGCTTGGGTTAAGGTTTTGTGCTGGTGAACCTGTGAAAACCGGTTGGGTTCGTTGTGACCCCGTGTAAAATAATAAGTTAGAGTTGTGAGCTTGTAAAACAATTCAACTGTAATCAGGGGATTATAGTGTGGACTCAAGAGTTGCTTGGGAGTGGACGTAGGTGTGGCTAACACCGAACCACTATAAATCTTTGTGTTTGTCGTG
This sequence comes from Calamus simplicifolius, assembly GCA_900491605.1. NCBI lineage: Eukaryota > Viridiplantae > Streptophyta > Magnoliopsida > Arecales > Arecaceae > Calamus > Calamus simplicifolius. The sequence goes on along the minus strand of UESW01004731.1, from coordinate 615,242 downwards.
CCTTTGACTCTCTCTCTTTCTATCTTCTTCATATTATGCATAGTAGTTATTAATTCACTTCACTTGTGCACTTTTGTTAAGAAATTATTTTTAAAGGGATAATTTTTTGAAAGAACCCAATTCACCCCCCCCTCTTGGGTTGCCATTTGGGCCAACAATTGGTATCAGAGCTTGTGCTCATTTTTATTTGATCTAACAATCAAGAGTTAAAGATCCAAATGGCAACATAAGCTGGATCATCTTTTGCTAAAGGTCAATCTACTAATAGGCTACCTTTGTTTAATGGCTCTAATTATTCATTTGGAAAGCAAGAATGATGATTTTCATTCAAGCTTTAGATTATGAATTGTAGAGTGTCATTACAAATGGACCTAGTACACCCACACACATTGTAGATGGTTCAGTAGTTCCTAAGCCCGAAAGGGATTGGAATGAGAACAATACAAAAATGGCTCAGCTTAATGCCAAAGCCATGAATGTTTTATATTATTCTTTGGATGCAAATGAATTCAACAGAATATCTACTTGCATTTCAGCCAAAGAAATATGGGATAGATTAGAAGTTACCAATGAGGGTACTAACCAAGTAAAAGAATCCAAAATTAACATTTTAGTGCACAAATATGAATTGTTTAGCATGGAACAAATTGAATCAATCACATGCATGTACACTAGATTTACAGATATTATTAATGGTTTGAAAAGTCTTGTTAAGACTTATACTAATTCTGAGTTGGTGCGCAAAATTCTTAGATCTCTTCCAAGATCATGGGATGCAAAAGTAACTGCAATCCAAGAAGCCAAAGACTTAAATGTTCTACCTTTGGAGGAGCTCCTTGGATCCTTGATGACCCATGAATTGACAATGAAGCAGCATCAAGAGGAAGAAGTCAAGAAGAAAAAACTGTTGGCCCAGATGACAACCCAAGAGGGGGGGGGGGGGGGGGGAATTGGGTTCTTTAAAAATTTAGCCTTTTAAAATAGTTTGCTTAAGAAGAATGAAAGCAAATGCAATGTAAATACAAAGTACAGTGAATAAAACAGAGATAAAGATAGAGTCAATGGAAACACGACAAACACAAAGATTTTATAGTGGTTCGATGTATCCAACACCTACATCCACTCCCAAGATTCACTTGGGTCCACACTATAATCTTCCTTGATTACAGCCGAGTTGTTTTACAAGCTCACAACTCAAACTTGTTTTCCCGGGATCACAACGAACCCAGCCGATTTTCCGGGCTCACCAGCACAAAAACCCTAACACAAGCTATACTAAGCTTGAACTAAGGTAAGACTACCTCCACTAGTTCAATCCCCCAGATTGAACTAGACACAAATAATAGAAATAGTGTTTTTCAAGTACACAGCTCCTCAATGAGCAGATAATCAAATAAAAGAATAAAGTTTAGAAAAGCCTGATTTGTAGTTGGTTGGCTTTTGAGCTTTTCTTCTTTTCTTCTTCTCCTTGCAAGATTGAATCAAGCCTCAGCTCCGATTCTTCACAGTTGAAGCAGTTGAGAAGGTTTTGAGCTTTTTCTCCCTTTCTTTGAAAGTTGAAAATCTTTTGATTTGCTCTTGAATAGCTCTTGGATTTTCTTCTGAAGCTTTCTTGGATTGTTGAACTTGAGCACAGACGAAGCTTCCTTTGATTTTCCACTTTTTCTTTCACTCTATTTTTGAATCTCGGATTTTTTCAAATGATGCTCTGTTTTTCCGATTTTTTTCTTTTTCTCTCTTGAAAAGTATATCTCTCTATTTGTATATCTTTGATTTGAAAACGACTTCTCTATTTATAGATTCTGCAAAAATATAGCCGTTAGAAACAAAGAAATATAGCCGTTAAATAAAAATCTTACCGTTGGCGCTAGTTGGCATTCAGAAAAATCATGCCCAGATTTGTTGGAGTCGACTCCTGCTTTCCGCGAGTCGGCTCGAAGACGTGATACCAAAAATAGAAATGTTCAGAAAGTTGAAGGGTCGACTCATCGAAAATAAGGTGTCAACTCCTGACAGTCGGGGGTCGACTCATGAAAAGTTAGGGGTCGACTCGTGAAGTGCTTAGAAAATACTCCTCTAGTGTCTGAGCGGAGTCGACTCACACAGTCATGGAGTCGGCTCGACAGAATCGGGGGTCGACTCTTGAAATCACAGGGGTCAACTCGAGAAACTCAGGAAACTCTGTATACTGAGTGGAGTCGACTCTGAAACTCTAGAGTCGGCTCCGAAATGTATCAAAAATCAGAGAATTTTCTGATTGACTTGAAATTCGTTCCAGATTCATTTTAAATCAATTTTTGACTTGAATATAATAAAATTGTCATTAGGAATCAATTCAAGAAATGTTCCAAAAACTCATTGATTGACATATGAAGTATAAAAATTTCTTTTTGAAAGCTTAAACATGGAGCTTGAAGTTACTTTCAAATTGATTAATGTCATACTTAACATACTCATTGATTGTTCTAAATAAATTCATTTCTTATGTAAATAAACTCATTGCATCTTTTAATATACTCATGACTTTTGGTAATCATCAAAATCAATAAGATTGTGGCAACATTTTCTCAACAATCTCCCCAACAATCTCCCCCTTTTTGATGATGACAAAAACATTAAGAATATGCAAGATTGATTAAAGAATTTATTTTATTTTCATAGTTAGGCTTAGGCTCCCCCTGAATGAGGTAGCTCCCCCTATGAAACTCGATTAAATATCCCATTCATTCAATTATTTAATATCATTTGATTATTAATTAATTTCTCCCATATGCATATACAGTTATAAAACTCTTCCCCTTTTTTGTTATCACCAAAAAGGTGGAGAAGCATCAAACATAATCATTCATTCAATCAAGATAAGTTTTAACAAAATCTGAGATTCATTGATAATATGAGAAGTACATTCAAACTGAGATTACATTGAGCATTCAAAATAGACTTTTCTTTACATCAATGTATCAAAATGTAAAACATAGTATGAACTTCATTACATTGTAAAGACTAAGTATCTAATACATCAAAAGTGAGTCCTTACAATCCTAGTTAAGTGATCTATAATATTTTTCATTCCATCTGTTTGAATCTTGACATAATCCTTCAGTCTCTCATCTACAAAAGTGCAAGCAGTCAATATTTTGTCTTGGAGTTCAGCATTGCATTTTGCATATGTTTCACCATCTCCACAGATGTCTTTAAGTTCTTCAAATATATTCTTTAGGTCTCCACTTAAAGACTCAGATGAAGTGCTAAGAGTTGATTCTATCTTGGTGATCCGATCATCTAAAGAGTAAAGAGTTTCTTTGAGATTCATAAATTTGTTTTCAAACTCTGATTCAATTTATCTGCCTAATCATCAAGAAGACATTTAAGCTGCCTTAACTAAAGTTCAGAGAAACCGACAGATGAAGATGATGATGGCCGATCAACCATCGGAGCAGGGGAAGGGACTGGAGCAGGAACAGGAGAGCTCGGAGGAACAGGCGAAGAATGTCTGACTGACGGTCCCGGTGCCTCAATGTCCGTGGCTCTATCTTCCATCAAACCTTTCCTTTCCCATCTGCCATTCCTCTTCACAAAACCCATTCTATGTATAGTGGCCAAACTATAGAAATCGGTATGTCTTAAATTCCTCATTGGCTCACTATCTGATATGACTATCCCTTGGCTTTGAAATATTTTAGTAAGTATCATGCCGTAGGGTAAACTGGATTTTCTCTTGCTTCCACAATCGGCAATGTACCATAATATCATGCTTGGAAGATTAATGGGTTTACCAGTTACTATTGCATCCATTACAAATATATCTCTTTCGGAAACATAATCAAATCTCCCAATCTTGGGGAATAGGATTCTACTACAAATATTATGGAGAGTCTTAATTCTAAGGATAGTTGATTAGCAAAGACCTCTTCAAAACCAACAATCTCCCTGTTAAGCAGTCTAGACAGAGCAGGGCTTCTATCTTCAGAAGAAAAAGTAGATGTATCCGACACTGGAAGATCCAACAACCTTGAAAGCAAATCCACTGTCACTAAATTCTATTTCCTCTAATGAAGCTTACAAGTCCATTGTCTCCTCTAGATAGATTCTTATAAAATTCCTTGACTAGAGCTGGGTAGGTAGGATAATCTAAGGAACAAATCTTCTCCCAACCCATCTCAATCAACTGCCTCCCCAAAAGAAATCCTTCAGCTTTAAATAATTCAAAATCGACTTTCCTCCCGGTAGTTATCACTCTATCGCAAGTCTATCTACCTGAGATGGAGCCGTAGAGGGAGAAGCACTAGGAGTCGAAGAAGATGAGGTTGAATTCCAAGCTCGGTGAAGGCTCACGAGCGGGACGCCTCACGGTCTTCCTTACCGCCCTCTTCCTCTTTACTCCGGCCGCACCAAGGTTAGATCCACGGGTTTTAGGGGCCATTTGATCTATTGGAAGGGTTAATCAGGGATTTCTAAGGATTTGGAAGGTCAGAAAATTTTGGAGAGAGTATTTGGATGATTCGAGACGATAGAAATGAGCGGCGAGTCGACTCTGCCCTAGATAAATGACCTGGGACCACTTCGAGTCGGCTCCCGCAAAGCGAGGGGTCGACTCCGGGTAGTCACAGAAAATTGTCCAAAGTGGAGTCGACTCGCGCAGAGAAGGGGTCGACTCTAGAGTTTCAGTAGAAACATGGAGTCGACTCCGATACTCACCGAGTCGGCTCCGAGACCATTTCAGAGCAAAAAACATAAAGTTTCAGATAATCTGAAATGTATCCGGATAATGATCTTAAAAATTGATAAAATAATCATTGGATTTTAATAGATCAATTAGATATGAATTCTAGATAAGATTTCCTTAAAGATCAAGGATTTGAAAGAATTTTAGATAAACTTTCCTTAGGGGTTTCAAATTCATTCTAATGGATCACAAATCCCTAACTCTCCTCTAAGATAACAGAATCTTTCTTCACTCAAGGGTTTTGTAAATATATCTGCTAATTGATCTTCAGTATTCACATAATCAAGACAAATTTCATTATTGGCAACATGTTCTCTTATAAGTGATATCTAATTTCAATATGTTTTGTTCTAGAATGTTGAATTGGATTTTTAGTTAGATTGATTGCACTTGTGTTATCACATTTTATAGGTGTTTTATCAAGAGTGATACCATAGTCTTCAAGTTGTCGCTTAATCCATAGGATTTGAGCACAGCAACTTCCAGCTGCAACATATTCAGCTTCAGTAGTTGATAATGCAACTGAATTTTGCTTTTTGCTAAACCATGAGATTAAGTTACTTCCTAAGAATTGGCATGCACCACTTGTGCTTTTTCTATCTAACTTACATCCAGCATAATCAGAATCAGTATATGCAATTAAGTTCAATGTGAGTCTCTAGAATACCATAAACCTACATTTTTTGTTCCACTTAAGTATCTTAGTATTCTTTTAACAGCAATTAAATGTGATTCTTTAGGTTCAGACTAAAATCTAGCACATAAGCAAACAACAAACATTATGTCTGGTCTACTTGCAGTTAAGTAAAGTAAGGGATCCGATTATACCTCGATAATATTTTTGATCAACCTTCTTACCTTCTTCATCTTTGTCCAGCTTGCATGAAGGACTCATTGGTGTTCCGAGGGGTTTGATTGATTCCATACCAAACTTCTTTAGAATTTCTCTTGTGTACTTTGTTTGGTTGATAAAGATTCCCTCTTTGCTTTGTTTGATTTGGAGTCCAAGGAAAAAGTTGAGTTCTCCCATCATGCTCATTTCAAATTCACCCTGCATCAACTTAGCAATTCTTGACATAGAAGATTGTTAGTAGCACCAAAAATATCATCAACATATATTTGAACTACTAATAAATCTTTACTTTTCTTTTCAAAAATAATGTTTTATCTACATTTCCTCTTACAAAATCATTTTCAATTAAGAATTTACTTAATCTATCATACCAAGCTCTAGGTGCTTGTTTCAAACCATATAAAGCTTTGTGCAATTTAAAAACGTGATTTGAAAATTCATGATCTTCAAAACCTGGTGGTTGTTCTACATATACTTCTTCATTTATAAGTCCATTTAGAAAAGCACTTTTTACATCCATTTGAAATAAGTTAAAATTCATGTGACATGCAAATGCAAGTAATAGTCTAATGGCTTCTAATCTAGCTACTGGTGCAAAGGTTTCATCAAAATCAATACCTTCTTCTTGATTATATCCTTTTGCAACTAATCTAGCTTTGTTTCTAATTACTATGCCATTTTCATCTAGTTTATTTCTAAATATCCATTTTGATCCTATAACAGAATGATTTTTAGGTCTTTCTACTAATGTCCATACATTATTTCTAGTGAATTGATTTAATTCTTCTTGCATTGCTAACATCCAATTATTATCTTTTTCAGCTTCTTCAATAGTTTTAGGTTCAATTTGTGATACAAATGCAAGATGATTACTAATATTTCTCATAGATGATCTAGTTCTTATTCCTTGAGATGGATCACCTATAATCAATTCCTTAGGGTGACTATAAGCATATCTCCAATCCCTAGGTAGATCTATATCATTATGATTAGTGTTAGTATCATCATCCTTAGGTGAATCATTATCTTTAGCGTCTTGCTCATGATCTGAAGATACATCAATATTTAATTTTTCAAGATCTTTCTCAATTATGTTTGTATCTTCTTCATCATCAAACTTTTCGGAACGAGTTGCTAAAGATTCATCAAAAACTACATGAATGGATTCTTCAACCACTAAAGTTTTCTTGTTAAATACTCTATATGCTTTACTAGTTATTGAATATCCTAAGAATATTCCTTCATCAGATTTAGCATCAAATTTGCCTAAATTATTTTTACCATTATTGTGAATAAAGCATTTACAACCAAATGCATGAAATATTTAATGTTGGGTTTTCTTTCATGCCATAATTCATAAGGTGTTTTCTTTAAAATAGGTCTTATTAAAGCTCTATTTAGGATGTAACATGCTGTGTTAATAGCTTCCCCCCAAAAGTATTTCAGGAGTTTACTTTCACATAGCATGGTACGGGCCATGTCTTCTAGAGTCCTATTTTTCCTTTCAACTACTCCATTTTGTTGAGGGGTTCTTGGTGCAGAAAAATTATGATTAATACCATTTTCATTGCAAAAACTTTCAAATAAATGATTTTCAAATTCAGTTCCATGATCACTTCTTAGAGACACTATGGTAGTGTTTTTCTCATTTGTTACTTTCTTGAAGAATTTCAGGAATATCGAGAAAGTCTCATCTTTGTGAGCTAAAAACATTACCCAAGTGAATCTAGAGTAATCATCTACTATCATAAGACCATATTTCTTTCCTCCTAGACTTGTGGTTCTAGTTGGTCCAAAAAGGTCCATGTGAAGTAGCTCTAATGGCCTAGAAGTTGAAACAACATTTTTAGATTTAAAAGAACTTCTCGTTTGTTTTCCAAACTGACATGCATCACATATTTTGTTATTTTCAAAATCTATTTTAGGTAGACCTTTTACTAAATCCATTCTAATTAGTTTTGAAATCAGGTGTGTGCTTGCGTGACCTAATCTTCGATGCCACAACCAACCAATCTCATTCATATTAGCATTATTAGCAACTAAGCAATGATTATTAGTAGACAAATTGTCTAAGTCAATCAAGTATACATTGCCATTTCTATTTCAATAAAAATAATGCTATTATCAATGGGATTAGCTACTGTGCATATAGAAGATTCAAATGATACTTTAAAACCTTTGTCACATAATTGGCTTATACTAATTAAGTTATGCTTTAAACCATCAACATAAAGTACATTTTCAATATATGTGGAGGGGGTTATTTGAATGTTACCAAACCCCAAGATTTGGCCTTTGCCATTGTCGCCAAATGTAACAACTCCTCCTTTCTTTTCTTCAAGGGTGATGAATTCTTCTTTGTCACCCGTCATATGTCTTGAGCAGCCACTATCAAGATACCACTTTCTCTTTGATCTCTTGGCCACAAGACATTCCTGCAATGAAATCAAACTTTATGTTTAGGTACCCAAGCTTTCTTGGGTCCTTCATGGTTAGTAGCAACAAATATTGTTCCTTTCGGAACCCATATTTTCTTTCCTTTAATATTTAAGTTTTTATTAGGTTTTAGAATTTTACATTCATAAGATTTATGTCCTTTTTGATTACATTTAAAGCATGTAAAATTACTTTGGCCAGCACGCACAAAAATATTTTTCAGTGATTTTTGTTTTCTTAAAGTGTTATACCCTAATCCGCTTTGTCAAAAACTGCTTTTGACTATTTAATAACATGTCCAATTTAGCTGAGCTTAAGGTAAACTTATCAACTATGTTCTTATATTTTTCAACCTCTTTCCTTAGTTATCATTTTCATTGGAAATTAATTCTTTTTCTTTTACCAAAATTTCATTTTCAGATTTAAGTTTCTTAACTTCATTATTAAGATCTTCCTTTTCTTTAATGAAAGTTAAATTTTTATTTTTCAAAAACTTGTATTTCTTTTTCAAAACCTTGAAATCGCCGATAAGTTCATTAAAAGCATCAAATAATTCATCAAATGCAAATTCATCGCAAGGGTTATCGGAACTTACCTCATCGTTGTCGTCCGCCATAAAACATACATTTGCGACTTCCTTTTGTTCTTCTTCTTCGGAAGAAGATTCTTCGCTATCACTCCAAGTCGCCACATAAGCCTTCTTTTCTTTTTGTAGGCTTTCTTCAATTTAGGACATTCATTCCTAAAGTGCCCCGGTTTATTACACTCATAGCAAGTCAAGGGGTCTTTCTCTTTTTCTTTGTCCTTGTCCTTGTTCTTATCCTTTTCTCCTTCCCACTTTGCTCCAAATTTCTTCTTGTGGAAGGGTTTATTTCTCCTCATGAATCTTTTAAACTTTTTAGCTAAGAGAGCAGTCTCTTCATCATCATCATCATCATCGCTGCTGCTCTCTTCTTCTTTTGTAGCTTTGAGGGTAATTACTTTCTTCTTCTTTGTGTCCTCCTCTACATGCTGCTTCATTGTCAACTCATGGGTCATAAGTGATCCTAGAAGCTCCTCTAAGGGTAGAGTGTTGAGGTCCTTTGCTTCTTGGATTGCTGTCATTTTTGCTTCCCATGATCTTGGTAGTGACCTAAGAATTTTTGAACAAGTTCTGAGTTAGTATATGTCTTACCAAGACTTTTTAAACCATTTACAATATCTGTAAATCTAGTATACATGCATGCAATGGTTTCAGATTGTTCCATGCTAAACAACTCATATTTATGAACAAGAATATTAATTTTAGATTCTTTTACTTGGTTGGTACCCTCATGGGTAACCTCTAGTCTATCCCAAATCTCCTTTGCGGAATTACATGTGGAGATTCTATTAAATTCATTGCATCTAAAGAGCAATATAAAACATTCATGGCTTTAGCGTTAAGCTGTGCCATCTTCCTATCATTATCATTCCAGTCCCTTTTGGGCTTAGGAACAATAGTGCCATCAATAACATGTGTGGGTGTACTAGGTCCATTAATTATAACACCCCATAATTCATAATCAGAAGCTTGAATGAATATCCTCATTCTTGCTTTCCAATAAGAATAATTTGAACCATTAAACAAAGGAGGTCTGTTCGTAGAATGACCTTCAGCAAATGATCCAACTTGAGTTGCTATTTGGATCTTTAGCTCTTGATCATGTGATCAAAATCTAATGAGCACTAGCTCTGATACCAATTGTTGGCCCAGATGACAACCCAAGAGGGGGGGTGAATTGGGTTCTTTAAAAATTTAGCCTTTAAAATAGTTTTTAAAAAGAATGAAAGCAAATGCAATGTAAATACAAAGTACAGTGAATAAAACAGAGATAAAGATAGAGTCAATGGAAACACGACAAACACAAAGATTTTATAGTGGTTCGGTGTATCCAACACCTACATCCACTCCCAAGATTCACTTGGGTCCACACTATAATCTTTCTTGATTACAGCCGAGTTGTTTTACAAGCTCACAACTCAAACTTGTTGTTTTCCCGGGATCACAACGAACCCAGCCGGTTTTCCAGGTTCACCAGCACAAAAACCCTAACACAAGCTATACTAAGCTTGAACTGAGGTAAGACTACCTCCACTAGTTCAATCCCCCAGATTGAACTAGACACAAATAATAGAAATAGTGTTTTTCAAGTACACAACTCCTCAATGAGCAGATAATTAAATAAAAGAATAAAGTTTAGAAAAGCCTGATTTGTAGTTGGTTAGCTTTTGAGCTTTTCTTCTTTTCTTCTTCTCCTTGCAAGATTGAATCAAGCCTCAGCTCCGATTCTTCACAGTTAAAGCAGTTGAGAAGGTTTTGAGCTTTTTCTCCCTTTCTTTGAAAGTTGAAAATCTTTTGATTTGCTCTTGAATAACTCTTAGATTTTCTTCTGAAGCTTTCTTGGATTATTGAACTTGAGCACAGACGAAGCTTCCTTTGATTTCCCACTTTTTCTTTCACTCTATTTTTGAATCTTGGATTTTTTTAAATGATGCTCTATTTTTCCGATTTTTTTCTTTTTCTCTCTTGAAAAGTATATTTCTCTATTTGTATATCTTTGATTTGAAAATGGCTTCTCTATTTATAGATTCTGCAAAAATATAGCCGTTAGAAACAAAGAAATATAGCCATTAAATAAAAATCTTACCGTTGGCGTTGAGTTGGCATTCAGAAAAATCATGCCCAGATTTGTTGGAGTCGACTCCTGCTTTTCGCGAGTCGGCTCGAAGATGCGATACCAAAAATAGAAATGTTCAGAAAGTTGAAGGTTCGATTCATCGAAAATAAGGTGTCGACTCCTGACAGTCGGGGGTCGACTCATGAAAAGTTAGGGGTCGACTCGTGAAGTGCTCAGAAAAACACTCCTCTGGTGTCTGAGCGGAGTCGACTCACACAGTCATGGAGTCGGCTCGACAGAATCGGAGGTCGACTCTTGAAATCACAGGGGTCGACTCGAGAAATTCAGGAAACTCTGTATACTGAGTGGAGTTGACTCTGAAACTCTAGAGTCGGCTCCGGAACGTATCAAAAATCAGAGAATTTTCTGATTGACTTGAAATTCGTTCCAGATTCATTTTAAATCAATTTTTTGACTTGAATATAATAAAATTATCATTAGGAATCAATTCAAGAAATGTTCCAAAAACTCATTGATTGACATATGAAGTATAAAAATTTCTTTTTGAAAGCTTAAACATGGAGCTTGAAGTTACTTTCAAATTGATTAATGTCATACTTAACATACTCATGGATTGTTCTAAATAAATTCATTTCTTATGTAAATAAACTCATTGCATCTTTTAATATACTTATGGCTTTTGGTAATCATCAAAATCAATAAGATTGGGGCAACATTTTCTCAACAATCTCCCCAACAAGAATCATAGCACTCAAGGCTGCAGAAAATGATAATAGCAGCAGCGAAGAAGAAGAAAATGATGTAACAACTCTCCTTGCAAAGAAGTTTAGAAAGTTTATGCAAAGAAGGAGACCCTTCCACAAAAGAAAATTAGGAATTAAAATGTGTTGGCCCAGATGGCAACCCAAGAGGGGGGGGAGGGTGAATTGGATTCTTAAAAAAATAGCTTTTTTTAAAATTTATGTGCTTTGAAATAAAGGAGATTGAATGCAAGATAAATGCTAGGCTCAAATAATGAGATAGGAAGAGACAAAGAGATAAAGCACGACAAACACAAAGATTTTATAGTGGTTCGGTGTATCCAACACCTACATCCACTCCCAAGTTGCACTTGGGCTCACACTATAATCCTCTTGATTACAGCCAAGTTGTTTTACAATCTCATAACTTAAAACTTATTGTTTCCCCCGGGATCACAACGAACCCAGCTGGTTTTATCGAGCTTACCAGCATAAAATCCAAACACAAGCTATCCTTAGCTTGTCCCGAGGTATACTATCTCCACTAATTCAATCCCCTAATTGAATTAGCAAACAATAATTTGAACACAATAAAGATTTCAATACAATACTTAAACGGCTCCTTAAGTGAGCAGATATTCAATAAAATAAATAGGATAAGAAAAGCCTGATTGAAGCTCTTTGAATGTATGCTTTTCTTCTTTTCTTCTTTTCCTCTTCTCCTTTGAAAGATTGCATTAGCCTCAACTCAGTTTCTTCATGCAGTAGAGAAGTTAAGGATTTGGGGCTTTTGCTTTCTCTCTTAAAATGTTGGAAATCTCCTTGATTTGATCTTGAGAAGCTTGTGAATTTCTCTTTAAATTTTCTGGGATTGATAGACTTAAGCTCAGAGTTTTTCCTTTTTGATTTCTCTTATTTTTGCTCTATTTTTGTATTTAACTCTTCTTTTTCAAACGAACATATATTCCTCCTTTTATAGATCTCTTAATCCAAGGTTTAGGTGGGAGATATAGCCGTTGTGAGATGCTTGGATACTCCTACACACAAAGAAAAATAACCGTTAGAGATTAGGTAGAAAAAATGTTACCGTTAGAGTCCGTTCTGACAATTGAAAATCTGCTCCTGACAGGTTGGAGTCAGCTCCAACTTTTCAGGTGTCGGCTCCAAATCGAGTATTCAAAAATAGTAAAGAAAAAGTTTGTTGAGGAGTCGGCTCCAAGAAAGTTAAGTGTCGGCTCGTCGCTTTCGGGAGTCGGCTTCGGAATCCAAGAGTGTCGGCTCCAGAAATGTTCATAAAACATGCTCTCTTTTCTCAAGTTAGAGTCGGCTCCAGAAACTCAGGTGTCGGCTCCCGAACTCTCAGGTGTCGGCTCCCGAATTCTAGGTGTTGGCTTTGGAAACTAAAAAAAATGCACTTCTCTGTATCTTAGGTTGGAGTCGGCTCCAAAACTCTGAGTGTCGACTCCAGACCATGCCAAAAATCTAGAAACCTTCTGATACGCTTGGGGTTGGCTCCTGACTATTTGGGTATCGATTCCAAGTTCTGAACTTTAAAAAATTCCTTTTAAAATTTGATTCAAAACTTATTCCTTTATCCTTTTTGATTGATTAAACATTTTTAACCCCTGAAACACTTATTAAATCTATCAGAAACATAGTGAATATACTCATGTCTTTTGTTAATCATCAAAATCAATAATTGGGTCAACAATCTCTCCCTTTTTGATGATTATAAAAACATTGAGTATATGCATGATTAAACAATAAGAGTTTCAAATCAAATTTCTCAAATATTTAGTTTTCACAAGTAAGCTCCCCTGAATGAAGTAGCTCCCCCTATGATACTCAATTTAACTATCAATTACATCTTATATGAATTTAATGTTTGATACCAATTAAACTTTCATATCAAATTAACTTTAATTAAGCTTATTCAATTAAGCTTATTCCTTTTAATGCATATACATTTTTCCCATTATAACTTTCACATTATAACTTTTAATGCATATACGACTATCAATTACATTTTCTCCCCCTTTTTTGTAATCAACAAAAAGGTTAAGAAATTTTAAATTAAATGATAAAATTAAAGATGCTTCAAAGATCAAATGATATTTATTAAGTAAAAAGTTCATTATATACTTCACAAATTCAAGCATTACATAAAAAAATCTTCATTACATCAAAATTTCAGTAAACACATCAAACATCAAACTAAAGCAAATAAACATCAAATCCCAAATCTCCTTTTGAGTTCTTCTAGAATCTTGCCCATCCCTTCTCTTTGAGTAGCAATGAATTCATTTAGTCTCCTATCAAAGAATCCGGATGCAACAACGATCTTTTCCTGTAACTCAACATTGCATTTGGAATATGTCTCTGAATCACCTCCAATCTCTTTAAGTTTTTCAAAAATATTCTTGAGATCATTCTTCAAAGATTCTGTGGAGGCTCCAAGGGTGGACTCAATTTTGTTTACTCTTTCATCCAAGGAATAAAACATTTCTCTTAAATTCATCAGGTTATTATCAATTTCAGTTTTCATCTCTTCCTTGTGAGTACCAAATAATTCTTTAAGTTGCTCCAACTGAACATCAGAAAAATCAATAGAAGGAACAAACACTGGTACAGATGCAGGAATGGAAGTAGGTAGTGGTGGTGGTGATAATCTGCTAGGTTCTGGTGAAGGATGCCTCACTGAAGGACCTGCCTCAGAAGGTGTAGTGGCTCTAATGTCAGCTGCTCTTTCATCCAGATTACTCTTTCTTTCTCATCTACCATCCACTTTCACAAATCCCATTCTATGCACAGTAGCCAGGCTGTAATAATCGATGTGTCTAAGGTTCTTTAAAGGTTCATTCTCTGAAATGACAATACCCTGGCTTTGGAATACTAAAGTTAATATCATGCCATAGGGTAAAGAGGATCTTTTCTTATTCCCTGCCTCTGCCATATACCAAATCATCATAGCAGCTAGATTAATTCACTGACCAGTCAAAACACTGTCCATAAGTACAATGTCTCGCTCTGAGACATACTCAAAACGTCCAGTCTTGGGAAATAAAATCCTACCACAAATATTATGCAACAGCCTAACTTCAAGAGGCAACTGATTTGCCCTAATTTCTTCAAATTCGGTTATTTCCCTACCTAACATCCTTCATAAAGCGTTTGATCTTTCACTGTGAATGCTTCCAGCAAGCCCAATAACATGAATCCCTAAAAGGTTTCCTAAAATTTCTGAAGTAATATGAATCCTTTTCCCTCTTGCTGAACTAACAATTCCTCCATCTCCTCTAGATAAATTGAAATAAAATTCCTTGACTAGGGCTGGATAAGTAGGTAAATCAAGGGAACATACCTTATCCCAACCTAGTTCAGTCAACTGCCGCCCAATGGTAAAACCTTCTTCCTCAAGGAAATGAAAGTCTACCTTCCTACCCATTGTGATTACACGGCCTGCTAAAGTGTCGATTTGAGGTGAGGACGGGCTTGGAGTAGCGCTCGATGGATGACGAGGAAGAGGACGCAGAACTCGGCGAAGGCTGCCTTGCTGGACACCTTACAGTCCATTTCCCGGTCGTTACCCCTCCACCAAACACTGATCCCCTATGTTTGGGTGCCATTGAGAGCTAAGGAGTGGTTAATTTGAGGGATTTTGGGTTTTGGAAAGAGTTGGAGAGAGTTTGGAGAGGATTGGAGTCGATTGAAATGAACGAGGAGTCGGCTCTACCCTAAATAAGTTAACCTGGACCACTTGGAGTCGACTCCCGCAAAGCGAGGTGTCGGCTCCAGGTTGCTAACACAGTCAGCGCTCGAATTGGAGTCGGCTCCGCTAAGGTAGGTGTCGGCTCTAAGGTCTCAGATCGAGAGCGACACAGACAAGGTGTCAACTCCACAAATCAAGGTGTCGACTCCACTGATAGTTTCAAAAAAAATAAAGAGTTTCAAACATCCGAAACTTATCGAAATAAAATCAATGAATTTTTGATAAAATCTTTAGAATGTGGAGAATCAAATTGTTCAAATGTCTAGATAAATAGTCCTTAAAGTCATGAGAGAAATTTTAAGAAATTGATTGAAATCTAGATAATCATTCCTTAGGGGTTTTAAAATCATTCCAAAGGTCACAAATCCCTAACTCTCCTCTAAGATAACAAAATCTTTCTTCACTCAAAGGTTTTGTAAATATGTCCGCTAGTTGTTCCTCAGTGCAAACATAATCAAAAAATTTCACCATTAGCTACATGTTCTCTAATGAAGTGATATCTAATTTCAATATGTTTAGTTCTTGAATGTTGGATTGGATTTTTAGTTAAGTTTATTGCACTTCTATTATCACATTTAATAGGAGTTTTATCAAGTGTTATGCCATAATCTTCAAGTTGTCGCTTAATCCAAAGGATTTGAGCACAGCAACTTTCAGCTGTAATATATTCTGCTTCAGCAGTAGATAATGCAACCGAGTTTTGCTTTTTGCTAAACCAAGAGATTAAGTTACTTCCTAAAAATTGCATGCACCACTTGTACTCTTTCTATCTAATTTACATCCAGCATAATCAGAATCAGAATAAGCAATTAAATTCAGTGTTGAGTCTCTAGAATACCATAATCCTACATTTTTAGTTCCATTTAGATATCTTAGTATTCTTTTTACAGCAATTAAGTGAGATTCTTTAGGTTTGATTGAAATCTAGCACATAGACAAACAGCAAACATGATATCAGGTCTACTTGCAGTTAAGTAAAGTAAGGATCCGATCATACCTCTATAGTATTTTTGATCTACTTTCTTACCATCTTCATCTTTGTCTAATTTGCATGAAGGACTCATTGGTGTTCCAAGGGTTTGATTGATTCCATTCCAAACTTCTTGAGAATTTTCTTTGTGTACTTTGTTTGGTTGATAAAATCTCCTCTCTACTTTTTGATTTGAAGTCCTAGGAAGAAATTGAGTTCTCCATCATGCTCATTTCGAATTCACCCTGCATTAGCTTAGCAAACTCTTGACATAGAAGATCGTTAGTAGCACCGAATACAATATCATCTACATAGATTTGTACTACTAATAAATCTTTATGTTTTCTTTTCAAAAATAGAGTTTTATCTATATTTCCTCTAGTAAAATCATTTTCAATTAGAAATTTACTTAATCTATCATACAAGCTCTAGGTGCTTGTTTTAAACCATATAGTGCTTTGTGTAATTTAAAAACGTGATTTGGAAATTCATGATCTTCAAAACAGGTGGTTGTTCTATAAAAACTTCTTCATTTATAAAACTATTTAAAAATGCACTTTTAACATCCATTTGAAATAAATTGATATTCATATGACATGCAAATGCAAGTAATAATCTAATTGCTTCTAATCTAGCTATAGGTGCAAAGGTTTCATCAAAATCAATTCCTTCTTCTTGATTATATCTTTTACAACTAATCTCGCTTTATTTCTAATTACTATGCCATTTTCATCTAGTTTATTTCTAAATACCCATTTAGATCCTATAACTGAATGACCTTTAGGTCTATCAAATAAGGACCATACATTATTTCTAGTAAATTGATTTAATTCATCCTGCATAGCTAGCATCCAATTACTATCTTTTTTAGCTTCTTCTATAGTTTTAGGTTCAATTTGAGATACAAATGCAAGATGATTATTGATATTCCTCATGGATGATCTAGTTCTTACACCTTGAGATGGATCACCTATAATCAATTCCTTAGGATGACCATAAGCTATCTCCAATCTCTAGGCAGATCTACATCATTGCGAGTAGTATCAATAACATCAACCTAGTGGAATCATCATCTTTAGCTTCTTGTTCATGATCTAAAGATACATCTATATTTAATTTTTCAATATCTCTTTCTAGCAAATTTGTATCTTCCTCATCATCAATCTTTTCTGAACTTGATGCTAAGGATTCATCAAAAACTACATGAATAGATTCTTCTACTATTAAGTTCCTTTTGTTAAATACTCTAAAGGCTTTACTAGTTATTGAATATCCTAAGAATATGCCTTCATCAGATTTTGCATCAAATTTTTCTAAGTTGTCCTTACCATTATTATGAATGAAACATTTACAACCAAATGCATGAAATAACTAATGTTAGGTTTCCTATTATTCCATAATTCATAAGGAGTTTTCTTAAGAATTGGCCTAATTAAAGCTCTATTAAGGATGTAACATGCCGTATTTATAGCTTTCGCCCAAAAGTATTTTGGTAGGTTGCTTTCACATAGCATGGTACGGGCCATGTCTTCTAAAGTTTATTCTTTCTTTCTACAACTCCATTTTGTTGTGGTGTTCTAGGTGCAGAAAAGTTGTGATTAATGCCATTTCAATGCAGAAATTTTCAAATAAGTGATTTTCAAATTCTATGCCATGATCACTTCTAAGAGACACTATGGTGGTTTTTTTTCATTAGTGACTTTCTTGAAGAATTTTAGAAATATTGAGAAAGTCTCATCCTTATGAGCCAAAAACAATACCCAAGTGAATCTAGAATAATCATCTACTATCACAAGACCATATTTCTTTCCTCCTAGACTAGTGGTTCTAGTTGGTCCAAAAAGGTCCATGTGAAGTAGCTCTAGTGGCCTAGAAGTTGAAACAATATTCTTGGATTTGAAAGAGTTTCTAGTTTGTTTTTTAAATTGACATGCATCACAAATTCTGTTATTTTCAAAATCTAACTTTGGAAGTCCTTTAACTAAATCCATTCTAATTAATTTTAAAATCAAGTGTGTGCTTGCATGACCTAATCTACGATGCCACAACCATCCAATCTCATTTACATTAGCATTACAACAACTAAGCAATGACTATTAGTAGACAATTGTCTAAATCAATTAAATATACATTGCCATTTCTACTTCCAGTAAATATAATGCTATTGTCAATAGGATTAGAAACAGTGCAGATAGAAGCTTCAAATGAAACTTTGAAACCTTTATCACACAATTGGCTAATACTAATTAAATTATGCTTTAAACCATCTACATAAAGAACATTTTCAATAAAAGTGGAGGGAGTTATCTGAATTTTACCAAAGCCCATAATCTGGCCTTTGCCATTATCTTCGAAGCTACTACTCCTCTTTTATCCTCAAGGATGATGAATTGATCCTTGTCACCCATCATGTGCCTTGAGAAGCCGCTATCAAGATACCACTTTTGTTTTGATCTTTTGGCTGCAAGACATCCTGCAAAGTAATCAAACTTTTTGTTTAGGTACCCAAGCTTTCTTGGGTCCTTCATGGTTAGTAGCAACAAAGATTGTTCCTTTTGGAACCCATATTTTCTTTCTTTAATATTTAAATTCTTATTAATTTTTTTAAATTGCATGCATAGGCTTTATGTCCTTTCTTGTTACAGCAATAATGAGACCTCATTTTTCTCATGTTCCTTTCTAAAGAAATTTTTAACATACTTTTGTTTCTTGTTAGGCCTATAACCTAATCCAGCCTTATCAAATACAGCTCTTTGATTACTCAATAAAAATTAAGTTTTTCAGAGCTATATGTAAATTTATCAACTATATTTTTATATCAACTTCTATCTTTAAATTACATTTTCATTTGAAATTATTCTTTTTCTTTTAGCAAATTCTTATTTTCAGATTTTAATTCTTCAATTTCATAGGTTAGTTTATCTTTTTCTTTGACAAGATTTAAATTATTATTTTTCAAAGATTTACTTTTCTTTTTCAAAACTTTAAAATCACTAACTAGTTCGTTAAATGCATCAAACAATTCATCAAAGGTAAAGTCATGAGTTTCGTACTTACCTCATCGTCATTTGCCATAAAACAAATGTTTGCAACCTCTTTTTGTTCTTCCTTGGAAGAGGATTCCTCGCTATCACTCATGTTGCAACATATGCCTTTTTCTTTTTCTTGTACCCCTTTTTTAATTGAGGACAGTCATATCTAAAGTGCCCGTTTCTTACATTCATAGCATATGAGGGGGTCTTTCTCTTTATCCTTGTCCTTTTCTTTTTCTTTTTCACCTTCCATCTTTGTTCAAATTTTTTCTTGTGGAAGGGTCTCTTTCTTTGCATAAATCTTTTAAATTTCTTAGCAAGGAGTGCAGTCTCCTCCTCATCATCATCTTTTTCATCACTGCTGCTTTTTTCAATTTCTGCAGCTTTGAGGCAATTGTTTTCTTCTTCTTGACGTCTTCCTCTATATGTGTTTCATGGTTAACTCATGAGTCATTAGTGATCCAAGTAGCTCCTCCAAAGGTAAGGTATTGAGGTCCTTGGCTTCTTGGATTGCAGTCACCTTTGCTTCCCATGTCCTTGGAAGAGACCTAAGGATTTTACGAACCAACTCAGAATTAGTATAGGTCTTGCCAAGACTCTTTAAACCATTCACAATATCAGTAAATCTTGTATACATGCAGGTTATAGATTCAGTTTGTTCCATGCTAAACAATTCATATTTATGAACAAGAATATTAATTTTGATTCTTTGACTTGATTAGTACCCTCATGGGTAACTTCTAATCTGTCCAAATTTCTTTTGCGAAATACATGTAGAAATTCTATTAAACTCATTAGCATCTAATGCACAATATAAAACATTCATGGCCTTAGCATTGAGCTGAGCCATTTTTCTATCATTCTCATTCAATCCCTTTCGGGTTTAGGAACTATTGAACCATCTACTATGTGTGTGGTGTGCTAGGTCCATTAGTGATTACACTCCATAGTTCATAATCTAAAGCTTGAATAAAAATTCTCATTCTAGCTTTCCAATAAGAGTAGTTTGAACCATTAAATAAAGGAGGTCTATTTGTAGAATGACCTTCAGCAAATGAAGATCCAGCTTGAGCTGCCATTTGGATCTTTAGCTCTTGATCGTTTGATACCAATTGTTGGCCCAGATGCAACCCAAGAGGGAGGGGGGGTGAATTGGGTTCTTAAAAATTTAGCTTTTTAAAATTATGTGCTTTGAAATAAAGGAGATTGAGTGCAAGATAAATGGTAGGCTCAAATAATGAGATAAGAGAGACAAAGAGATAAAGCACGGCAAACACAAAGATTTTATAGTGGTTTGGTATATCCAACACCTATCCACTCCCAAGTAGCACTTGGGCCTACACTATAATCCTCTTGATTACAGCCAAGTTGTTTTACAAGCTCACAACTCAAAACTTGTTGTTTTCCCCGGGATCACAATGAACCCAGCTGGTTTTACCGGGCTCACCAGCACAAAACCCAAACACAAGCTATCCTTAGCTTGTCTCGAGGTATACTATCTCCACTAATTCAATCCCCTGATTGAATTAGCAAACAGTTTGAATACAATAAAGATTTCAATACAACACTTAAACAGCTCCTTAAGTGAGCAGATATTCAATAAAATAATTAGGTAAGAAAAGCATGATTGCTCTTTGAATGTATGTTTTCTTCTTTTCTTCTTTTCCTCTTCTTTGAAAGATTGCATCAGCCTCAGCTCAGTTTCTTCACGTAGTAGAGAAGTTGAGGATTTGGGGCTTTTGCTTTCTCTCTTCAAATGTTGAAAATCTCCTTGATTTGATCTTGAGAAGCTTGTGGATTTCTCTTTGAATTTTCTGGGATTGATAGACTTAAGCTCAGAGTTTTTCCTTTTGATTTCTCTCCTTTTTGCTCTATATTTTTTATTTCACTCTTCTTTTTCAAACGGACAGATATTCCTCCTTTTATAGATCTCTTAATCCAAGGTTTAGGTGGGAATATAGCCGTTGTGAGATGCTTGGATACTCACACACAAAAAAATAACCGTTAGAGATTAGGTGGAAAAAATGTTACCGTTGGAGTCCGTTTGACAATTGAAAATCCCTCATGACAGTTGGAGTCGGCTCCAACTTTTCAGGTGTCGGCTCCAGATCGGGTATCCAAAAATAGCAAAGAAAAAGTTTGTTGAGGAGTCGGCTCCGAGAAAGTTAAGTGTCGGCTCGTCACTTTCGGGAGTCGGCTCCGGAATCCAAGAGTGTCGGTCTAGAAATGTCCATAAAACACGCTCTCTATTCTCAGGTTAGAGTCGGCTCTAGAAACTCAGGTGTCGGCTCCCGAATTCTAGGTGTCGACTCCGGAAACTGAAATAGAATGCACTTCTCTATATCTCAGGTTGGAGTCGGCTCCGAACTCTGAGTGTCGACTCCAGACCATGCCAAAAATCTAGAAACCTTCTGATACGCCTTGAGGTCGGCTCCTGACTATTTGGATGTCGACTCTAAGTTCTGAACTTTGAAAAATTCCTTTTAAAATTTGATTCAAAACTTATTCCTTTATCCCTTTTGATTGATTAAACATTTTTAACCCCTGAAACACTTATTAAATCTATCAGAAACATAGTGAATATACTCATGTCTTTTGTTAATCATCAAAATCAATAATTGGGTCAACAAAATGGAAGGAGAAAAGGAAAAAGAAAAAGACAAAGAGAAAGTACCCTTGACATGTTACGAATGCAAAAAGCTAGGGCATTTTCGATCTGAATGTTCTCAACTAAAGAAAGGTTACAATAAGAAGAAGGCCTATGTTGCAACATGGAGTGATAGTGAAGAATCTTCATCCGAAGAAGAACAAAAAGAGATTGCAAACATATGTTTCATGGCGAATGACGACAACGAGGTAAGTACTGAAACTACTTATGATGATTTTATATTTAATGAATTATATGATGCTTTTAATGAGCTAGTTAGTGATTTTAATGTTTTGAGAATGAAAAACAAATCTTTGAAAACTAAAAACCTAAATCTTCTCAAAGAGAAAAATGAACTAATTCTTGAGGTTAAAAATCTAAAATCTAAAAATGAAGTTTTACTAAAAGAAAAGGAATTAATTTCTAATGAAAATATTAATTTGAAGAAAGAAATTAATAAATATAAGAATATTGTTTATAGATTTACATATAGCTTAGAAAAATTAAATTTACTTTTAAATAATCAAAAAGCTGTATTTGATAAAGCCGGATTAGGTTATAGACCTCACATGAAATAAAATTTTGTAAACAATTTCTTTATTAAGAAAATAACAAAAAATGATGTTTCATGTTATTGCTGTAATAAAAAGGGACATAAATCATATGAATGCAATTTTAGAAAATCTAATGAGAATTTAATGGTTAAAGAAAAGAAAATATGGGTTCCTAAAGGAACAATATTTATTGCNGATGATTTTATATTTGATGAATGTTATGATGCTTTTAATGAACTAGTTAGTGATTTTAAGTTTTGAGAAGAAAAACAAATCTTTGAAAATAAAAACCTAAATCTTCTCAAAGAAAAAATGAACTAATTCTTGAATTAAAAATCTAAATCTGAAAATGAAGTTTACTAAAAGAAAAAGAATTAATTTCAAATGAAAATGTCAATTTAAAGAAAGAAATTGATAAATATAAAATATGTTGATAAATTTACATATAGCTTGAAAAATTAAATTTACTTATTAAGTAATCAAAGAGCTGTATTTGATAAAGCTGGATTAGGTTATAGGACCTAACATGAAACAAAAGTTTGTTAAAAATTTCTTTATTAAGGAAAATAAGAAAAATGATGTTTCATGTTATTGCTGTAACAAGAAAGGACATAAATCTATGAATGCAATTTAGAAAATCTAATAAGAATTTAAATATTAAAGAAAAGAAAATATGGGTTCCTAAAGGAACAATATTTATTGCAGGAGTATCTTGTGGCCAAAGGATCAAAACAAAAGTGGTATCTTGATAGTGGCTTCTCAAGACACATGATGGTGACAAGGAGCAATTCATCACCCTTGAAGATAAAAGAATAGTTGTTACTTTTGGAGACAATGGCAAAGGCCAAATTATGGGATTTGGTAAAATTCAAATAACTCCATCCACTTTTATTAGAAAATGTTTTATATGTTGATGGTTTAAAGCATATTTAATTAGCATTAGCCAATTGTGTGATAAAGGTTTCAAAGTTTCCTTTGAAGCTTCTATTGCACTGTTTCTAATCCCATTGACAATAGCATTATATTTATTGGAAATAGAAATGGCAATGTATACTTAATTGATTTAGACAATTTGTCTAATAGTAACCATTGCTTAATTGCTGATAATGCTAAGGTTAATGAGATTGGATGGTTATGGCATCGTAGATTAGGTCATGCAAGCACACACCTAATTTAAAATTAATTAGAATGGATTTAGTTAAAGGACTTCCAAACTAGATTTTGAAAATAATAGAATTTGTGATGCATGTCAATTTGAAAAACAAACTAGAAATTCTTTCAAATCCAAGAATATTGTTTCAACTTCTAGGCCACTTGAACTACTTCACATGGACCTTTTTGGACCTACTAGAACCACTAGTCTAGGAGGAAAGAAATATGGTCTTGTGATAGTAGATGATTACTCTAGATACACTTGGGTATTATTTTTGGCTCACAAAGATGAGACTTTCTCGATATTTCTGAAATTCTTCAAGAAAGTCACAAATGAGAAAAATACACCATAGTGTCTCTTAGAAGTGATCATAGAACATAATTTGAAAATCATCAATTTGAAAATTTTTGTATTGAAAATGGCATTCATCATAATTTTTCTGCACCTAGAACACCACAACAAAATGGAGTTGTAGAAAAAAAATAGAACTTTAGAAGATATGGCCCGTACCATGCTATGTGAAAGCCAACTACCAAATACTTTTGGGCGGAAGCTATAAACACGGCATGTTACATCCTTAATAGAGCTTTAATTAGGCAATTCTTAAGAAAACTCCTTATGAACTATGGCATAATAGGAAACCTAACATTAGTTATTTTCATGCATTTGGTTGTCGATGTTTTATTCATAATAATGGTAAGGACAATCTTGGAAAGTTTGATGCAAAATCTGATGAAGGCATATTTTTAGGATATTCAACATCTAGTAAAGCATATAGACTGTTTAATAAGAAAATTTAATTGTAGAAGAATCAATTCATATAGTATTTGATGAATCTTTAGCATCAAGTTCTGAAAAGATTGATGATGAGGAAGATACAAATTTGCTTGAAAGAGATATTGAAAAATTGAATATAGATGTATCTTCAGATCATGAACAAGAAGCTAAAGATGATGACTCACCTAAGGTTGATGTTATTGATACTACTCATAATGATGTAGATCTACCTAGAGATTGGAGATATGCTTATGGTCATCCAAAAGATTAATCATAGGTGATCCATCTCAAGGAGTAAGAACTAGATCATCAATGAGGAACATCAATAATCATCTTGCATTTGTGTCTCATATAGAACCTAAAACTATTGAAGAAGCTAAAAAAAATAGTAATTGGATGTTAGCTATGCAGGACTAGGAATTAAATCAATTTACTAGGAATAATGTATGGTCCTATGTTGATAGACCCAAAGGTCATTCTGTTATAGGATCTAAATGGGTATTTAGAAATAAATTAGATGAAAATGGCATAGTAATTAGAAATAAAGCTAGATTAGTTGTAAAAGGATATAATCAATAAGAAGGAATTGATTTTGATGAAACTTTTGCACCTGTAGCTAGATTAGAAGCAATTAGACTATTACTTGCATTTGCATGTCATATGAACATTAATTTATTTCAAATGGATGTTAAAAGTGTATTTTAAAATAGTTTTATAAATGAGAAAGTTTTTGTTGAACAACCACCAGGTTTTGAAGATCATGAATTTCTAAATCATGTTTTTAAATTACACAAAGCACTTTATAGTTTAAAACAAGCACCTAGAGCTTGGTATGATAGATTAAGCAAATTTCTAATTGAAAATGATTTTTCTAGAGGAATGTTGATAAAACCTTATTTTTGAAAACAAAAGATAAAGATTTATTGGTAGTATAAATTTATGTAGATGATATTGTATTTGGTGCTACTAACAATCTTTTGTGTCAAGAATTTGCTAAGTTAATACAGGGTGAATTTGAGATGAGCATGATGGGAGAACTCAACTTCTTCCTAAGACTTCAAATCAAACAAGAAAGAGAGGGAATTTTCACCAAACAAAGTATACAAAATAAATTCTCAAGTAGTTTGGTATGGAATAAGTCAAACTTCTCGGAACACCAATGAGTCCTTCATGCAAGTTAGATAAAGATGAAGATGGTAAGCTTGTTGATCAAAAATATTACAGATGTATGATCAGTTCACTACTTTACTTAACAACAAGTAGACATGATATATATTTGCGGTATGTTTATGTGCACGATATCAATCTGAATCAAAAGAATCTCACTTAATTGTAGTAAAAGGAATACTTAGATATCTAAATGGAACTAAAAATATATGATTATGGTATTCTAGAGACTCAACGTTAAATTTGATTGCATATTCTGATTCTGATTATGCTGGTTGTAAATTGGATAGAAAAAGTACAAGTGGTGCATGCCAATTTTTAGGAAGTAACTTAATCTCTTGGTTTAGCAAAAAGCAAAATTCGGTTGCATTATCAACTATTGAAGTTGAATATGTTGTAGCTGGAAGTTGCTGTGCTCAAATCCTTTGGATTAAGCGACAACTTGAATATTATGGTATAACACTTGATAAAACACAAATTAGATGTGATAACACTAGTGCAATTAATTTGACTAAAAATCCTATTCAACACTCAAGAACAAAATACATTGAAATTAGATATCATTTTATTAGAGAACACGTAGCTAATAATAACATTTGTCTTGATTATGTTTGTACTGATGAACAATTAGCTGACATTTTACAAAACCCCTAAGCAAAGAAAGATTTTGTTATCTTAGAGGAGAATTAGGAGTTTGTGATCCATTGGAATGATTTTTAAATCTTCTAGGAATAATTATCTAGAATTCAATCATTTTTTCTAATTTTCTTATGATTTAAGAAAAAATTATCTAGATATTGAACCCCTTGATTCATTACATTCCAAAGTGATTTATCCAAAATTTGATGATAATCCGGACAAGTTTCAGATTCTTTGAAACTCTTTTTTTTTTTTTTTTCTAAAACTGTCTTGGAGCCGACACCATAGTTATTGGAGTCGACTCCAGTTTTGTCTGGGATTTTGGAGCCGATACCTTCCTTTCCAGAGTCGACTCCACTTCGGGGGCCGACTGTGTTAGCGACCTGGAGCCAACACCTCACTTTGCGGGAGTCGACTCCAAGTGGTCCCAGGTTAATTTATTTAGGACAGAGTCGATACCCTCTCATTCTATTCATCTCCAAACTTTCCAAATCCTTCCCAACTCTTCCCAAAACCCAAGACTTTTCAAATTAACCATTCCCTAGCACTCAATGGCACCCAAACGTAGGGGATCCTTATTTGGTGGAGCGGTGACGACCGAGAAACGGACAGTGAGGTGTCCGACGTGACAACCCTCTCCGAGTTCGTCCTCTTCCTCATCTGCTTCGACACCAAGCACCATTCCAAGCCCTTCTTCACCTCAAATCGATACCCTTGCTGGCCGTGTGATCACTATGGGCAGGAAAGTCGATTTTCATTTCTTTGAGGAAGATGATTTCTCCATTGGGCGGCAGTTAAAGGAACTAGGTTGGGAGAAGGTGTGTTCTCTTGACGTTCCTACTTATCCGCTTTAGTTAAAGAATTTTATCATAATTTGTCGAGAGGAGATGGAGGTATTGTAAGTTTTGTTAGAGGAAAAAATTTATTTGACTGCTGAGATATTAGGAAACCTTTTAGAGATTCCTATTGTTGGATTAATTGTAAATTCCCATAGTGAGAGAGCATGAGCTTTATCTAGAATGCTTGGAAGGAAAGTTACAGAATTTGAGAGGTTAGGGCAAACCAGTTGCCCCTAGAGCTCAGTTTATTACATAACATTTGTGGTTGGATTTTATTCCCAAAGACCGATAGATTTGAGTATGTCTCGGAGCGAGACATTGTTATAATGGATAGTGTTCTGACAGGTCAGCCAATAAATTTAACTGGGATGATGATATGGTATATGGCTGAGGCTGGGAGCAAGAAGAGATCTACTTTACCTTACGACATGATTTTGACTTTAGCATTTCAAAGCCAGGGGTAGTTATTTCAGACAATGAACCTATAAAGAACCTCAGACACTGATTATTATAGCATAGCTACTGTGCATCATATGGGTTTCATGAAGATTAATGGAAATTGGGAAAGGAAAGGACACCTAGAGGACAGTGTTGACCCAGATTGATTTTGATGATTACAAATAAATTAAGCAATTCTAAGATTGATACAGGGAAGTTCGGTCGCCTTGCAAGTAAGTATCTTCATGCAAAATCGACTGGTAAGAAAGTACTTTGCTTTGAATATGATTATTGGCTTGGAGTTAACTGGCTAGCTAGCTTATTAGTTTATTTAGCTAACTGGCATGCCTTTCAGCTAGCTGGGAAAGTTTCTCAGTGCATGGGCCGAACCGTCTTGAAATTTAGCTAGCTGTCTAGCTAGCTTGTTAGCTAGCTGAAGCTCTCTCAGCTAACTAAAACTTGTCTCAGTGCTGGCCGAACGTCACTTTATTTAGCTAACTGTGAGTTAGTTTGTTAGCTAGCTGAAGCTTTTTCAGCTAACTAAGGAACTTATCTCAGGTGCCTGGCCGAACGTCCCTTTATTATAGTTAACTGGTGAGCTAGCTGGTTAGCTAGCTGGAATTCATTTCAGCTAACTAAAATTCTGTTAGTGGTTCGGCCGAACACCCTTCAATTCTAGCTAGCTGGCTGGATGTCTTGTTAGTTAACTGTAACTCCTTCTAGCTAGCTGACATTTCTTTTAGTTAACTGCTTAGCTAACTGTTTCATCCTGGAGCTAACTGGTTAGTTAACTACTTTTCACAGGGAACGTTCAGCCGAATGGATTTAAATTTTAGTTAACTGGAGAGCTAGCTGCCGGTTGGCTAGTTAGCTGGAGAGTTAGCTACTTTATTCAGTTGATGGCTGCCTTTTTGCTCAGTTAGCTGGAGAGCTAACTAAGCTGGACGGATGGCTGAGTGTTTTTGCTTCTAGTTAGCTCGTGAGCTAACTGGCCACTCTTTAGTTAGCTGTTCAGCTAACTAGCTATCCTGCTGCCGTTTGGATTTCAAAGGAGTTAGCTGGCTCTGGAGCTAACTAACGTGCTTTCTTTTGCCTGTGGTCTCTGGTTAGCTAACTGATTAGCTAGCTGGGGTTTTGCTTTACTCTTGGACGATGGCATTCATTTCTCAGCTACCTGGAGTTCTTTCCAACCACCGCCGCCTAAAGCTCTTTCTCTCTCTCTTTCTCTCTCTATTGCTATTTCAAGCTATATTTAACTTTTGATTTTTGAATGTTTACAGTGCTCATCCTTCCTCAAATGGAGATCTGCATTCAATGCTTAAGGGAAACATGTTTAACGGTTATATTTTCTTCCCGTTATTATTTCCATTTATTTCTAATGTATCTAACGGATATTTTCTTGTTAGATGATTATAAATAGCTGGGATTAGAAGCACACCTACGACGATTTTTGAAAAGAAATTTCAAAGAGAGAAAAATCCAAGAAAGAGCCTTCATTAAATATTTGTTGAGTGGTTGCTGTGCATTCAAGTTCATTCCTTGCTCCGAAAGGTCGTCCGAATCATTGAAGCTTTTCAAGCATTCAAGACTTCAGCTGCTTCAACCTCGTTCATTTATTGCTGAGTTTATTGCTTCAAAAGTTGTAAAGTATATTCTGAATATTTGCTCATTGTAGGAGCTTCTTCTTTACATACTCTGATTATCTTGTAAAAGGGTTAGTGAACCCTTGATTTTGTTGGCTTCCTTGTGCCATTGAAACAAGAGGACTAGCCTAGGTTTGGCTAGGGGTTTTTGGCTCCTTGTGCCGTATAAACAAGAGGGCTAGCCTGGTTCGGCTAGAGGTTGTAATCGTTGTGATACGATTAGTGGAATTCCCAAAGGTTTTGGGGAGTGGATGTAGGTGCTGAGTTTGGCACCGAACCACTATAAATTTGTGTGTTTGTGTTGTTTGTTTTTCTATTGTTATTATTCTGTGCACCCACTTCACCGCTGCAAATCAAAATTAGGGTTAAGCACATATCTGCATAGTAATTAATTTTTTAAATAACCCAATTCATCCCCCTCTTGGGTTACTACATCTGGGCAACAAGTGGTATCAGAGCAGCGTGCTCTTGATTTTATAGCTTTGATTAGCTTGGAGCCAAAGATCAATAGTAATCCCAATGAGTTCCATGTTGACTGAAGGGACAATCAACTAATAGACCACCTTTGTTCAATGGAACAAACTACACATATTGGAAAGCACGAATGAAAATCTTCATTCAAGCACTAGATTATGATTTATGGGGAATCATAATTAATGGACCTCACACACCCACTATTATGATTGAAAATATTAATATTGCAAAACCTGAATCTGAATGGGATGAGCAAGATAAGAAATTAGCTCAATTAAATGCTAAGGCTATGAATGTTCTTTATTGCTCTCTTGATGCAAATGAGTTTAATCGCATATCTACTTGTATGTCTGCTAAGGAAATATGGGATAGACTTGAAGTCACCCATGAGGGTACAAATCAAGTCAAGGAATCCAAAATAAATATGCTTGTTCATAAGTATGAATTATTTAAGATGGATCCTACTGAAAATATTACTGATATGTTTACAAGATTTACTGATATTATTAATGGTTTGAAAAGTCTTGGAAAATCTTATGCTAACAGTGATCTTGTTAGAAAAATTTTAAGATCTTTACCTAGACATGGGAAGCAAAAGTCACTGCAATTCAAGAAGCAAAAGATCTCAACAATTTATCACTTGAAGAGTTGGTCGGTTCTTTGATGACTCATGAGCTTCAGCAACGACAACATATTGATGAAGATGATTCAAAGAAGAGAAGGACCATGGCATTGAAGAGTGCAACTCAAGAAGATGAGAGTGAAGAAACCACAAGTGATAGTGAGAAAGATGATGATATGCACTTATTTCAAGAAATTTAAAAGTTCATGAAGAAAAAGAGATTTGGAAAAAGAAAGCATTTTGTCAAAGGAGATCATAGCAAAGATAAGGAAAAGAGTGAACCTCCAACATGCTATGAGTGTAAGAAGCCTGGACACATCAGACCAGATTGTCCACTATTAAAGAAGGCATCTAAAAGAATAAAGAAGAAGGCAATGATGGCCACTTGGAGCGACAGTGAAGCTACAAGTTCAGAAATGAAGAGAAAACTGAAGTTGCAAATGTTTGCTTCATGGCTGATAATGATGAGGTAAGCCCTAACTTTTAGATGATTTTACCTTTGATGAATTACAATGTGCATTTTATGAACTTATTGATGATTTTGCAAATTTAAGTTCAAAGAAAGAATTGAAAAATGAAATCAAAAATCTTACTCTTGAAAAAGAAAAGTTTTCAAAGGATAATGAATCATTGTTAAAGGAAAACCAAGATTTGAAAAATGAAGTGAATAAATTAAAATCAATTGTTGATAGATTTAGTCTAAGTTCAGAAAAATTAGAAATGATTTTAAATAGTCAAAGAGCTGTTTACAATAGAGCTGGTCTTGGATACAATACTTTGAAAGACAAAAATTTTGAAAAATATTTATGAGCATGCTGATGATTCTACTAAAATTACATGTTTTAAATGTGAAAAAATTGGACACAAAGCTTATATTTGTCAAACACAAAAGATAAGAAAAATATGGATCCCAAAAGGAACCATTTTGACTAACCCTAAAGGACCCAAGAAAGCTTGGGTACCTAAGAACAAAATTGAAATTGTGTATGCAGGTGTGTCTTGCAACCCGAGCAATTAAAAGACAATGGTACTTGGACAGGGTGCTCAAGACACATGACCGGTGATGAATCGCAATTCATCACTTTGGAAGCAAAAGATGGAGGTGTTGTTACTTTCGGTGATAATGGCCAAGGAAAAATAATTGGCATTGGAAAAATAGGTATCACACCTCATGCTTATATTGATAATGTTTTGCTTGTGAAAGGACTGAAACACAATTTACTTAGCATTAGTCAATTATGTGACAAAGGATTTAATGTTACTATTTGAATCATCCTTATGCATTGTTAAAAATCCTGCTAATAAAAACATGAATTTGTTGGTCAAAGGCATGGTAATGTATACATTGTTAATTTAAATGATTTGCATGATCAAAATATTGATTGCCTAGTTGCTACTAACAATAAAACTGATAATAGTTGGTTATGGCATCGTAGGCTAGCTCATGCAAGCATGGATTTACTATCTAAATTAATTAAAAAGGATTTAGTACATGGTTTGCCAAAACTTGTTTTTGAAAAAGATAAGATTTGTAATGCTTGTCAATTTGGAAAACAAACCCGAGTTTCTTTTAAATCAAAGAATTTAGTTTCAACCACTAGACCATTGGAGCTCTTGCATATGGATTTATTTGGTCCTACAAGAACCACTAGTCTAGGAGGTAAAAGATACGGTTTGTTATTATTGATGATTTCTCTCGCTTTACATGGGTTTTATTTCTATCTAGTAAAGACGAAGCATTTTCAGCATTTCAAAAATTATTTAAAAGAATTACAAATGAAAAGAATTCTTCTGTTTTATCAATACGAAGTGATCATGGAAAAGAATTTGAAAATAAATCTTTTGAAGAATTTTGTAATGAAAATGGAATTGAACATAATTTTTCTGCACCAAGAACACCACAACAAAATGGAGTAGTTGAAAGAAAGAATAGAACATTAGAGGAAATGGCGCGTACCATGTTGTGTGAAAGCAATCTTCCTAAATATTTTTGGGCAGAAGCTATTAACACTGCATGTTATGTTTTAAATCGTGCATTAATCAGACCTGTTTTGAAAAAGACTCCATATGAACTTTGGAAAGGAAGAAAACCTAATATAAGTTACTTTCATGTTTTTGGATGCCGATGTTTTGTATTAAATAATGGAAAATCAAACCTTGATAAATTTGATGCTAAGTCTGATGAAGGAATTTTTCTCGGATATTCTTTACATAGTAGAGCTTTTAGAATATTCAACAAAAAGACTTTAGTAGTTGAAGAATCAATTCATGTTATCTTTGATGAATCTAATGATCTTCCATCAAGGAAGGGAAAAGGTATAAATGATGCAGATGACATTGAAGATCAATTCAAGGACATCACATTAAAGGATAAGAACGATACACAAGAGGTAAGTGAAGAAGAGAACGCTGACCTACCTGAAGCCTCACAAGGTAATGATGAATTAGAAAGAGGATGGAGGTATGTTCTTAGTCACCCTAAAGATCTAATTATTGGTGATCCTTCTCAAGGAGTGAGAACTAGATCATCATTTAGAGATGCTTGTAATAATTTAGCATTTGTATCTAAAATTGAACCTAAATGTTATGATGATGCTAAAAATGATGTTGATTGGATTAATGCCATGCATGAGGAACTTAACCAATTTGAAAGAAATAATGTTTGGACTCTTATTGAAAGACCTCATGATCATCAAATTATTGGAACTAAATGGGTTTATAGAAACAAATTAGATGAACATGGTAATATAATTAGAAATAAGGCAAGATTAGTAGCTAAAGGTTATAATCAAGAAGAGGGAATTGATTTTGATGAAACTTATGCCCCTGTTGCTAGATTAGAAGCTATTAGATTACTTCTTGCTTATGCTTGTTATATGAATTTTAAATTATATCAAATGGATGTTAAAAGCGCTTTCTTGAATGGATATATTGCTGAACAAGTTTTTGTGGAACAACCACCCGGATTTGAAAATCACTTGTTTCCAAATCACGTTTTCAAATTAAACAAAGCTTTGTATGGTTTGAAACAAGCGCCCCGGGCATGGTATGAAAGATTAAGCAAATTCTTGATTAGTAATGATTTTATTCGAGGAACTGTGGATACAACTTTATTTATTAAAAGGCAAAATAAAGATATATTAGTTATTCAAATCTATGTTGATGATATCATATTTGGTGCCACTAATGAATCTTTGTGCAAAGACTTTGCTAAGCTTATGCAGGGAGAGTTCGAGATGAGTATGATGGGTGAGCTGACCTACTTCCTCGGACTTCAAATTAAACAAAGCAAAGATGGGATCTTCATAAGCCAATCCAAATATACCAAAGAAATGATCAAGAAGTTTGGCATGGAACATCCAAGAGTATCGGTACCCCTATGAGCTCATCATGTAGACTTGAATCTTATAATTCTGAAAATCTGTTGATTTAAAATTATATAGAGGCATGATTGGATCATTATTATATTTAACTGCTAGTAGGCCAGATATTTTATTTAGTGTTTGCATGTGTGCTAGATATCAAGCCAATCCTAAAGAATCACACTTGCTTGCTGTTAAAAGAATATTTAAATATTTAAATGGAACAATAAATTTGGGTATATGGTATGATAAACAATCTAGCATTGACTTAATAGGATACACTGATTCAGACTTTGCTGGATGTAAATTAGATAGGAAATCAACCACTGGAACTTGCCAGTTTCTAGGTGTTAACTTAATTTCATGGTTTAGCAAAAAGCAAACTTCAGTAGCACTATCTACGGCCGAGGCCGATATGTTGCAGCTGGAAGTTGCTGTGCTCAAATCTTATGGATTAAGCAACAGCTAGAAGATTATGGTATTAAACAAAAAGCCTATACCTATAAAATGTGATAATACAAGTGCAATTAGTTTAACTAAAAATCCTATTCAACATTCCAGAACTAAACATATTGAAATTAGACATCATTTCATTAGAGATCATGTTAACAATGGAAATGTTGTTATTGAATTTTTAAATACTGAAAAACAAATTGCTGATATTTTTACTAAGCCACTTGATGAAACCAAATTTTATGAAATCAGAAGAGAATTAGGAATGTTTGATCCAACCATTTAATGAATCATTTAATGAAGTGATATGATATCTAAAAGTTATGACATCTTTAAATCACATGAATTTCATGTCAAATTAATTGCTTAGTTGTCAAGCTTTATGTCTTTTCAAATTAATAAAAGCATGTTGTTTAAATTCACCCAACCACCGGTTTAAAGATTTTATTGATGGCAGCTAACTGACCAGGCAACCAAACAGTCACCTGGCCAGTTAACCATCAATCCCATTCTCTATATAAGCTTTTTTCCTCCCATCTCCTCTCAAATCAAGCCGTCTCTTCAAATTTCTCTCCAACCGAGCGTCTTCTCCTCACTTCTCTCACTTTCAATCGTCTCTTCATTTCTTCCATCAAATCCTTCCTCCATTCAACCTACTAATCTATCTAGAAGAAGTTGATGGCTCCCAAGAAGAAGGCAATCGCTAGAGATGACGATTGTGCCAATCTTCGCCGGAAGTCTTCCACGTCTTCTACTCAAATCAACTCCCTACTTGCTTCTAAATCTTTGCTCATGGGAGGTTAGTAGACTTTAACTTTTTAGAACAAGAAGGATTAAAATTGGTAATCTGTTAGTTAAACAAGGATGGGATAAGCTTTTATCTACCAAAAGACCTATTTATCCTGAACTTATTAGAGAATTTTATGAAAATATTTCTTTTGGTAGTGGAACTATCTCTTCCATTGTGAAAAAGACTAAAATAGACCTAGACGGTAAAACACTAGGGTCTGCTTTGAAAATTCCATCTGATGGTTTCTTAGAGATTCTTCCTAGTGAACGCGGATATAAGATTGGCCTTAATCCTTAATATGATGATACTGAAGCTAGTAAGATTGAAACTTTAGATGCAAATATGTTATCTGTTGAAAACCGGCTTTTCCATAGTATCATTGCTAAGATTCTCGCCCCTCGTGCTGGATCATTTAATGTGGTAAATGATAGGGACATTTGCATAATGTATGATATCTTAATAGAAGACCCTGTTGATTTACCTGAATTAATGATGACCGTTATGAAAGAATCTATGTCCAAATCTAAGGCTGCTTTGCCCTACGGAATGTTTCTCACTTATGTTTTTGAGTTTTTCAATATTAAACTTAAAGGAGAAACTGCAGTGGCATTACGTCACTCTGACATTTTTAATGCTCATTCACTGCACCGTATGGATTTTGCAAAGGGATGGTATTTGGTTAAAAGTTAGATCTAGAACTGGTCAATTAGTATGCCACCGCCTACTATGAATCAACCTGTCTGTTCTCCTCAAACTTTTTCACTTATGACTTCAACCAACCTAATCCATATCTTGCTGCTATGACAGCTGATCAAAACCCTTTT
The DNA here is from genome assembly GCA_900491605.1 of Calamus simplicifolius. Lineage (NCBI taxonomy): Eukaryota > Viridiplantae > Streptophyta > Magnoliopsida > Arecales > Arecaceae > Calamus > Calamus simplicifolius. The sequence goes on along the minus strand of UESW01004731.1, from coordinate 579,674 downwards.
CTTCCTGATCCACCGAAATCAATGCTTCTGGACATCTTTTTGCCATGACAACCCTGCTCCTGCTCCTATTCCAACTGTTAGATTATGTGATGATCAACTCCGTCATATTATCAATGAATTGACCCTTGCCACTTCTAGTCGAAGCTCTGGTGACAGTGCTTCTTCTGTCAATGATCAGACTCTTGTACCACATATTCTTCTATTTTTGAAAACATGTCTCAATTTAAACTATTCTTGAAAGGCTTGTCCATGATGTGAACATTCTCAATGGAAGAGTTTTTCATCACAATGAATCTGTCATGGAACGGATTCTAAAAGAAGTAAATTTCCTAAAAGGTAAGCTTGAAAATTTTGAACTAAGGCAGAGTGGGTAGAGTATCAAATGAGATCGAACCAGACTCCCGGGATGCTACAAATGCTGTTGACCATTGGACTGGAACCCTCTCTAGGCTGAGTCAACTCATGGAGATTCTCATCACTCTTTCTGCCGTCTGCGCCTGATGCTTCTTTTCTCATCCGCACCTTTTCACTCCACCGACACGCCTTCCTCCACAAGCCTGGATCTTCAAGCAAGCCAAATGTTTCAGTGCATATTTCTTCATCCGATGACGACAAGTGATTGTACTTACATGCTTTGTAGTATTTGAGCAAACTTGTTGTGCTTATTTATGTTTACGCTTTATGACTTGAAACATGACATGTAATATTTGTTATCTTGCACTAATCTACATGACTGTTTTGATTATGATTATGTAATGAATGTTAACATCTCCTTGATCCTTTATGCTTAAAGTTATTGCAAGACTCTTCAAACTTCTTTTTGATTAATGACAAAAAGGGGGAGAAGATGTTGCTTGCATACATTAAGGAATGGAGTAAAAAGTAACTCCATATATTCAGGGGGAGAAAAGAAAGAAAAAAGATTTCACTTTTTAACAGGGGGAAGAAATTAATGTTTTCTGATTACTCCTGTTTTCTTATTAAACTTCCTATATACACTTGTTCTTTATGCTTAAAGGTTTTGTCATCATCAAAAAGGGAGATTGTTGACCCCAGATTGATTTTGATGATTACAAAATAAATTAAGCAATTCTAAGATTGATACAGGGAAGTTCGGTCGCCTTGCAAGTAAGTATCTTCATGCAAAATCGACTGGTAAGAAAGTACTTTGCTTTGAATATGATTATTAGCTTGGAGTTAACTGGCTAGCTAGCTTGTTAGTTTATTTAGCTAACTGGCACGCCTTTCAGCTAGCTGGGAAAGTTTCTCAGTGCATGGGCCAAACCGTCTTGAAATTTAGCTAGCTGTCTAGCTAGCTTGTTAGCTAGCTGAAGCTCTCCCAGCTAACTAAGGAACTTGTCTCAGTAAGCTGGCCGAAGTCACTTTATTTCAGCTAACTGATGAGTTAGTTTGTTAGCTAGCTAAAGCTTTTTCAGCTAACTAGGAACTTATCTCAGGTGCCTGGCCGAACGTCCCTTTATTTAGTTAACTGGTGAGCTAGCTGGTTAGCTAGCTGGAATTCATTTCAGCTAACTAAAAGCTGTTACAGTGGTTCGGCCGAACACCCTTCTTTAGCTAGCTGGTTGGATGTCTTGTTAGTTAACTGTAACTCCTTCTAGCTAGCTGACGTTTCTTTTAGTTAACTGCTTAGCTAACTATTTTCATCCTGGAGCTAACTGGTTAGTTAACTACTTTTCACAGGGAACGTTCAGCCGAATGGATTTAAATTTTAGTTAACTGGAGAGCTAGCTGCCGGTTGGCTAGTTAGCTGGAGAGTTAGCTACTTTATTCAGTTGCCTGGCTGCCTTTTTGCTCAGTTAGCTGGAGAGCTAACTAAGCTGGATGGATGGCTGAGTGTTTTTGCTTCTAGTTAGCTCGTGAGCTAACTGGCCACTCTTTAGTTAGCTGTTCAGCTAACTAGCTATCCTGCTGCCGTTTGGATTTCAAATGGAGTTAGCTGGCGAGTTATCTGCCGAGCTAACTAACGTGATGTTCTTTTGCTGTGTTGTCTCTGGTTAGCTAACTGATTAGCTAGCTAGGGGTTATTACTTTACTCTTGGACGATGGCATTCATTTCTCAGCTACCTGGAGCTTCTTTCTTCAAGACCACCGCCGCCTAAAGCTCTTTCTCTCTCTCTTTCTCTCTCTATTGCTATTTCAAGCTATTGTTAACTTTTAATTTTTGAATGTTTCAGTGCTCATCCTTCCTCAAATGGAGATCTGCATTCAATGCTTAAGGGAAACATGTTTAACGGTTATATTTTCTTTCCGTTATTATTTCCATTTATTTCTTTTGTATCTAACGTATATTTTCTTGTTAGATGATTATAAATAGCTGGGATTAGAAGCACACCTTGACGACGAATTTTTGAAAAGAAATTTCAAGAGAGAAAAAATCCAAGAAAAGAGCCTTCATTAAATATTTATTGAGTGGTTGCTGTGCATTCAAGCTCATTCCTTGCTCCGAAAGGTCGTTCCGAATCATTGAAGCTTTTCAAGCATTCAAGACTTCAGCTGCTTCAACCGAGTTCATTTATTGCTGAGTTTATTGCTTCAAAAGTTGTAAAGTATATTCTGAATATTTGCTCTTTGTAGGAGCTTCTTCTTTACATACTCTGATTATCTTGTAAAAGGGTTAGTGAACCCTGGTTTGTTGGCTTCCTTGTGCCATTTAAACAAGAGGACTAACCTAGGTTTGGCTAGGGGTTTTTGGCTGCCTTGTGCCGTATAAACAAGAGGGCTAGCCTGGTTCGGCTAGAGGTTGTAATCGTTGTGATACGATTAGTGGAATTCCCAAAGGTTTTGGGGAGTGGATGTAGGTGCTGAGTTTGGCACCGAACCACTATAAATTTCTGTGTGTTTGTGATTGCTTGTTTTTATGTTGATATTATTCTGTGCATTCCACTTCACCGCTGCAAATCAAAATTAGGGTTGAAAGCACATTTATCTGCATAGCAATTAAATTATTTTTTAAAATAACCCAATTTACCCTCCTCTTGGGTTACTACATCTGGGCAACAGACAGGGTAGCTGATACTGGAGCTATTGCACCATCAGAGGCTGGACCATCCATAAGTCATCCTTCACCTGAGCCTAGTAGATCATCACCACCACCAGCACCTACACCAGCACCTGCATTTGTTTCTGTTCCTACTTGTGGATTTTCCTCAATTCAAATGGAGCAACTAAAGGAACTCTTTGCTTGTCATGAAGAAAGAATGAAGATTGAATTGATAATAGACTTATGAGTATAAGAGAGTTGTATTACTCCTTGGGAGATAAAGTAAACAAAATTGAATTATCCTTTGGAACTTCTTCTGAGGCCTTGAAATGTGATTTAATGCAAATTTTTGGGAAGATCAAGGACATTGGAGGAGATTCTGATACATATTAAAAGTGTAATGCGGAGTTACAAGAGAAAGTAACTGTGGCAGCATCTTTGGTAGAGAAGTTATTAAATAATTTTATGAAGATACAAAAGGATGGTATGGAGAAGATCTTAGAAGAGCTTAAGAGACTTCTTAGATTTTCTTAGATTTTGATACTCTTTGATGTTATTAGTTTTTGATGTTTAACTTACATTTTGATGTAATTAGTCTTTGATGTTTAGTTTGCTTCTTGATGTAATAGGAATGATAGTTTGTTATAGTTGAATGATGTAATGAAGCAATCATGTAATAAACATTTTGTTGTAATGTTTCAATATTCAATGAATATCATACTTGAATTTTTATATTAAGTTGCTTGAATTTTGAGTTAACCTTTGATTTTGATGTTTGAATTATTCAACTCCTATGTTTGATGTTAATTTAAGCTATACGATCCTCCTTCTTAACCTTTTTATTGATTACAAAAAAGGGGAAGGGAAGATATTTGTATATTTGTATATGCATAAAGATAAGGGAAAGAAGAAATATTTGTATATGCATGTACAATGGTAAAAGATAAAGAAGATAATATATGTTAAATGAACATTTATATCAAAAGGAATTAAGATATGCAGTAAAGTTTCAATGAACTTAACATATGCACACACATAGGGGAGCTATCTCATTAAGGGGAAGCTTAACCTTAATTTTAAAATGTTTTATCAATTATGCATTAATTGATTATGCATATACTTAATGTTTTTGTCATCATCAAAAGGGAGGAGATTGTTGAGGAAATTATTAAGAAATTATTTATCCAATTATTGATTTTGATGATTAACAAAAGCCATGAGTATATTCCTTATGATTCTAATAGATTTGATAAATGTTTCAGGAATTAAGATCGGTTATTTATCCAAATGGTACTTAGAAATCAGTTTTGAATCGAATTTCAATGGAATTTATTTAAGTTCAAAACTTGGAGCCGACACCTAGAACCACTCGAGCCGACTCCAGAGCGTATTGGAACAGTTCAGAATTTTGGCATGGTTCAGAGCCGACACCCGACTTGGCGGAGCCGACTCCAACCTGAGATACAGAGAAACTATTTTTTGTTTCAGAAGCCGGAGCCGACACATGGATTTTGGGAGCCAACTCTAACCTGATTCACAGAGACTATATTTTTGGAGCAATTCTTGGAGCCGACACTTTAGAAATCGGGAGCCGACTCCAGTCAGCGATGAGTCGATACCTTGTAAAGTCGGAGCCGACTCCATGTCGAATCAATTTCTTGCTATTTTCGGAAGACGATAGGGAGTCGACACATGAAAAGTTGGAGCTGACTCCAACCTGTCAAGGATGATTTTCAAAAGTGTCAGATCAGTTCTAACAGATATATTTTGTCCACCTAACCCTCAACGGATATATTTTCTTGCATGAAGAATCATCCAAGGTACATTTCAACAGCATTTTCTCACCTAATCTCGGATTGAAAAATCTATAAAAAGGGGGATTCGTCCGTTCGAAAAATAAGAGGAAAAATAGAGAGAAAAAATGAAAAAAATATCAAGAAAATTCCAGTGAAAAAAGAGAAATTTCAAAGTAAAATCTCTGAGTCCACGTCTATCATTCAAAGAGAGATTCAAGAAAAATCATAAGCCCTAAAAGTTCAAAATCGAAGAATTTTCAAAGAAGAAAAGAGAAGAGCAAAAGCCCTATTTCCTCAAAGTTCTCTCCAACAGATTTCGGTCAAGAATCAAAGCTGAAGCTTGATTCAACTATTCAAAAGAGAGGAGGAAAAGAAGAAAAGAAGAAAAGCTCAAATCCACTTGGCTTCAATCAGGCTTTTCTTACCCTTGTTTATTTACATTACATATTTGCTCAGTTTAAGGAGCTTTACATTGTTGTAAACATTATCTTGATTTGTTGTTTACTAATTCAATCAGAGGGATTGAATTAGTTGAGGTAGTTTACCTCGGGGATAGCTAGTTTAGCTTGGGTTAAGGTTTTGTGCTGTGAACCTGTGAAAACCGGCTGGGTTCGTTATGACCCCGTATAAACAACAAGTTAGAGTTGTGTGCTTGTAAAACAACTTAACTGTAATCAGGGATTATAGTGTGGACCCAAGAGTTGCTTGGGAGTGGACGTAGGTGTGGCTAACACCGAACCACTATAAATCTTTGTGTTTGTCATGCCTTTGACTCTCTCTCTCTTTCTATCTTCTTCATATTGTGCATAGTAGTTATTAATTCACTTCACTTGTGCACTTTTGTTAAGAAATTATTTTAAAGGGACAAATTTTTTAAAGAACCCAATTCATCCCCCCCCCCCCTCTTGGGTTGCCATCTGGGCCAACATCCTCTTTGGCCTGGAGCGAAACAATAATGTCTTTAGCTTGCTCAAGTTGCCTCACAATATCTCCTACCTCCCTATGATTCTAGTTGGACAGTCTGCGTCTGGCAAGAGCTAGGCGCCTAGATAATCGATATATAGCACTCCCTCTTATAGGCATACACCAGACCTCGGAAATGATAGCCCTAGCAGACAAATAAGAAGTCCAAAACGACTCAAATCTGAACTGCCTCCTCTGCTGTAACCCCTCATCAGTGGAAATCAGAAGAGGATAATGATCCGAGGCAATTCGGGGTAAGTGGGTAACAGTGACAGAGGAAAAGCACTGAAGCCAATTAGAAGTTGCCAAGGCCCTATCCAACCTTTCCCACACTCTGGCAGTGCCCGATCGATTGTTGCACCATGTGAACTAGGGACCCTGGAACCCCAGGTCCAAAAGGCCATTATTAGATATAAAGGTCCGGAATTCCGCTCTACCCGGTAGATCAGCTGACTGCCTACCCCCTTTCTTCTCGTGGGCCCCCACAATACTATTGAAATTGCCAGCAATAAGTGAAGGAAACCCCTGGGTGAGTAAGGAGCTAATCTCACCCCAGAGCACCCTGCAAACTCGGAAGTTGGTGCTAGCATAACATCCGACAGCATCCACGGAACAGAGGTCCCCTCAAAAATAACAGCAGCAACTTGCTGACCACAGCAGTGAAAGGCATCAACTCTAATTCTGTCGTGCCTCCAAAGCACCAGCATACCCCCATAAAGACCAACCGACTCAACAACATAAGAAACCCAGGTTCTGGAAATCAGTCTCCGAAACCGAGCCAGACTATCCCCAGACAACCGTGTTTCCAAAAGGACACAAATGTCAAAGCTATGAAGCTGCTTAAGCCTCCCAAAAGAGGAGCGAAATGAAGGTTTCATTTCTCCTTTTACATTCCATACAAGGATCTTCATCCTGATGCATGCATGGGGAGGGACCCATCCCTGTCCCCTGGCATCATCTCATCACCATGATCGCTGACGATAGTGGAACTCTCCACAGGATCTAATCCGCTAGCATCCTCAGACTGGGAGGAATTCGACACCACCCTCGTCCCAAAACTCTGAATGGCCTGTTTCAATTGGAGGACTGCAGCCCCATGCTCTACACCCTCCATCCTCTCTGGCTGTGTAAATCTAGTCATACTTTGAGGTTTTTTTGTTAACCCGCCGTGGTAGAGTACCATTCCCACGGCTTGAGTCAATAGAACCTGAAAAGGTAAAGGATGCCGGCTCCTTGCCTTTGACAGCGTGGGGTGCCTTCCTTTTTTGGCTCTTGAAGACTTAGAAAGCACTTGCAAGGCACTAGGCTCCATCAGTCAGGCCCTCTTAGCAAGGCCCAGAGTTGAATCCTTGCGAGGCTCAAAGCTGCTCTGCATTTAGAGCATAAAATGGATTGACATCCTTGGGCCCAGACTCCTTTAGTTTCAGCAAATAAGTCTCTGTCTGAGACTTAGCTATAGTACCCGACACTGGGAGGGATCGGCACGCTGGAATAGGACTAGATCCAAGGTCCGATCCTCCCATCCCCATCTCTGGCACCAATGATGACGAAGGGGAAGACCGACCCTCAGCCGTAGCCATGTCGGCGCCCAACGATCGGAACCTTGCCCGACCGCCGGTGAGCCACCCGCTTCAGATACTGCCATGCTGACGCCGAACCCAAAGTCGGATCGGTCACCCCCGACCCCTGCGTCCTGAAAGCCGCTGCTGGCTCCCGGGTTGATCTCCTCCGACGAATCGCGGCCATCCATGGGCCGAATGTAGGGCCGCTCGAAGAGTTGGTATGCTCCGGCACCATCAAGCAGCTCCCATCAAAATGCAGCGTCCCACAGGATTCACGGATCCTACAACGTTCTCATAGCAAAACTGCTACCAGAAAGGGTCTTGCTCCCCAGCACCCTCACCCCGGCCGGAATGGTTTGATCAGATCGATGCGGACACAGGCGCGAGCATAACCGCCTCTGTTCTTCTTCTTGGTGGCTTCGTCAACGAATTTAAACTCCCCTGCCACTGAAAGGATGGAGGACAGAATGTCTTCAGTCCAGAACTCCAGCGGCAACAATGGCAGACGGATCCACAGCATGGCATTGAGGACAGAGAACTCCGCCAGAACAAACTCTGCTTCCTACTCCATGATGGCAATCGGTTGTCCATTCACCACCCAGGGCCTTCCCAAAATAAAATCCCTAGCTTTGGCATCCAAGAAGCGGAAGATGTAGTGCCAATGAGCCAAAGCGACAGCTTCAATCTCTCCGACAACTCCAGCACGATGAAATTCACGGATCAATACCTCCTGCGGCACCCAGCAAGATAAGCTTCGGGCAATAATCGACCTGGTTGCCCAACCATCCGCTTCAAACTCCAGAGAATGAGAGGGGACCTGAATGATCTCCGGGAAGAGCCGTTCGAGCTCAGCAATCTCAATCGATGAGGGAGCAGAGGAAACCCATTCAAAAGGGCTGAGAGGGGACCTGAATGATCTTCGGGAAGAGCCGTTTGAGCTCAGCAATCTCCATCGATGAGGGAGCAGAGGAAACCCATTCAAAACGGCTGGCATGAGAGCTGCTCCACTATCTTCCGCCCAATGGAACACCATCAGACCCAACCGGAGGTGAAGCAAAGGAGGAAGCCATCAGTCTATCACAGCTGATAGGAAGCAGAGCACGGATCATTGGAAGAACAGAGCCTCAGAACCTCGGAAACACGAATCGTAAGCACTTGAAGAACAGAAAAACTATCGTAGTCGCGTTGGAAACACTGTAGCAATCTGCGAAGTAAAATAACCGCGATTCTGACATAGCAATCTGCGAAGTAAAATAACCGCGATTCTGACATAGGCGGTGACGGGATCAAGGCGGTGACCGATTAACACTTCTTGACACAGGCGGTAACGGGATCAAGGCGGTGACCGATTAACATTTCCTGACACGGGTGGTGACGGGGTCAAGGCGGTGACGGGATCACACTAAATCGCCTTTGAAATCGCCTTCGAAATCGCCTCTTGACATCCCTCCACCTCCTGACATCTTCGGAGCATAGATAGATTTCTTTAGTGGTGGGGCAGGTTTATCATTGTTCATGACCATTACGCATCCTAAAGTGCCAGTATTATAGGAGGAAATTTCAAGACATTTAATAAGCCAAAAAAGCACCATATGAAAGCCAAGATTTATTATTAGGAAGTGAGTGCCAAACGATGCATTTACCAGCCACTCAAAATAATAGATCGTAAGTAACATCACAAATTAAATATCAGTGATGACCATTGGCGTCTATAAACTTGCATTTTCTTTCCTCCAAGAGATCCCCAAAAGGTGCATGAATCGGTACATATTTTATTTGTGCACAAATTATCATTTTTATACAATAAATCCTCTGCTAGAAAAAAAATGAAAATTAAAAATCAATTGTCTTGTTCATGTGAGCATAAAATTAAAATTTTCATAAAAAAAGCAAAGAATGATCTTAGGCTACAAGCCGTTACCCACTAGTATTTAGAATATTAAAGTTTGGGGGATGAGGTAAATAATTAATTTGCTGTAAAATTCAAGAAAAACAAAATAAAGCAAGGAAACTCGCAATTTTTATGTGATTTGATGAATACTTACTTTGTAACAACCCACTATCAGTAAAGATTATCTCACAAATTCAAAACCAAACACACCTAATCAACACATATAAATTTCTTATAATTTTAAACACAATCATTTCTACTCCAAGTTGTTCATCATAAAGATCCCAACAAACCACTTTTTGATAGAATGGTGGATTGTTCCTCAAACAAATTATGATTGTTACGAAACTGGGCTGAAACTGTTTTAGCCCTTGTTCCCCTGTTCCTCCTGCGGCTGGGACGGAGCCGCCCATGAGGAACACAGGAGGCGTGCTCCTCCCTCTGAGGTATTGACCGGAGGAGACGTCCACCCATGCCTCATTAATGGATTGTCTCCTGGACAACATCTATAAAGGGTCTCCTGGACAACATCTATAAAGGAAAGGAGCTCCCGGTTGCTATGATAGACAGATAGAGAAGAGAAGAAAACTAGGTTCTTCTTTTCCTCCATTGCCTTCTCCCTCTCCGACACCGCAGCCAAGGGGTGTGGGCATCTCCGGGGACTCTTATAGCCCCACGACGGCCGACGATCCTTACCGGAGGCACCCGCTGCGCCGCCGTGAATCAGGTGAGTCCGTCTCCCCTGTTCCACAGCTACAGATGGATACCAACAGTGGTATCAGAGCCTCACCGATCGTCACCACGCTACGGGCAGTGGCCGATGAGGGGGAAGAGGTGGAGGAGTAGGCAGCGACGGCTGCACGTTACCGCCTGCCCCTTTGCTGCGGCCACGGCAGCCGCAGATCAAAAAAAAAAAATACCGATGGCCATTCGGGGCCATTAGACCCCAAAATGGCCACCAGCATCGTCTTCGCCGATGCTAGGGTCCCCCCCTCTCTTCCTCAGCCGCCGAAGGGACGGGGAAGCCGAGTCCGCTGCCACGAAGAGCAGCGGGTCTTTGTGCGTCTGTGGGACGCGGGGCCGTCGAAACTCCTTCGGAGGCCTGCGGTCTTCCCTTCCCCGTCCGGAGCTCCGTTTCGACCGCCGGAGGGCCGGGACGGCCCTGCCCCGCGGCCGTGCGCGCAGCGCGCACGATTGTGTTCGGGAATTATGGGTGGCATCATCCATAATTCAATAACTTATCAGGGGCATTGCCATCTTTTCCCTATGATTTAAAATAATAAAAAAAACTGGGGACATTGCCTGTGATGTGGCAGCTTACGTGGCTGCGGGCCCGCCAATGTGGCAGTCCACGTGTCGGGCCCAGCTAACATCAATGCTTGCGTGGCATTTAAATTGTTTTCTTTTAGATTTTCTGGGTATTTTACAATTACAGAAAATCTAAAAAAATTAGAAAAAATTACAGAAAAATGCAAAAAAATATAGAAATTTGTAGAAAAATTAGAAAAATTCATAGAATATCATATAAAATTTATTGGAAATTTTCTTGATGTGGCATGGGGGTTTATGCTTTATGCATGAATATTTTTGTTGTCATTCTGTCTGATTTTTTTTCTGTGAATTTTTTCTGGTTGCATAATTATTTATTCTTAGTATATAAATATGATTTATGTATTTTTTTCTACATCTTATTATTATTCACATAATAATTTATACTTAGTACATAAGGGGCACTTATATAAATTGTTATGTATTTTCTACAAGCATGTTTATTTATGCTTGGTGCATAAATAATAAATATATTGATTTATGTCTTTAATTGACATAAATATATGCTAGATGTATTATATGCAGATTTGTTTCAATGCCGATTTTGTGGACAACATAGATATGTTCTATAAAAAATTATTGGATTCAGTGTTCTATCTTATTAAATGAGCGATGATTATGAGCTTAGCGAAATTTTCGATCTCATTTATAAGTAAGATTATTTGAAATCTGAATATTTTTCAAACAGAGATATACACTGATTATGTGCATGATGTCCATATTTTGCTTGACCAAATGCAGTGATGGCCTTCCGATCTGGTGTAGCTGGCCTCGATAGAGGCAAAAAATTGAAAGGACAAAATTAATGTATGGCACCGAAAGATCAATATCTACTCAATGAGCAAGAAGTCTTGGAAACCCTGACACACAGTATGACACCACCAGAACCTGGTACCTCTGAGCAGAACCATTAGGATCACGAAGTCTATGAAAAATGGGTAAAGAAGGATCGTTGTGTACGCTTCACTATGTTAATCTATATGCATAATGATCTGATTGGAGATTTTGAGGATTTTTAACTGCCCAGATATGTGGAACCAGCTTAAGATTCGGTTTGGTCAGACCTCAGCAACAAGGCTGTGGGCCTTGAACCTCAAATTTATGCAACATGTTAAAGATCCCAATCATTCAATGTCTGAACATCTCCGTGTGATGAGTGGCATGATTAGGGATCTGAGGGAGGCTGGGGTTGATCTCACTGAGGAGCAGAAGGTCCTTGCAGTGATTCGTTCGCTGCCTGACCCTCAGTGGAGTCAGATGAAGCTCTTGATGACTCATAGTGAGCACATCAAGACTTTTAAGGACATATCTCGTCATCTCGAGCTTGAGGCTGAGCGCATAGAGACTTCCCACTCCTCTGCCTATGTGGCTCACTCTGGAGCTTTGCGTTCCAGAGGAAGAAGGAGTAAATCCAGTGACAAGAAAGGTTCGCAGAGTTTCAAGGAAAAGAAGGTAGCCAAGCCTAAGAAAGGCCAACCAAAGGGTAAGAAGAATGTGGCAAAGATCAAATGCTACAACTATGGTATGAAAGGCCACTTCGCTCGTGAATGCACAGAACCAAAGAAGGTATATTCCACATTAACCTCTCTCTATGTTTGTTCTTATGCATTAGTTGCTGACACTCTCCCTGATTGGATCGTAGACACGGGAGCGAACAAACACATAGTCGAGATCGAGCTGTTTTGTGGATTTTCATCGGATTTCTGTAGGCACCCAATATGTTGTTCTTGGGAATGGTTTGCATGAGCAGGTGTTGGGTGTAGGAGCATATCGCATTAGGTTGCGAGGAGGACATGTAATGCTCCTACATGATGTTTTGTACGTCCCAACTATCCGGTGTAATCTGTGCTCTGTACTTGCCCTGTTAGCTCTTGGCTATACCTTTTGTTTTTCTGTGATCGTATGTCTGTATATTGAATGGTGTGTTATCCTTTTGTGGCTATTTATCATATGGGTTTTTCAGACTTGATGTGGAAATATCTGACTCTTACTCTTCATATGCTTGTGCTTCTTTCCTGCATGCGATGATTCTTCACTATGGCATGCCAGACTTGGTCATGTGGGCCAAGATAGGATGGCACGGATGGCTAGAGAAGGGCTATTGGGCCCCCTCAGCAAAATAAGCCTTCCTTCCTATGTGTGAGTCTTGTTTGGCAGGAAAGGCATCAAGAAAGCCTTTTGGTAAGGCTTCTAGGGCCTCTCAGCCATTAGAGCTAGTACACTCAGATATCTGTGGACCCATGAGTGTCAGAGCATGCCATGCGCATCTTATTTCCTCACATTCATCGATGATTATTCGCGATTTGGGTATGTGTACCTAATCTCCCACCGCTATGAAGTGCTGGATTGTTTCCGCTGCTTCTTAGCTGAGGTAGAAAATCACAAGGAGAAGACTTTGAAGTCTCTCCAGACTGATAGAGGTCACGGATATTTATCTGATCAATTTTAGAGGCTTTGTGAGGAGAAAGGGATACGCCGCCAGCTCACCATTCCTGGGATGCCGCAGCAAAATGGTGTTGCAGAGCATCGAAATAGGACTTTACTGGATATGGTTAGGTCAATGATGGCGCAGGCAAATCTCCCGATTAGTTTCTGGGATGATGCACTTTGACTGCTGCCTACATCCTTAACCGCATACCCAGTAAATCGTGTCCTCCACACCATATGAGTTATGGTATGGCACGAGACCTTATGTGATCATTTGCGCCCGTGGGGTTCAGCAGGATACGTTCACAACACCTCCCATAAGTTGAAAGCTAGGTCCTAAGGCCAGCAAAAAGGTATTCATTAGGTACCCTCAAAATTCTAAGGGTTACGTGATGTATGGTGAACATCCTGATGGAGGACTGACTGAAATAGAGTCCAGAGATGTGGAATTCATAGAGAATGAATTTCCAAGCATTGGTGAGATCAAGAAGGACCTAATCCTGTATGAGTTACAGGAGGACTTCCTACTATCTCTAGCAAGGGAGGGGCATTACGGCCTATTCCAGATATCGCCACAGATAGTGGGAGCGCACAGGTTGGGCCCAGTGGGAGTGCCGCACCAGACAGTGGGAGCGCACAGGATGAGCCCAGTGGAAGCTCACCTGAGGGTTAATGTACCTTTAGGGATTAGCTCTCAAAGTCTAGATCCATTGTTACGGAAATATATGTGGAATAGTTCCACGGTGATACTTTGATGTCGAAGGGAATGTGTTTCTCTGTGCCCGTTGGATCCTGATGACCAGTCTCTATTCACGAGGTACTTGATTCATCAGTTCGTAAAGAGTGGCTAGCTGCTATGGAAGATGAGATGAGTCTATGGATAGAAATCATGTGTGGGACCTGGTAGACTTACCACTTGGGCGCAAATCTATAGGAAATAAGTGGGTCCTAAAGATAAAGCGCAAGGCTGATGGGTCAATCGACAAGTACAAGGCTCGACTTGTGGTGAAGGGCTATACCCAGATGGAGGGTGTGGACTATGATGAGACATTTCTCCTGTGGTGAGATTTGCCTCATTCGCCTGATCCTAGCTATAGTGGCTCATTTAGATTTGGAGCTACATTAGATGATGTCAAGACAGCATTTCTTAATGGAAGCCTGGATGAAGAAATCTACATGGATCAACCTTTGGGTTTTGTGGCTAAAGGAAAGGAGGGCAAAGTGTGCCGCCTTAAAAGATCCATATATGGTCTCAAGCAATCATTCAGACAGTGGTACTTCAAATTTCATGAAGCCATTACATCGATTGGCTTAACCATGATTGAAGAGGACCACTGTGTATACATTAAGAAATCAGACGATGGGATTCTATTTTTAGCACTGTATGTGGATGATATCCTAATAGCTGGGAGTTCTATAGGGGTGATCAATGCCACTAAGGAGTGGCTGTCCTCCGTTTTTGAGATGAAGGATATGGGTGAGGCGAATTTTGTGCTAGGAGTGAGGATCCTAAGGAATCGTGCTAAGAAGTTTCTTGATCTGTCTCAAGAAACTTATATTCAAAAAATCTTGGAACGATTCTGAATGCACTATTCGAAACCCGTTGATACCCCAATAGAGAAGGCCTGCACCTTAAGTATTGACCAGTGCCCTAGAACGAATGAGGAGAGAGAGAAGATAAGCCAGATTCCCTATGCGAGTGCTGTGGGAAGTTTGATGTACGCTATATTGTGTACACGTCCTGACATTAGCTTTGCGGTAGGCTTGGTAGTCGGTACCAAAGCAACCAGGGCTTGCTCATTGGGAAGTAGTAAAGAGGATTTTTCGCTACCTTCATGGTACTGCTAATCTCGCCCTATGTTATCAAGGAGGAGATTTGAGATTAAAGGGTTTTTTGACTCTGATTGGGCTGGTGATAGAGATGAGCGTAAATCCACTTCAGGATATGTGTTCATCTTTGGAGGTGGAGCTATCTCTTGGTGCAGTAAGAAATAGAATTGCATAGCCCTATCCACCATGGAAGCCGAATACATTGTTCGGCTGCTGTCAGGAGTCGTGTGGCTGAGGAGGTTCTTGAGGTGACTTGAGATATCAGCCAGTGCTCATGAGACTATTCAGATATGTTCTGATAGCATGGCAGCATTGCAATATGCTAAAGATTCCAAGTATCATGAAAGGTCTAAACATATTGACATTAGATATCACTTCATTCGAGATATGGTCAAGCAAGGAGAGGTTACCCTTAGACATATCTCTACTAGCAGGATGTTGGCTGATCCATTGACTAAGCCTATTGCTAGAGATGTCTTCCAGATTCATATGAGGAGCCTGGTTCTGCATTGTATCTGACAGACAGGGATTGTATGGATATTATAGACTGTGTTATTTATGTTAAAATGAAATGCTTGTTTTCATTATTATCATGATGAGTTCATATTGGCAGGCACATATGTATAAATGTCACAGGCTTTGATCAGCCCACTCACAGGGTGATCAACCTGATACTTTTGTAGTGGGCAGGATGAGACTAAAGTAGCCATGATAGATGCTTGAGTGAATGCATGGGTTGCATATGATACTGTATGAGTTACAGACTGCATAAGTTGTAGATTGTATAAGTTGCAAAATAGGCTACATAAATTATTATAAGTCGCCTCAGTTTGGACTGAGATGAGACTCAGAGAGTCGAGTACGGAGTATGTACATGTATGTCCACAGATCCGTGCTAAAGCCTGTTGCAGCCGAACTGAGAGCATTGGTGTGTGCTCGAGTCAGGCAACTTTGTGATGCCTGGACTTGTGTTCGTACGGTGTTTGAGTATGACATGGTCCATTGAGTGGGAGCTCACCGTAACATGCATTATGTTGCATGTGCTAAAGTCAACCCAGTAGGGGTAACGAGATACTCCCTCTTTGTTACCATGTGAGCCCTACAATTTAGTAGTGTCCTTGGACTTGAGCCTATATCATGAAGTTGGAGTTCAGGATGACTTTCTTAGCCTTATCCTCCAGGGTCATGAAATTAATACGGCCACATGAGATAATCCTAGGAAGTCAACTGGACAAAGATGGATTGGTATGAGCGTTCAAGGAAGATTATTCGCGACCGCACCTTATCTGTTGTGATCCATAGCCCGGGCAATCATGTGCGTGAGTTGCATATGATTATGGACACAGATACTTGACTTAGTGTTTTTTCAAGTACTACTTAGGTTAAATGCTTGAGGGATTGAGAGTATTTGATTGTGGTGTGATCGATTTTTGGATACGGACGAGATTGGATTGCATCGATTAATGTACGATATTAGTTATTCATTAACTTAGTGCAGCATTTTCATTGTGTGTCACTGTGTGTGAATTTCGTGGGTTGCACACCCCACTGCACTGCAAGAGGAGAGAGGTGAGATGACATTAAATGTAAGGTCCTGTGTGGACGAGTGGGAGATTGTTACGAAACAGGGGCTCAAACTGTTTCAGCCCCTGTTCCCTGTTCCTCCTGCGGCTGGGACGAAGCCACCCATGAGGAACACGGAAGGCATGCTCCTCCCTCCAAGGCGTCGACCGGAGGAGACGTCCACCCATGCCTCATTAATGGGTTGTCTCTTGGACAACCTCTATAAAGGAAAGGAGCTCCCGGTTGCTATGATAGACAGAGATAGAGAAGAGAAGAAAACCAGGTTCTTTTCTTCCTCCATTTCCTTCTCCCTCTTCGGCATCGCAGCCCAGGGGTGGGCATCTTCGGGGACTCTTGTAGCCCCCCGACGATCGACGATCCTCACCGGAGGCATCCACTGCACCGCCGTGAATCAGGTGAGTCCGTCTCCTCTGTTCCACGGCTACCGATGGATACCAACAATGATAAATAAACTCTATCAAGAAAGATATTTTAAGGAACTTAAACTACATCACAATAAGAAAATTCAATCAATTTCAAAAAGGAAACTCCTCAAATCATTGTGGCAATGAGTACCTCCATTGTTTTGCCTTTTCAAATGACATCCTCAGTACCATTTGAATTGTTAATTATAACTGATGCAATATCAATACGTCCATGGCATTGCTCTAAAAGGCTAAGTCCTTGTCCCCACCCTTATCCATTATGGCTTCCCAACATATTTTTAATAAGGTCTCCCTTTCCATTACCACCATCAACATCATCGCCACCATAAACATCATTATCATTAATATTGCACCTTGCATGGCCTCATATCCACTTCACCCCTAAAATAATCTTTAGCCATTTTATCCCCTACTATTAACCATAACAACTAACCTCTCTAGCAACCTCAGCCCCAATTTCCACATCAACCCAATTTCTACCATTATGATCACCACTTGGTAGCCATCATCACAATGATCATGGTGGCCATTGTTATGACCATAATGGAGGTAATGATACTGATGGTGATGGTGATGGAGATGGAAGTGATTGTGGTAGTAGCAGGCATAGGGCTAAAACATATTATATATGAGTTAAATATCTATATATCTAAATCCATATCTTTTTGTTTAGTAGATATGAATGTGAATACAAATATTAACGGGATTTAAAAATCATAGCCACATTTATTGTATAGACACATGAATACAATTAGGTATTTAAAGGATAGAAGCTAAAATGGATATAAATTAGAAAGTTAAGTTTGATGACTATCATATTAGAGATATTACTAAGTAGAAGGTAAATTAAAAGAATACCAAGTTAATAAGGCAACTTATTTTCTTTAAAACTTCTTCAATGCCCTATAAGATTAGGTAGAATGACAAGTACATTGAGATGCTCAAATATGTATTGGATATATAATTGTCTATCTAAATTCGTGTTTATTTTTCTTTTTATATACATGGATATAGATATGGTTACGGATATTAGCTAAACACTCAAATTTGAATTCATATCCAAATAGATTTACATAAGAAAAAAGATCTAATAGATGATCCAATCAACCTTTTCCCGAGATGGCCATGGGATGTGCCCACTCCTTTCTTGAATGACTCTAGGTTAGACACACTTAAAATAATGCCAGGAAAAGGTTTCTACTATCCCCTTGCTTTGTTAGTACTATCATTGAAAAAGGAGAAAAAGGAGAACAAAAATATCATTGAGCTTTAAGGTGTTATATCTTATTGAATAGGTGATAAGCGCTATTGAGGAGATAAATAACTTGGCGCCCATGGAGATCTAGTGTATTGGATGCTAGTGCTACTCGAGGGAAAAAGGATGGCGTTGAGTCATTACATTGGGTTTGGAAGGTCTTTCTATAGTTCAAATCTTCCTGATGTGCTTGTTGTTAATTCTATTTTCTCTTATTCACATATATGAAGGTTCCCGAGAAATTTATATGCATGAGTTTCTAAAATTTATATGCACGAGTTTCTTAAATCCAATCCTTGCATTAATGCTTTTAATAAATGATTGATTTTGTTGTGGTTCAATAAGATTGGAATAGTTTGAGCACATTTGTTGTCTCTTTTTTCTAATTATAATTGTATATTTTGACATCAAAATATAGGGGAACTCACACCTTATGTTCTTGATTCAGTTCTTTTATTGATTTGTTTCATACAAATATTCATCAGAATATCTAAGGTAATTTCTACTAGAATTCATGCTAGAATGATAGACGTGGCAACGAGAGGTAATGAAGGCCGAGTGGGCCAGAGCAGTGGAGTGGAGAAAGAGAAGGGATGGGATGGTTGAAGGTAGTATTGGAGATGGAAAACACTTTGTACACCGGCCCCGGTGCAGCAACGCTGACGTGGGCTGCACCGCGTCTTCCGATTGGTCCATGTGGATTCGACGTGGATGACCTGACCGACGGTATGGGCTGTGCTTTGACGTAACGTTCTGAACGTGACGGACATTTAATGCTGTTCGCTTTTTTTTAAAATTTTTGTGCGGACGAAAATGCCCTTTCGCTCCTTCATGGCGCCATTTTACGTTTTCTGTCATCTATGCAAGAAGAACTATGTTTCTTCCCGGTAGAAAGAAAATACTTCAGCTTCGAGGCTAGCCGATACCTGGATACAGGAGTCAGGAGTCTGTGTAAAAAAACTTCCGGAGGAAATGTCAGCCGCAGCACAAAGTAAAAACTCTTTCTTCCCACTTCTTTATTACATCAACAGTTTTTTTCTGGTTAGAGTTAGTTAATGCGTTTAATGCGCGGGTAACTACCTTAGAACGAAATAGTTATGACACTCTGAGAGTCATAACTGTTTTGTAAATATTTCAGCTTTGAAAGTCTGGTCGACAGGAAATATTTCAGCTTAGAGGTTGAAAAACCTAGCTACTGGAGTCTACTGGAGTCTTCAAATATAAAAGTTTATCCAATGAGATTTTCCTTGCCAAAACCTCACGTAGACGTTCGCTTCTCTCTCTGAATTCGGCCAGGTCTGTAAAGCTTCGTTATCTCTTCGTCAATTGCTTTTAAAAAGCTCATTTTTTCCTCCATCTGCTTGGGAATGCCAGACCTGGCCGAATTCAGAGAGAGAAGCGAACGTCGAGGGCGTATGTTCGTGCTCAACTGAATTTCATCTGTGCTAGAATAACTCTTTCTTTCCCCCCCCTCGCTCTGAGAGTCCGGATGGTAAGGAATCCCGCGACACCCTAGTTCAAATTCGGCCGTAATCCTTCGCGACACCCCAGTGAAATCCCACGATACCCTAGCTTTAGGGCGACGACACCCGTCTTATAAATGTGCACATAGAGAGAAC
Organism: Calamus simplicifolius; assembly: GCA_900491605.1. Lineage (NCBI taxonomy): Eukaryota > Viridiplantae > Streptophyta > Magnoliopsida > Arecales > Arecaceae > Calamus > Calamus simplicifolius. The sequence goes on along the minus strand of UESW01004731.1, from coordinate 559,992 downwards.
CCGGCGACACCCTAATTAATTCGGCGAAAATCAATCGCGACACCCCAGTTGAAATCTCACGACACCCTAGCTCTAACGAGACGACACCCGTGCTTTAAATGACCACGGAGATAATCCCAGCGACACCCTAGTTCGAATTCGGCGTAAATCCTTCGCGACACCCCAGTTGAAATCCACGACACCCTAGCTTTAGGGCGACGACACCCGTCTAAATGACCACATAGAGAGAACCCGGCGACACCCTAATTGAATTCGGCAGAAAATCAATCGCGACACCCCAGTTGAAATCTCACGACACCCTAGCTCTAACGAGACGACACCCGTGCTTAAAAGAGACCACGGAGATAATCCCCGCGACACCCTAGTTCGAATTCGGCCGTAAATCCTTCGCGACACCCCAGTTGAAATCCCACGACACCCTAGCTTTAGGGCGACGACACCCGTCTTATAAATGACCACATAGAGAGAACCCGGCGACACCCTAATTGAATTCGGCGAAAATCAATCGCGACACCCCAGTTGAAATCTCACGACACCCTAGCTCTAAGGAGACGACACCCGTGCTTAAAGACCACGGAGATAATCCCAGTGACACCCTAGTTCGAATTCGGCCGTAATCCTTCGCGACACCCCAGTTGAAATCCACGATACCCTAGCTTTAGGCGACGACACCCGTCTATAAATGTGCACATAGAGAGAACCCGGCGACACCCTAATTGAATTCGGCAGAAAATCAATCGCGACACCCCAGTTGAAATCTCACGACACCCTAGCTCTAAGGAGACGACACCCGTGCTTGAACAAGAGACCACGGATATAATCCCCGCGACACCCTAGTTCGAATTCGGCCGTAAATCCTTCGCGACACCCCAGATGAAATCCCACGACACCCTAGCTTTAGGGCGACGACACCCGTCTATAAATGTGCACATAGAGAGAACTCGGCGACACCCTAATTGAATTCGGCAAAAAATCAATCGCGACACCCCAGTTGAAATCTCACGACACCCTAGCTCTAACGAGACGACACCCGTGCTTAAAACTGACCACGGAGATAATCCCCGCGACACCCTAGTTCGAATTCGGCCGTAAATCCTTCGCGACACCCCAGTTGAAATCCCACGACACCCTAGCTTTAGGGCGACGACACCCGTCTATAAATGTGCACATAGAGAGAACCCGGCGACACCCTAATTGAATTCGGGAAAATCAATCGCGACACCCCAGTTGAAATCTCACGACACCCTAGCTCTAACGAGACGACACCCGTGCTTAACAAGAGACCACGGAATCCCAGCGACACCCTAGTTCAAATTCGCCGTAAATCCTTCGCGATACCCCAGATGAAATCCCACGACACCCTAGCTTTAGGGCGACGACACCCGTCTATAAATGTGCACATAGAGAGAACCCGCGACACCCTAATTGAATTCGGCAGAAATCAATCGCGACACCCCAGTTGAAATCTCACGACACCCTAGCTCTAACGAGACGACACCCGTGCTTGAACAAGAGACCACGGATATAATCCCCGCGACACCCTAGTTCGAATTCGGCCGTAAATCCTTCGCGACACCCCAGATGAAATCCCACGACACCCTAGCTTTAGGGCGATGACACCCGTCTCATAAATGTGCACATAGAGAGAACCCGGCGACACCCTAATTGAATTCGGCAGAAAATCAATCGCGACACCCCAGTTGAAATCTCACGACACCCTAGCTCTAACGAGACGACACCCGTCTCATAAATGTGCACATAGAGAGAACCCGGCGACACCCTAATTGAATTCGGCAGAAAATCAATCGCGACACCCCAGTTGAAATCTCACGACACCCTAGCTCTAACGAGACGACACCCGTGCTTGAACAAGAGACCACGGATATAATCCCCGCGACACCCTAGTTCGAATTCGGCCGTAAATCCTTCGTGACACCCCAGATGAAATCCCACGACACCCTAGCTTTAGGGCGACGACACCCCAGTTGAAATTGACGATACCCAACCTCTCATCTGACGACACCCGTGCTTAGGCCCGTGACACCCCATATGGAGAACACCCCCCTTTAACAGTAACATCATCGGTGTCGTCGCCTAAAAGCTAGGGTGTCGTAAGATGAGAACTGGGGTGTCGTTAACAGCCTGAGTCGGTGCTGTCGTCGTTCGCGACACCCCAGTTGAAAATTGACGACACCCAACCTCTCATCTGACGACACCCGTGCTTAGAACTGATAACGGCGGCGAGAAGGCCCGCGACAACCAAGTTACTAAAATTTAATTTTATTTATCAAAAAAAAAATACATTAGCCCTCAATGGGGCTTGTCTCCTTCGGTCGCTGCGTCGGCGATCTGGTGCTGGAGGGACGCTACTTTCCCCTCCAGGTGGCTATTGGCCCGACGCAGGACCTCTATCTCTTTGTTGAAATAGCCAGGTATTCCTCGGCCGCCAGCCTGAGTCACTCGCTGATTGCACGCGACTCAGCATAAACCTCCGCGTCGATGGTGACGGTTGGGCGGCGGCAGCCATGGCTGCCAGTAGATCTCACCTCACCTCTGGAAGCCATCTTGTGGTCAGTTCAAGCTGGAAAGGTGAGTAACGATGGAATTCCCCCATCCTTATTCAAGGTTCTCCTGGCGGGTGTTTCGATTGCCACGCGCCACCATCTCAGTCGTTGTTCACAGGAATCGAATCGGTGCACCACCATGCCCCGCCCTCCACGTTGAGTTTCGAGGGATGGGGAACATAACAGAGTTTCGGGAAGCAAACCGTCGTAAGTTTAACGTCGTCCCAAGAGAAAATTCACGACACCCAAGGATGATTTGGATTTCGGCCGAAACTCCTTCGCGACACCCCACTTGAAAGCTCACGACACCCTCGCATCAATGCTTTGACACCCGTGCTTAGAACTGAACACGGAGAGAATCCCCGCGACATCCCAGGGATGAGTTGGATTTCGGCCGAAACTCTTTCGTGACACCCCAGTTGAAAGCTCACGATACCCTAGCTTTAAGGCGACGACACCCGTGCTTAGAACTGATCACGAAGAGAATCCCCGCGACACCCCTTTGTCGAATTCGAAACTCCCTCGTGACACCCCAGTTATAAACTCACGACACCCTAGCTTTATGGCGACGACACCCGTGGGTTCACTGTTAATGCATGGGTGTCATCCCCTTAAAGCTAGGGTGTCGTGAGTTTACAACTGGGGTGTCACGAGGGAGTTTTGACCGAATTCGAGAAGGGGTGTCGCGGGGGTTCTCTCTGTGATCAGTTCGACGCATTGATGTCGTCGCCTTAAAGCTAGGGTGTCGTGAGCTTTCAATATGGGTGTCGCGAAGGAGTTTTGGCCGAAATCCAAATTATCCTTGGGTGTCATGAATTTTCTCTTGGGACGACGTTAAACTTACGACAGTTTGCTTCCCGAAACTCTGTTATGTTCCCCATCCCTCGAAACTCAACGTGGAGTGCAGGGCGTGGTGGCGCACCGATTCGATTCCTGTGAACAACGACTGAGATGATGGTGCGTGGCAATCGAAACACGCGCCAGGAGAACCTTAAATAAGGATGGGGGAATGCCATCGTTACTCACCTTTCTAGCTTGAACTGACCACAAGATGGCTTCTAGAGGCGAGGTGAGATCTACTGGCAGCCATGGCTGCCGCCGCCCAACCGTCACCATCGATGCGGAGGTTTATGCTGAGTCGCGCGCAATCAGTGAGCGACTCAGGCTGGCGGCCGAGGAATACCTGGCTGTTTCAACAAAAGAGATAGAGGTCCTGCGTCGGGCCAATAGCCACCTGGAGGGGAAAGTAGCGTCCCTCCAGCACCAGATCGCCGACGCAGCGACCGAAGGAGACAAGCTCCAGTGAGGGCTAATGTATATTTTTTTTTTGATAAATAAAATTAAATTTTAGTAACTTGGTTGTCGCGGGCTTCTCGCCGCTGTTATCAGTTCTAAGCATGGGGTGTCGTCAGATGAGAGGTTGGGTGTCGTCAATTTTCAACTGGGGTGTCGCGAACGACGACAGCACCGACTCAGGCTGTTAACGACACCCCAGTTCTCATCTTACGACACCCTAACTTTTAGGCGACGACACCGATGACGTTACTGTTAAAGGGGGGTGTTCTCCATACGGGGTGTCACGGGCCTAAGCACAGGTGTCGTCAGATGAGAGGTTGGGTGTCATCAATTTCAACTGGGGTGTCGTCGCCCTAAAGCTAGGGTGTCGTGGGATTTCATCTGGGGTGTCGCGAAGGATTTACGGTCGAATTCGAACTAGGGTGTCGCATGGATTATCTCCGTGGTCTCTTGTTCAAGCACGGGTGTCGTCTCGTTAGAGCTAGGGTGTCGTGAGATTTCAACAGGGGTGTCGCGATTGATTTCAACTGGGATGTCGCGTAGGATTGGAGCTAGGGTGTCAGTAGATTTCAACTGGGGTGTCGCGTAGGAGTTGCTGTTGAAATGCAATTCAATTCATTGTTCATGAATGCGTGCCTATATTTTCATAGTTGATGCTGAAAATGTAGATCAGAAAGAAGAAGATAACACTCCCGGCCGTGCAGCTTCACCCATCGCTCCAAATGCAGTGGATGATATTGTAGTTCCTCAAACTGGGATGGAATTCAATTCAGCCGATGATGTATATACGTTCTACAATGGATACGCGAAACGAGTTGGCTTTGGAATCACAACAGTGTGTAGCAGGGCCAACAACAAAAAACAACTTTGCTTCAAGCACCTGGCGTGTTGGAGGCAAGGAAAATCCAGAAAATCAGAGAAGAGTATGAATCATAGGGATACTGGGAAAGTTGGTTGTATGGCATCCATAAAAGCAAGACTGAATGCTACAAGTGGTAAGTGGATTTTGGATGAGGTTTCTCTAGAACATAACCATGGGCTGTCCATAACATCAGCTGGTTATCTACGGTCGCATAGGAGGATCAGCACACCAGAGAAGGCAGAGATCAGCAATTTACATGCCGTGAATGTTCCGACGACTCAGATATACTCTGCCATAGCAAGGAGAAAAGGGGGCAGAGGACAATTGGATTTCACCGAGAAGGATGCTCGTAACTTCATTTGTCGCGAACGTCAGTCTAAGCTGAAAGAAGGAGATGCTCAGTCGATGGTAATTCATTTCGCCGAAATGCAACTCAAAAATCCCAATTTCTTCTACTCCTTAGACCTCAATGATAATGGTCATCTGAGGTCTGTCTTCTGGATTCATCCAAGGTCAAGATTGGCATGCACATACTTCGGTGATGTTCTAAGCTTTGACTCAACTTACTTGACAAACAGATATCAAATGCCTTTTTGTCCATTTGTTGGGGTGAACCATCATGGACAGTCAACCTTGCTTGGATGCGCATTGTTGTCTGATGAGAGTACTGAGACATATAAATGGTTTTTAAGACTTGGCTGGATGCAAATGGTGGTCAAGCACCTATTGCCATGATTACTGATCAAGATAAGGCAATCGAGGCTGCTGTCAAAGAAGTTTTTCCTAACACACGACATCGATTTTGTCTTTGGCATATATTGAAGAAGATACCGGAAAAGATTGGCCACATTTGCACGGCAAATCCCAAGTTTATGGTTGATTTCGATGAGGCAATATATGATTCATTGACCATAAATTCATTCGAGGAAAGGTGGGCACATGTTATGGAGAAATATAAAGAATGCAAGTCTATAGATTGGTTCAATGTCCTATACGAATGTCGGGAAAAATGGGTCCCAGTTTACCTCAAGGATACATTCTTCGCAGGTTTGTATGTCAATGGCTTTGGTTCATGTTCAGTTAAACGCTTTTTTTTTTTTTTGGTTGACAAAATTTTTAACAGGGATGTCATCTTCACAAAGGAGCGAGGGCATTAATCACTTCTTCGATGGGTTTATAAATTCGAAGACAACACTAACGGAGTTCATAAGTAAGTACGAAGATGCCTTGGAAAAACGATACGAGGCCGAAAATGAGGAAGATAATAGGACTTTGCAAACGATAGCTTTCCTAAAGACATCATCACCTTTTGAGAGACAAGCTGCAGGAAGGTATACACGGAGCATTTTCAAAAAATTCAGAATGAGATCCTTGAAATGGCTGCATCAAATACAAAATTGATCAAGGAAGCTGGCAACACGTGTTATATTCCGTAAAGTCGTATGAAAGGATTGAAGTCGATGGAATTGGCAAGGAGATGATCAAAGATTATATCGTGTCATACGATAGAAATATTGAGGATGTCCAATGCCAGTGCCGATCCTTTCAGTTCAAGGGGTACCTGTGTAGGCATGCCCTGTTGGTTCTTCATCAAAATGACGTATTTCGTTTACCAGATAAATACTTCTTGAAGAGATGGTGCAAGGACATGAAATACCAATTCGACGAATTCGACTGCAATACTGAGGGTTATGATAAAAGCACACGAAACTCACGGTACGCAGTGACAATTTTTTAATTGAAATGTCTTAATATTTGTTATCGTTAATATTATGTTAATGATTGTAGATATAGTTTGCTGTCTCATCGGATGACGAAGCTCGCAGAGATAGCCTCCATGTCTGAAGATGCATTTAATGTAGTGATGGATGGTCTAACACCTATATTCAAAACTGCCGTGGATGCCAACTGCGCAGCTAAACCACGTTCAGAGCTTGTAATTCAAGATCCTGAACAAATTAGGACGAAAGGTCGCCCGAGAGAGAACAGATTAAAGAGTGCAGTCGAGAAGAAGGCAAAAAGATCAAGGAAAAATCAGGTCAAGGAAAGAGCTGCTTCAAGTAGCAGGCAGACTTGTTTGCAGTCTATTAATACTGAAGAGGACCTGGAGATAATTGTTCCGCCGTCCGAAACTTTAATGGATGAATTTGATGCTTATGTATTGAGTCAACTTACACAAGATCATATATAAAACACGGGTGTCGTAACTTTTGAATTATGGTTGCTTGGTCGTAAATGAAATGCTCGCAAACGAGTCCAAGGAAATTAGCACGACGACAATGGCAAACGACACCCTAGTCTTGCGCGGCGACACCCGAAAGGCGGAAACTACGAGACATCCCAGTGCTCGCGAACGACTCCGAAGATTTTAGCGCGACGACACCCTAGCTCTTGGAGCGACACCCGAAAGCGGAAACATACGAGACATCCTAGTTCTGGCAAACGACACCCTAGCCTTGCGCGGCGACACCCGAAGGCGGAAACATACGAGACATCCCCTACGACACCCCAGCCTTGCGCGGCGACACCCGAAAGGCGGAAACATACGAGACATCCCAGTACTCGCGAACGACACCGAAGATTTTAGCGCGACGACACCCAGCTCTTGGCAAACGACACCCTAGCCTTGCGCGGCGACACCCGAAAGGCGGAAACATACGAGACATCCCAGTACTCGCGAACCGACACCGAAGATTTTAGCGCGACACCCAGCTCTTGGCAAACGACACCCTAGCCTTGCGCGGCGACACCCGAAAGGCGGAAACTACGAGACATCCCAGTACTCGCAACCGACACCGAAGATTTTAGCGCGACGACACCCAGCTCTTGGCAAACGACACCCTAGCTTGCGCGGCGACACCCCATACGAGACACCAGCTCTTGCGCGGCGACACCCCGGAAACGACACCAGTGGCAAACGACACCCTAGCCTTGCGCGGCGACACCCGAAAGGCGGAAACTACGAGACATCCCAGTACTCGCGAACCGACACCGAAGATTTTAGCGCGACGACACCCAGCTCTTGGCAAACGACACCCTAGTCTTGCGCGGCGACACCCGAAAGGCGGAAACCTACGAGACATCCCAGTGCTCGCGAAACGACCGAAGATTTTAGCGCGACGACACCCTAGCTCTTGGCAAACGACACCCTAGTCTTGCGCGGCGACACCCGAAAGGCGGAAATCCCAGTGCTCGCGAACCGACACCGAAGATTTTAGCGCGACGACACCCTAGCTCGACACCCTTGCGCGGCGACACCCGAAAGGCGGAAACATACGAGACATCCCAGTGCTCGCGAACCGACACCGAAGATTTTAGCGCGACGACACCCAGCTCTNATGATTCAGACGCCTTGCATGCTGGCATGCGGCGGGTTGTCACCCTGGATCCAATATTGGGTTGGTGCATGACAGCTTTAATGGTATAGAGTTAGGTTATAACCTTAGGGACACATACATGATGACACTCTAGGAAAAATACTAGGATATTAAGAAATTATAACTTTAAAGGAATTTCAGGTACTGCTTTGAAAGCCTAAAATTTAAAGTTTATCATGATATTAATGAAAAATTTATCAGGAGATTGGAATGGTTCGTCACACTAGAAGCCAACAAAACGATGAGGGCTCCCAGGTTGGTAATGCTGGTCAGCAGGGAGGCCAAGAAGCTACCGGAGGTGCTGGCCCTGTCAATCAAGTTGGGACTGATCACCAGCGACTCCAACTGAGATGCTTTAGGTTCTCTCGGGTATGGCACAGTCTATGCGGGACATGCAACAACAGATCCTACAGGCTTTGTCCACTTAGCCTACCCCTACCGTTCCACAGACTCAGCCTGCTCCTACCGTTTCATAGCAGCCTCTCCTACCGTTCGCAAACCGCCTGTCCCTCCTACTCTAAAAGCCAACCTTACCTACTCAATCTACCATTGACCCAGCCTGCTCCACCTCAACCCTGGGTAGGGGTTGGCCAGCTTTGCTGACTTCAGAAGTTTTGCCCTGCCCCTTTCACTGGATCCACCAACCCTTGATGCTGAGCGATGGATGCAAGATATGGAGAAGGCTTTCATAGCCCATGGTAGCCAGAGAAGGAGCGGATCAGATTTGCCACCTATCTTCTCCAGGAAGAGGCTATGATTGGTGGTTAGTTGAGGAGCAGCGATGGGGTGGACAGGCTATTACTTGAGAGTTTAGGGATTTTTTGACAAATACTTTCTAGTAGTGTGCAGAGGAATCAAAATTTATCAAATTGGAGCAAAGGAATCTTTCCGTGGCCTAGTATGAAGCTGAGTTCACAGGTTGGCCCGGTTTGCTCCAAATATTGTGACCAATGAGATGGCCAAGATCACCAGATTCACTAAAGGGACTACGGCCTAGACTGAGGCAAACAGTCAATGCATTTGAGCTTCCTACTTACAGTGCGTGGTGAATAAGGCCTTGGTGATTGAGAGGGATATGAATGCGATCCAGAGAGATTGGGAGCAGCAGAGGAAGAGGAAAGGGCCTATTTTGTCCAATCCCCAGCTCAGGCCAGGAAGAGGTGCACATCAGGCCCCAGAGGACAACGGAATAGGGAGACTCGTTGCCTTCACTGTGGAAACTTCCACCAGGAAGGCCTTGCCTCAGATTGCCTGGTGCCTGCTTTATATGTGGAAAACAGATCACAAGATGGCCACCTGTCCCCTTCGGAAGGATCAGCATCCCTCTTCAGGTCAAGGGATGAGCCAGCAGCATCAGCAGTAGCCGCCTAGGACCCAGGAAAGGTCTTCACCCTCACTCAGCAGGATGTTGCGCCTCTAATTCTGTGGTGATAGTATACCATTTAATTTATTCTAGTAATACATTCATATCTAGTGCAATACATTAATAATTGATTAAAAAATTAGGTTAAATATTTGATGTTAAAATAAATTACACTTATGTCCAGAATGATTAAAGTAGGCACTGCTTATGCTCAAACTTTAATTGACTCAGGTGCCACATTCTTTCATATCTGACACCTATCTTGACAAGAATGCATCATTGACACCCATTCTTCTAGAGCAAGAGTTGCATATTGCATTTCTAAATAGAGATATTATGAAGGTTGACAATATGCAAATCTTGCTCGATTGACATGGAGGATAGGAGGTTAAAAGCAGATCTATTCGTCCTTCCACTGAAGTTCTTTGATGTTATCCTTGGAATAGATTGGTTGGCTTCCTATCATGCTTCAGTAGACTACTTCATGAAAATTGTGAACTTCAAAATTCCAAGTCAACCTGAATTCAGTTTTATTGGTAGTCAGAAATACCTAGCCTCGGTGTTTGTATCAGCGTTGTAGGCTGGAAAGTATCTGATGAATGGTGTCAAGGATTTCTTGCTATAGTCAAGGACTTCAGTGGGAAGAGATCAAGTTGGAGGATATTCCTATAGCTCGAGAATTTTCTAATGTCTTCCCAGACGAATTGACTGATTTGCCCATAGACTAGGAAGTCGAATTCTCCATTGATCTAGTTCTGGAATGGACCTATATCCAAGGCCCCTTACCGCATGGCCCCGACTAAGCTAAAGGAACTGAAGGATCAGTTGCAGGACCTTCTAGATCAGGGATTTATCAGACTAAGTGTTTCTCCTTACGGTGCTTCGGTCCTATTTGTTAAGAAGAAAGATGTCAGTCTTCGGCTCTGCATTGACTACCAGGAAATCAATAAGGTAATAGTGCGGAATAAGTACCATCTGTCGAGGATTCATGACTTGTTTGATCAACTCCAAGGAGTCCGGATATTCTCAAAGATTGATCTCAGATCAGGATACCATTAACTCAAAGTCAAGGAGGGGGATGTGCCTAAGATAGCATTCAGAACTAGGTATGGCCACTATGAGTTCTTGGTGATGCCGTTTGGGTTAACTAATGCCTCAGCAGCATTCATGGATTTGATGAATAAAATTTTTAAGCCATACTTGGATCAGTTTGTGGTGGTTTTCATTGATGATATCTTGATATACTCCAAGAGCCAAAAGGAGCATGAGGACCACCTGAGAATCATCCTACAGATTCTTCGGGAGAAGAAACTTTATGCCAAGCTGTAGAAGTATGATTTTTGGTTGGATCAAGTATCTTTCTTGGGTCATATAATATCCAAAGATGGCATATCTGTGGACCAAAAAAAGATTGAAGCTTATCATTAGCTGGAGCCGGCCTTCCAATGTGCAGAAGTCAAAAGCTTCTTGGGGCCAGCCGGGTATTACTATAAATTTATGGAGGACTTCTCTCGCCATGTCTACCCCTAACTCACTTAACCCAAAAGCGAGTGAAGTTTGACTGACAGAGGAGTGTGAGAAAAGTTTTCAGGAGTTAAAGTAGCGCCTGGTGTCAGCTCTCATTCTTGTTCTTCTGACAGGATCTGAAGGATTTACTCTATTTACTGATGCCTTTCAGAAAGGATTGGGATCCATTCTGATGCAGAATGGGAAGGTGATAGCCTATGCCTCCAGACAACTGAAGCCTTATGAGCAGAATTACCCTACTCATGATCTTGAATGACTGCTGTGGTTTTTGCCTTGAAGATTGGTGATATTACCTATATGGGGTGTCGTATGATGTGTATACAGACCATAAGAGTCTAAAATATATCGTCACATAGAAGGAGCTAAACTTGAGGTAGAGGAGATGGTTGGAGCTACTAAAGGATTATGACCTGAACCTACACTATCATCCTGGGAAGGCCAATGTAGTAGCCGATGCTTTGAGCAGAAATCCTCTTCAGAGTTAGCTGTTATGATTACTTCCAGCCTCAGATTCTGAGGGACCTTGAGAGGTGGGAGGTTGGATTGAAAGTACAATAGTCTGATGGGCATGTAGCAGCACTTGTAATCCAGCCAACCCTAGTAGACAGGATCAAGTCTTCTCAGAAAGAAGATCTGGATTACAAAGGATTAAAGAAGCTATGCGGTCAGGAGTTCAGAATGAAATTTTGTGTAATGGAGGATGGAACCCTGAGATTTGAAGGTAAACTTTGTGTGCCAAACATAGAGGAGCTAAAAGCCAATATTTTGAAGGAGGCTCACTACTCTCCCTATACTGTGCATCCAGGTGGCACTAAGATGTACAAAGACTTAAAGAAAAATTTTTGGTGGAAGGGTATGAAAAGAGAGATTGCTCAGTATGTGGCCAAGTGCTTGGTGTGTCAGCAAGTGAAGGCCAAGCATCAAAGGCCTGCGAGACCTCTTCAATCTCTAATGATTCCACAATGGAAATGGGAAAAGGTTATGATGAACTTTGTGATTGGTATGCCCAAAACTTCTAGGAATAATGATGCAGTTTGGATTATTGTGGATAGACTAACCAAATCAGCTCATTTCCTATCTTTCAGAGTTGGGGTCTCTAGTGAAAAATTGGCTAGTTTGTATATTAAGCAGATTGTGAGACTCCATGATGTTCCCGTATCTATTGTATCAAATCGAGATACCAGGTTTGTGTCCCAGTTCTGGAAATGTCTTCATAGAGCCATGGGAACCAAATTAAACTTCAACACAGCCTATCATCCCTAGTCAGATGGACAATTAGAGAGGACCATACATATTCTGGAAGACATGTTGCAAGCCTATTGATGGATTTGGGTACAGCATGGGATAACCACTTACCTTTAGTGGAGTTTGCATATAATAACAGTTACCAGGCCTATATCTAGATGGCTCCATTTGAAGCTCTGTATGGTAGGAGGTGCAGATCTCCTTTATGTTGGGATGATATGAGGGAAAAAAAATTGCTAGGCCCTAAGCTGATTCATCAGACAGTAGAGAATGTGCAATTGATTAGGGAGCATCTTTGTATAGCTCAGAGCAGGCAGAAGAGCTATGCTGATGTCAGGAGAAGGGAATTGAAATTTTAGGTTAGGGACCATGTCTTCTTAAAGGTATCACGAACCAAAGATGTGATGAGATTTAGGATTAGAAGGAAGCTGAGTCCACGTTATATTGGACCATTTGAGATCTTGAGCAGAGTAAGAGAAGTAGCTTACAGCCTGGTACTGCCTCTGTTACTATCTGGGGTACACAATGTGTTTTATGTTTCTATGTTAAGGAAGTATATTCTTGACCCTAGCCATGTAATAGAGTTTGAACCTATACAGTTGAAGAAAGATTTATCATATGAGGAGCATCCTATGCGTATCGTAGACCGCAAGGATCAAGTTCTGAGATGGTGTACCATTCCCTATGTCAAGGTTCAGTAGAGTAATCATTCTGAGAGGGAGGCTACATGGGAGCTTGAGGAGGAAATGAAAAAGAAATATCCATAATTATTTGTATCCTAATATAGATAAATGATTGTATCGATAACTGTTGATCTTTGAATAAATTTAGTTGATTTTGTGACAGAATGCTTGAACTTCAAATTTTATAGAAGAGTATCAATTTCAAGGCCGAAATTTTTATAAGGAGGGAAGAATGTAATCCCCGGTAATAAATATGGGATTACCTGGATCACGGACGACTTGATTCTCAGTCTATGCATGACGGCTGGATTTTCGTTTCACGTGTGACGTTTGGGTTCCCAATCTCCCTGAACCGAGGCATCGCGAGGCTTCTTCGTCGGCTTTAAAGGTAGGGCTGAAAATGGATCGGATAAACTCCGATCGTATTCGTATTCGTATTCGAATCATATCAGATTCGGATATTTATTATATAGTTTAATCGGATTCGGATACGAATTCAGATATTTAATTTAAAAATTAATCGAATACAAATACAAATATGAATTTATATATATTTAAATACGGATACAGATATCCATTTTATTATAAATATTTTGTTAATATTTCAAAACAAATACAAAAGTTACAAAACCCGCCCGGCGCCGAGCGACAGCTATTTTTTAAGTAAAAAATTAAAATCAAAACGTTGGGCAATCGACACGTCATGCACGGTTGGCAGAAGAGAAGCCGCTCCCGTCCCGTTTCTTCTTTCGTTTGGTTTTTTTTTTTGGCATAGGCGCACAACCCGCTCCCTTCCCACAGTCCACTTCTAGACTCCCTTCCCACGTCCAGACTTCCTGGCAGTGAGGAGGAGCGATCCATCGGACCATCGTGGAGGCAGCGAAGGAGACGGTGCCACAGCCACGGTGGTCGAGGAGGAGCGATCCAGACTTCCTTCATTTTTTTTTTGGCACAGGCGCACAGCCCGCTCCCTTCCCACTTGTAGACTCCCTTCCCACGTCCAGACTTCCTGGCAGCGAGGAGGAGCGATCCATCAAACCATCGCGGAGGCAGTGATGGAGACGATGCCACAGCCACGGTGGTCGAGGAGGAGCGATCCATCGCGGAGAGCAACCGATCTGATATGTTCCTCCATGGACTTCGGCAGTTCGCTCGGTCCGTCGGTCGTCATCAAGTAAGAAGCAAGCTTCCTTTCCTTCCACCGTGCTCGCCGGTCTTGATCTTGGTTCGGGCCCGGCAGCATGCTCGCCGCCTCGCCGGGCCTGAACGGCGATCGATGACCTCCATCGGCGCCGGGCGTGCGTCCGGTGAAGGTTCGGCTGGCTATGGTGGCTAGCCGTGCCGCCGGCACTGTAACAGGCCGTGACAAGGAGAAAGAGAGAAAGAGAGAGAAAAAGAGAGAGTGTGGGGGGGGGAGTCCGGCCGCGGCGGCCCGGCTCTGGCCGGTTGACGCGGCCGGCCACCCCGGTGTGTGGCCGGCGGCAACCCTGGCCGCCGGCTCGATTGTTCCCCTATTTGGGTGAAACAGGGGAGCAACACTGCAACAGGAGAACTGGAGAAGAGAAATGGGCCGAACCTTAGGTGCTCAGCAGCAATTCTGGCTGCCATGCATAATTTGATTGGCTTTGCATGCAATTTCTGGCTTCACCAAGAACAGCTGGGGCATCCGATTCAAAAAATTATGTTTTCTTAGCATGCCAACAGATTAGAATTATTTGTCAAACACTTTGAAGAAAAATAACTTATAATATTTTTTTGTGATTATATAATAACAAACATCCATATGATCATCTGAAATAAGACTGTGCATATATATCAAATATTAGCGTGTAATGCATACATGTATGGCTGTGTGCATAAGTGCACGCAAGTGTTTAAACCTCCCAAACTTACAAGAAAGAATAAAATTACAAAATGGCTATGCATTTTTTTTTTTTTTTTTTTTTTTATTTTAGAAACTATGATAGAGTATATCAATGGGTTTCATATCTAAGAACGAAGACATTGATTTTGGGCCTGTCTGAAGATGAGAAGACTCAGGCTCAGCACTACATGAAGAGAAACTTGCTGGACCTTATATCCGTATTCAAAATGTTCAAAGAACCAATAAAAAAATGCCGAAGCCTTGGGCAAACTACCGTGCTGGTATATGCAAGAGATTAGGTTGGACCATCTGGCCAGTGGCCTACTTGGACAATTTGTTGAGTTCAAACAATGGTTGGGTTTAGTGTTATGAAGAGGTCAATTGGCTCGGATGAGATCAAGTTGTTATATATCATGTACCTTGTTGAGTTCATCCAATTCCACTGCTAAGCCCAAACTAAGGTTGCATTAGACAACGATAAATGTATCATATACCTTGGCTTGAATGTGACTCTTGCATTGCTATATTTTCGACATCATAGCCTTTGTGTTTTATTTTTATTTTTATTTTTGGTGTTACAATGTATTTTATCATAACATTTGCCTTTTTATTGTTGATTCTTTTAGAGGTTAATTTCCTCGGTGTGATCATGGATTTTCTTATTATATTTTATTTTTTATATTTTGAATGCAGTTGTTATATATCATGTCTTCTAGTGGAACTATTGAAGATGCAAATAGCAATCAGTTGAGCCTACAAATCAAACAGAGAGGAAAAGACAAAAGAAAAAGCTAACATCTAAAATTTGGGATGATTTTACAAAGTATGAATTAGAAAAGGAAGTTGATGGAAAAATTTTTAAAACAGAAGAAGCAAGATGTAATCACTGCAAAAGAATATTTAATGGAGCTAGTAGGTTGGGGACAACACATTTGAAAATCATCTTGATAAGTGCCATTCATTTTTGAAGAATACTAATGTCAAAGGCCAACTAATGTTACAAACATCATTGCAAAAAGAGGATGGCACTTGTTCTTTGAGTACCTATACATATGATGGAGATGTTAGTCGTAAGAAGCTTATACAGATGTTTGTTATGCATGAATACCCATTTGCTATGGTTGAGCATGAAGGATTTATTGATTTTATTAAGTCTTTAAGACCATCTTTTGAATTAAAGAGTCGCATAACCCTTAGAAAAGGGATTATGGAAACATATTTAGAGGAAAAGAAAAAAGTTTATGATATGTTTGGTCTACTTTCATGTCGGATAAGTGCAACTATGGATTTGTGGACTTCTAGACAAAACAAGTCTTATTTATGTGTGACAGCACATTTCATTGATGATGATTGGAATTTGAAAAAGAAAATAATTAATTTTATGCATATGGGAGGAAGACATACTGGAGTCAATTTGTGTAATACATTTATCAAAAATATGATTGATTGGAACATTGATCGTAAGTTATTTGTATTAACATTGGATAATGATCGTGCCAATGATGTATGTGTCAGAGAAATCGTGGATAGGCTTCAAGGAGCACTTGTATGGCCAGTTCTTTCATGTGAGATGTGCTGCACATATTATTAATTTAGTTGTGCAGGATGGACTAAAAAAATTAATATGGCAATTAAAATATCAGAGAAATGGTGAAGATTGTTCGAAGCTCTCCACTACAGTTAGAGGAGTTTGAAAAGAGGGCTAAAGAATGTAATTTGGATACACGTAGAGGTTTGTCAATTGATGTCCCAACACGGTGGAACTCTACGTACATGATGCTAAGGATGCTTGTTATTATAAAGAGGCTTTTAAAAGATTGCAGTGTCTTGATCCATACAAATATGATATGTGCCCAACAAATGATAATTGGATAGAGGTAAAAACATTTTGTCAAGCTTTGAAAAACTTCTATAACATCACCGAGCTCCTTTCAGGCACAATATATCCAACTGCAAATATCTTTTTTCAAGAATTTTGTAAAATTCAATTGCAAATTATTGAATGGTGCACAAATCCTAAGGATCAACTTTTTCTCTTTATGGCATTATCAATGAAGGAGAAGTTTGACAAATATTGGCAACAATCTAATCTCATGCTAGCAGTGGGTTCATTCTTAGATCCTCGTTACAAAATGAAGATGGTAGATTTTATTACTCACAGATTTACTCTTTAAATGGAGAAAAAGAGGTCAATGATGTTCAAAATGTTATTCGAAACCTTTATAGTGAGTATGAAAAAAATTCCTTCATTTTCTATTCCAATTACTCATGATATTGGTTCATCGAGAGATAGCGGATATATTTCTGATGAGTTTGATGAGATGGAAGGAAGAAAAAAAAAGTTTACAAATTTATGAAGAAGAATGCACAACAACAACAAATTAGAACAGATTTGGATATATATATATGGAGGAATCTATTTGGCCATGGGTTGAAGGTGATGCTTTTGATATTTTAGGCTGGTGAAAATCTAATGGTCCAAAGTATCCTATCTTATCTCGGATTGCAAGAGATATTTTGGCAATTCCAGTATCTACTGTAGCTTCAGAATCAGCATTTAGTACAGGTGGACGAGTGATAGATGCATTTCGAAGTTCATTAGATCCTGATATTGTTGAAGCTATGATTTGTCTTCAAGATTGGCTGAGATATGAGAAAAAAAGGTAACTTATTGCATTTTATATAATATTTTATTAGATTTAACTTATTTATAATATTTTACTATTTTTTAAAATTTCGTTTCAGGTCATATTCCTTCCATTGTTCATGATCTCAATTCTCCTGCTATGTTGGATAAGGTAAATGCAAATGATGTGTAGTTTTTAAAAAATAAGTTATTATTTTTATTTATATATATTGAACTTTTGTACTAATATTTTTATTTTATTTTTATTTCAGGATGATTAGAGCATTGAATATTTTGAGCCTATTCAATTTAATTTGGCAATGATGATAGGGACTTCCAATTTGTTTTGACGCTCAATGTGTGGGCTGTGAAATCATGACTTGGAGGGTATTTTAAATGCAACAATTGTGATTTGTGAAGCATATGTTTGACACTGAAATCATGACTTGGAGGGCATTTCTAAATGCAACCGTTGTGATTTGTGAAGCATATGTTTGACACTCTATCTGAGCCAAGGGCCATGATGTTAGGCAGATTCATAGCATTTCCTGACTCGGATGCATGCAAATTGTAACCATCAGGAATAACAGCTAATAATGTCTTTCTGAGCCAACTCAAACTATGTCCCTATATCTGATAAGTTACTAGCGTCCTGGAGGAGAAAGCCACAACTTGTAAAATGCTCTGTTGTTATGTTGATGAGCTCAAAGAGGGTTTCTACCCATGGATCGATCAGGTTGGTTATGATTAATATTTATTCATTCCTTGATCAGGTCTGCAATATATTTTTAAGAATCATACATCTTTGATCAGGTCTATGATATATTTTCAAAAATCATACTTTGTGGATGCTTGGAAAATTACTTATTTTAAGCCTAGCCCCTTGATATGATCATTTATATATTATAAAACTTGACCTTTGTCCTATGTTTTTGTTCCTTTGTGTTCTTCAGGTTGGTAATTGTTTGGGCACTTTGATCAAAATATTCAAGGCTTCTTTCATGCCATTCTTTGATGAACTTGCTATGTACATAACACCAATATTGGTAAGTCCTGAGAACATGCTACTTGTATTTCTTAGTAGTACTCGAGAAAATATGCTTGACATTTTACTTTTTCTGTTGTATTTATGCATTTTTTTGTATTAGTGAACTGCAAATTCTTATATATGTCTACATTTCCGTAAAAATTCTTGTCTCAATGCTTAATGATTTCATCTCAAATATTTTAGGTCCTGTTACACTGTTGCTTAGTTGGATTTGTTGTGGATTTCAACTTCTTTCAAGTTTCTTAAGAGAACATTTATGTAGCCATATTCTTATTGCCTATGTTTTGCTCTTGTGGTAGACAGTAGGGAGTTTAGTGGCTTCTTTAGTATTCCTCTATTTATTAACTCTTTCACAACTATTCATCATATAACACCATCACGAGATCATAGAAATTTCTATCTTCATATCCGTATCCGTATATAACAAATATGGATATGCTTGATATCTGATTCGTATCCGTATACATATATAATAAATATCTATATGCTGGATATCCGATTCGTATCCGTATCCATATATAATAAATATGGATATGCTGGATATCCAATTCGTATCCGTATCCGTATATAATAAATATGGATATGCTGGATATCCGATTCATATCCGTATCCGTATATAATAAATATGGATATACTTGATATCCGATTCGTATCCGTATCTGTTTAGAATAAATATGGATATGAATGTTAATATCCGTTTAGTATTTGTATCCGTATTTGTATCCATTAAAAATATGGATACAAATATGGATATACTACTATCTGATTCGTATCCGATCCGTTTTCAGCCCTATTTAAAGGAGAGCGTGGACCACTCTTTCATTCATCCTCACGCAAGTCTTCAACTGGTAAGCCTCTACCCATGCAAAGAGAGAGAACTGAGCGAGAGAGAGAGAGAGAGCCTGGGAGGAGAGGGCCACGCAGGCCCTTCTCCTGGACAAAAGCCGGTCCAGGCCCGACGGCGTGCCTGCCGCCTCGTCGGGCCTAGGTGGCGGCCGGTGACCCCCACCGGTGCTGGTCGAGCGTCCATTGAGGATCCGACCGGCCAATGATGATCAGCCATGCCACCGGCACAGTAAGAGCTGCGGATGATATAGAGAAGAAAGAGAGAAAGAGGCAGAAAGAGAGAGGGGGGAGGCACGACCGCGGTGGCGATCAGCTCTGGACCGGTCGCCGACGGCCGGTCTACCTGAGGATTGGCCAGCAGCGGCGGCCCTGGCTGCCAGCATGGCTCTCCCTTGGTTCAGGTGAACCAGGGGACAGGGAGAAATAAAAAAAAGGGGAATACATGGGACCTATTTTAATTTGGGCTTATTGGGCTGATCTGTGAGCCCATTTGGGCCAAATTTTTTGAGCCCTATAATGGGCCGGGGATAGAGAAATGAGCATATGGCCTAAATCAGTTTTGATCATAGTTTTTGGGAGAATTTTTATTTCCCCATTTGGACTGTTATTCTTGGAGATAATTAAGCCCAAAGTTAGGCCCAGGATTAGAATGGTAGAACTTAGGGGATACTTTGTATTCCAATTTTAGAGATTTAATTGTGTAAAATAATGCTGTAGGTACCCAAATGTCCAAATAACTTGTTTACATTTTGGGATTAGCATGTTGAGGTAAGTAAGCCAATTATCATGATTTCATAAATTATTTAATATATAGATCTTTGAATTTATAGATGTATTAATTTATGAAATGAGAAAAAAAAAAATGAAATTTTGATATTTAATTTGGTTATTTTGAAATTAATAAATAGTACCATGAGTATGCAATTGAGTATTTGCTATGGTTATATGCAACTGCTAATATTTTGCAAAGTAATGGATTTATAAATATGCAAAAGATGAAGGATGTGATTATTTTGACTTTACAAATATATTGGTACTATGGATATATTTATATGCAATTGCTAATAATGTTCAAACCACTATATGTGAGAATCTTATGCTTGTGTTGATGCATGATATGTTACATGCAATATATGATGATGATAATTGAGAATATACTTATATGTATCGCCGTGGTTCTCATATGATATAAAATGATGTGATATGCCAAAAAATACGGGACCACCTCCACAGAAGAAATATGTGAAGAACACACATGTAGGATGTGTTGTGATTGATTATGACATATGGCATAACGTTGGTACCAGGACCCTTTCTCTTAGGAGATATTTAAGAGCGATACACAAGTTGGGTATTGTAGGGCTCTGGAACACATATGAATTGGTAATTATATAGATACAGTAGGTTTGTTTATGTTGCATATTTCAACATTTATTGTATGACTAAGCTTCCAAAATTACTTTGAGCAGATGATATGCATGTTCTGTTAACATAGTAAATGTATTTGAAATTGAAAGCATTTTACATATATTTTATATGGAAATCTGATTTGATAATATCTTAAAATGATTATATTATTTATAGTAAGCTTACTTATTGAGTGTGAGCTCATTTAAATCTCACAATGTTTTTCAGAGACACAAGACTGAAGAAGGAATTATGGGGTAGATGGAGCTTCTTTTAAATAAATTAGATTCAACATTTTGATGTAACCTCAGTGATTTATGGTCATGTAGCCCAAAATTTATATTTATGGCTTGTATTAAAGTTATTGACTTTGAATGACATATAGTTATTACCTCTTCTTGAATTAAGTGTTATGGTTCATGATGCCTTGCATGCTTGGTATGCGATGGATTATCATCTTGGATCCAATATCAGGTTTGAGGTGTGACAGTTACCATTATTAATTGTGTCAGACATGTTGATGAGGTTTGGTAGAGAGGTACCATTATTAGTTGTATCAGTCATATTGATGAGGTTTAGCCGGAAGCTACCATCATTATTATGTCAGTCATGTTGATGAGATGGGCAGCGAGCTACTATCATTATTAATTTGTCTTAGTTATGTTAATGGGGTTTAGTAGGAAGCTTTCATCATTAATTGTACCAGTGTCGAAGTGAACTATATGATAATAATCAACATTTTCAAGTTATCTTGTTTATCTTTTGTTGCATGCAAATCCTATATATGTAAAGATATTTTTTGAATATTAGTTTTTTAAAATTAAAAAACATAGAAAACACAAAATTATGGAGGATATTCAAATTAATAAACCCCTTTTGACACTACAAGAAATTTAAAATATTACGACGCCAAAATGCGTCGCTATTGCGTCGCTATACCATGTTTAGCGACGCAATAGCGACGCAATGATGGCGTCGCTCAACTCCCCGTCGCAATACTCTTTGTCGCAATTGCGTCGCAATATTGCGACGCAATTGCGACGCTCTGCGACGCATAAAAATGCGTCGCAATAATAAAAATTAAATTTATAAAAAAAATTAATTATTAAATATTGCGACGCATTTATTTGCGTCGCAATATTTAATAATTAATTTTTAAAAATTAAAATTTATTAATAAATATTGCGACGCACCAAATTGCGTCGCAATATTAAAATTAATTTTTAAAACAGAAAAATTTTTTATTAAATATTGCGACGCAAATAAATGCGTCGCAATATTTAATAATATTTTTCTGTTTTAAAAATTAATTTTAAATATTGCGACGCAATTAGGTGCGTCGCAATATTTATTAATAAATTTTTAAAAATTAATTTTAAATATTGCGACGCAATAAATTGCGTCGCAATATTTAATAATTAAATNAAATGCGTCGCAATAATAAAAATTAAATTTATAAAAAAAATTAATTATTAAATATTGCGACGCATTTATTTGCGTCGCAATATTTAATAATTAATTTTTAAAAATTTATTAATAAATATTGCGACGCACCAAATTGCGTCGCAATATTTAAAATTAATTTTTAAAACAGAAAAATTTTTTATTAAATATTGCGACGCAAATAAATGCGTCGCAATATTTAATAATATTTTTTCTGTTTTAAAAATTAATTTTAAATATTGCGACGCAATTAGGTGCGTCGCAATATTTATTAATAAATTTTTAAAAATTAATTTTAAATATTGCGACGCAATAAATTGCGTCGCAATATTTAATAATTAATTTTTTTATAAATTTAATTTTTATTATTGCGACGCATTTTTATGCGTCGCAGAGCGTCGAAAATTTTTTTTTAAAAAATATTTAAATGATTAAAAATTAAAACGATTAATAAAATTTCGTTAAATCTAAATATTGATACAAACATTTTTCACTCAATCCAAACAATAATAAATTTCAAAAAATAATTTATATATTAAAATTTAAAAGTTTTTACAACATAAAAAAAAAATACATCAAGAATCTGAATGATCACGTGAAGGCTGTGGAGGCTGTGGAGGCTGAAGACTCTGCGACAAGCGTCTAACCATATCCCGCAAATAGTGCATCTCATCTCGCATGTCAGCAACCTCCTGATCCCGGCCTCGCATACGATCCTGCATGTCAGCAACCTCCTGATCCCGGCTTCGCATACGATCCTCAAAATCCTGCTCGTAATCCTGGCGAAGCTCCTCTGCAATAGATCTGCGAAGCTCCTCTAAACGCTCGGGAGGAAGATCAACAGGAACTCGCGAGCTGGAGGCCTGATGGGGAAAAAATGTAGAAGCTCTAGTGCCCATACCATAGACCCTGCGGTCTCGTGGCTGGGCACCAACAGCCTCCAAAAACACACGTCGACTCTCATCTGCTGAGAGTTCGACGGGCGTCTCCCCATCAGTAGAGTCGACCTGTGATGCCTGGGATCGAAGCTCGTCGACTCGTGCCTTGAAATTATGAAATCAATAATAAATGAGTTAATAAATTTCTAGAAATAAAATTTTAAAAATTAAACAGATACTACATAAATCTAATTTCTTACCGCAACCTCCCGTGATCGCGTATCGACCCAGGAGCCGTCCCTCCTGGTGTGTGTCGCCCTAAATAGACGAAACTCACCAGGATCTCCGCCCTCCTGCTCAGTCTATAATAATAAAAAAATAATATTAATAAAAATATTTGTAAAGAACTAAAATAGTAATAAAAATATATATGTTTTCTTACCATACGCCGTCTGTGCTCCTGAATCGAAATGGAGCCCGATGTATGACAGGAGAGACCCGTGCCACGACCGCCCTTCTCAGATCGGCGGTTCGTGCTGGCTGATGCGGACCTCCTGCGCCAGCCATCGGACTCCCAGGCCTGCTGCCACTCGTGCCAAATACCCTCTGGCACGTGCGCAGGACGCTGACCCGACGACCTCCAACGATGAAGCATGTCGGAGTATCGGCGTCGCGTCAGAGCCTCCCATGCTGCCCTAATGGCATCATGGGTGGCAGGATCCCACGTAAATTTTTTCTGCATTAAAATAAACAGTTAGTTTCTGAATTTATTAACTTTAAAGAATTATATATCACTGCTAAATTGTATTTAATAAGTTTACCTGAAACTCGGAAAAATAAAACTCCCTCGTGGCCGGCGATACGTGGCGCCAATCGTAGCCACTGGGATCTGCACGCCTCTGAAAAACGGCGCTGATGTGGCTGGAGACATGATGCTGCTCAATGAATCTGTTAAAAAAATGCAAGTTTATAAGTTAATGACTTAAAAACATTAACAAATATTTGTAATTAATATATACTTACATCCCCTGAGCATCAAGTAGAAGTAAAGTGCGGCCGAAGGCGGAAGAACTCTCGGAGGTCTGTGCCGATCGGGTAGATGGTAATACTGGTGCAGAGGTCGAAGGCTGCGCCTCTGCTGGAGATCCAAACTCTCCATCGCCGACGCTCATGTGATCTGATGTCGAAGGATCCAAACTACGTCTCTGCTCACCCAATCTATCGTCGGTAGATCTACCTCTGCCCCTCATACTGAAAATACTAAGGATTCACACAATTAAATTACGATTAATGATTGACTATGTACGAATTTAACACTTATAAAAAAAAGTTAAATTTTAAAAAACCTTTATGTTTAATCGTTGTCATTTGTTTCGTGAAATGTTGGTTCAACATCCGATGCCGTATCGGATTGCGAATCAGTTTCATTATCGGAAGGAAACCGAACATTTGCATCCGCAATTTCTTGGACATCACCACTTGGATCGATAAGTGATGTTTCAGGAGCTCTTGTGTCGTCCTCAATTGCATGCAGTTCCATCTCATCCTCTTGAAATGCAGGGCACTCGGCGGATTGACTTGATGAACTCTCCTCTAATACGATTGTTGAACGTGGGACGATTTTAGAAACGGCCCACCAATCTCGCTTGTCGTTGCGCAAACTTGGATATCCGCAGTAAAAGACTTGCTGAGCTTGGGATGCAAGGATGAATGGGTCATATTTCTGTAATCTTCGTCGATGGTTCACTTCAACCAAATTATAGTCGTTATGAACCCTTTTGCCCACAGGAATTATCGGATCGAACCAATCACAACGAAACAATACGGTTCGTTTTAAAGGCCAACCGGGATATTCAACTTCAACCACCTCTACTAACTTTCCATAATAATCCTGCATATTTGCTCCAACACTTTCTCCTTTTACACACACGCCCCAGTTATGAGTGCCTCTTGAAGCTGCTAATCGTTCAATCTGAAATTTGTACCCATTTACAAAATAGCCAGTAGAGGTTGTTACGGTCTTCAATGGCCATTGCGATAGACATTTAATGAAAATATTGTCGGTTGTCGACCATGGACCGTTGACCTATAAATTAATAAGCTATTGACATCCAATTCAAAAAATAATTGCCATTATCGAAATTGATTGAGTGATACTACTCACAAATTCATAAAACCAGTAAGCAAACTCCGTTTCTAATTTCTGCCCAATTGCAACTTGACTGATGTCGGGATTCATCTGTCGTTGTCTATCACAAAACATCCTTATGGGATGAAAAGGATGAAAACTACTGTTAGAAATTAAATATTATGATATATTATTATATAAATTTAAATTTTCAATTTAGCATTGAAGTATACACTTACTCAATATATGGATCGACTTCTCGACAGTTCATTAGGATGTAATAATGTGCTGCATTATACTCCATATCGCTAAGATTTCTTGACTTCTGCCCACCAAATGAACGGCCGATAGCTTTAAAAATTGATATTCTGCCGTCATTAGCTTCTGCTTCGTCCACACATACGTCATCGTTACGACCATGATTTCGGCTCCTCGTGTGGACGTGACCCTCAAAGTAATGCGAGGCAAAAGCTGAAACTTCTTCGACCAAGTGTGCATTGCATATAGAACCTTCAACCCTTGCCTTATTACGCACATTATTTTTTAACTTCTTAAGATACCTATATGTAAAGTTGCAACAAACAATTAACGAATTTTTCAAGCAATGAAATAATATTTCAAATGTCAACATATCTTAATGATGTATATATTTACCTCTCGAATGGATACATCCAGCGATACTGCACAGGACCAGCTATGCTCGCTTCGTATGGCAAGTGAACCGGTAAATGCTCCATTGAGTCAAAAAAACTGGGAGGAAATATTCGCTCAAGCTTGCATAAAATAATTGGAATTTCCTCCTCAAGCCTTGCCATTGATGCAGAAGTAATGACTGCGGCAGATAACTCCTTGAAGAATAAGCTGAGCTCCGTAATTGCCTTCCAGACATGTTGCGGAAGCAACTCACGAAAAGCTATAGGTAATAATCGTTGCATGAAAACATGGCAGTCATGGCTCTTCATGCCGAACAACTTGAGCTTATGCATGTCCACACACCTACCGATATTTGAGGCATAACCATCTGGAAATTTTAACCCTCTAAGCCAGTTACATAAAACTTCTCGTGAATTTCTGTCAAGAGTGTAACATGCTTTAGGATAGGTCCCATCGGCACTCCTTCTCAAATCACCTCTTCTACAGTACTGATTAAGTTCTTCTCTTGACTTTGCAGTATCTTTTGTTTTTCCCGGGATGTTTAGCACCGTGTTAAATATGTTATCAAAGAAATTTTTCTCTATATGCATGACATCCAAGTTGTGCCGGATGAGATTTGTGCTCCAATAAGGCAAATCCCAAAATATACTTCGTTTCTTCCAGTTATGTTCTTTACATATACGGCTATTTATTCTATCTGCATCTGGTTCCCATGCATACATCAACCCCAAATTCTCTATAGAATCAAATAGATCCGTGCCGGACCTAACCGGTTCGGCAAATTTTGTGACTGCTTTGTTCTTCCGGAAGGCGATCAAGTTACGCCTGTAAGGATGATTTGGTGGCAAGAACTTCCTATGGTTATCAAACCATGACTGCTTACCACTCTTCTGCAATGTAAATGCATCCGAATCATACATGCAATGAGGGCATGCCAGACGTCCAGCAGTGCTCCAACCAGACAACATTGCATATGCCGGAAAATCACTTATTGTCCACATCAAAGCAGCTCTCATTAAGAAATTTTGTTTCATAGAAATGTCGTAGGCTACCACTCCTGTTTCCCACAACATTTTCAATTCGGCCACCAACGGTTGCAGAAAGACATCAATCTTTTCCTTAGGATTTGATGGTCCTGGAACCAAAACGGTTAAAAACATTGCAGGATCTTTCATGCACTTCCACGGAGGAAGGTTATATACAGTCAGTATCACAGGCCAACATGAATACTGTTGCCCCGCTTGACCAAATGGTTGGAAGCCATCGGTACAAAGACCTAATCTCACATTCCTTATATCTTCAGCGAAAACAGGATGATTTTCATTGAACTGCTTCCAAGCCTTTGAATCTGATGGATGCCGCATTTCATCCTCTTTAGATTCATGTTCGGCATGCCATCTCATATCAGCAGCTGTTGCCTCAGATCTATATAATCTCTGCAGGCGTGGGGTAAGAGGAAAGTAATGCATCCTCTTGTAAGGCACACTTTTCCTCCTACTTGTACCGGCTCCTCCTTCGGTGTTTTTGAACCGTGATTGCCCACAAATCTTACACCATCTCAGCTCTGAGTCTTCACCCCAAAATATCATACAATTGTTCAAGCAACAATCGATCTTATTAACTGGAAGCCCAAGCCCACGCAACAACTTCTTTGTTGCGTAAAAACTGTCTGCGGCAACATTATCATTTGGCAGAATTTCTTTGATTAACTCAGCTACAGAATTGAACGCCTTTTCTGATAATCGATGTTCTGCCT
The DNA here is from genome assembly GCA_900491605.1 of Calamus simplicifolius. NCBI lineage: Eukaryota > Viridiplantae > Streptophyta > Magnoliopsida > Arecales > Arecaceae > Calamus > Calamus simplicifolius. The sequence continues at coordinate 532,425 of UESW01004731.1, read as the reverse complement.
TAATATTCAACATTCGAGCAGCTGTAGAGAACTGGGAATGACCCTCACACCCAGGATACAATTCTTGATTGGCAGCACTCAACATATCGTAAAATTGTTGTGCTTCTGGGTTTGGTTCTTCCATAAATGTATTCTGATTGAAGTCATTACCCGATGCATTCATAACCATTTGTTCATATGTGTTTAAATTCACAAATGGTTCTTCTACGGGAATTGACTCTTGTTCGCCTATATCAACCGCTGGAATATCCTCTGGTTCACCATGACAGTACCAAACATAGTAATCAGGCACAAAACCCTTCTTACACAAATGCACCTTAACAGTTTCCACATCTCTGTAGGCTTTATTCTGACACCTGTGGAAGTTGCATGGGCACCTAATCCTAGGCCCATCCATCCATTCAGGTTGGCTACATGCAAATGCGATAAACTCTTCCAATCCATTCAGAAAATCTGGATTCAGCAAGCCATCTTTTATCCTTGCATACATCCATGAGCGAGTCCCGCTCATTTTTGTCCGACTTATACAAAGTCTGGTAAAGCATTAATTAAAACCAAAAAATAAAACTATATTAGTATTAATACATATATATCTAAATTATTTATTGGGCACAACTAATTAAGGTTAATTACAACCAATTAAATCATTTATAAGTACGCAAATAATTTAGATATATTTATGTACTAATATAATTACAACCAATTGCTAGGAAGGACCGATGCATAGGTTAATGGCTAAAGAGAGGGCTTGAGTTTGTGTCGGGCCATAAGGCGATGCGTTTAGTCATTAGACTTCACAAAAATTCAAGTGTCTTAAATAATTCTACCTTAACTCCATGTCTACAAGGTAAGGCCCTATCCCATTCAAGAATATTTTTTGTGATATGTTATTCTGCTATTAATTATCATCGATCGGCAACATTGAAATTTCGGCAGCATTTCCTCATATGTTCTCCTAGATGTGTGGTATATAAGCCACACTAGGAGAACGTATGAGGAAATGCAAACCGAAATCTCACCCCACGATGATTACTAGCAGACTAACATGTCACAAAAAATATTCTCAAACTGTCCACCAGGACAATTTGAGAATTTGCAAGACTAAGGCTTACAAATTCTCAAACGGGTCTAAAGGTTAATTAAAGTGCTGTGATTATGAAAGTCCGAAGACAATCGAACTTATGCTTGTTATTCTTAACATCTTGCGAATACTAAAATGTAAATCATTGAAACTAGTAATTTGTTGCTGAAAATTAAATAATATAACAACAAAACATTTTATTTAGCATTTCAAAATGTAATGCATCATTAAATAAACATTCTGCTTAAATTAAGGAAAAATTTATTTTTTTTTTTCCCAGGGGGCGGGGGGTTTCCCCCCCTCCCCCCTGCTATGACCCCAAAAATTTTTTTTTTCTTTTTTCACAGTGGCCTGGCCACCGTGGCCAGGCCACTGCCGGCCACGGCAACAACCGTGGCCGAACAAGATAACAAAGGGGGGGCGGGGGGGGGGGGAGGGGGTTTCCTCCCCTCCCCGGCCCCATGTTATAAAATTTTTTTTTTTTTTCATTACAGTGGCCTGGCCACCAAGGCCAAGCCACTGCGGCCCCGGAGAAGATGGGCGGACAAGAAAAGAAAGGGGGTGCGGGGGGTTTCCCCCCTCCCCCTGCTATGACCCTAATATTTTGTTTTTTTTTTTCTTCTTCACATTGGCCTGGCCATCGTGGCCGACAAGATAACAAAGGGGGGGGGGGGGGGCGGGGGGTTCCTCCCCTCCCCCCTGTTTAAAAAAAAAAATTTTTTTTTTAAAACAGTGGCCTGGCCACCACCGTGGCCAGGCCACTGCCGGCCACGGCAGCGGCCGTGGCCGCCTTGTCCGGCCGCGGCCACGGCCGTGGCCACGGCCGTGGAAACAAAGGGGGGGCGGGGGGGGTTTCCTCCCCTCCCCCTGTTTAAAAAAATTTTTTTTTTTTTATATCAGTGGCCTGGCCACCACCGTGGCCAGGCCACTGCCGGCCACGGCAGCGGCCGTGGCCGGAGAAGACGGCCACGGCAGCGGCCGTGGCCGCCTTGTCCGGCCGCGGCCACGGCCGTGGCCACGGCCGTGGAAACAAAGGGGGGGCGGGGGGGGTTTCCTCCCCTCCCCCCTGTTAAAAAAAAAATTTTTTTTTTTTAAAACAGTGGCCTGGCCACCACCGTGGCCAGGCCACTGCCGGCCACGGCAGCGGCCGTGGCCGGAGAAGACGGCCACGGCAGCGGCCGTGGCCGCCTTGTCCGGCCGCGGCCACGGCCGTGGCCACGGCCGTGGAAACAAAGGGGGGGCGGGGGGGGTTTCCTCCCCTCCCCCCTGTTTAAAAAAAAATTTTTTTTTTTTATATCAGTGGCCTGGCCACCACCGTGGCCAGGCCACTGCCGGCCACGGCAGCGGCCGTGGCCGGAGAAGACGGCCACGGCAGCGGCCGTGGCCGCCTTGTCCGGCCGCGGCCACGGCCGTGGCCACGGCCGTGGAAACAAAGGGGGGGCGGGGGGGGTTTCCTCCCCTCCCCCCTGTTTAAAAAAAAAATTTTTTTTTTTTATATCAGTGGCCTGGCCACCACCGTGGCCAGGCCACTGCCGGCCACGGCAGCGGCCGTGGCCGGAGAAGACGGCCACGGCAGCGGCCGTGGCCGCCTTGTCCGGCCGCGGCCACGGCCGTGGCCACGGCCGTGGAAACAAAGGGGGGCGGGGGGGGTTTCCTCCCCTCCCCCCTGTTAAAAAAAAAAATTTTTTTTTTTTTAAACAGTGGCCTGGCCACCACCGTGGCCAGGCCACTGCCGGCCACGGCAGCGGCCGTGGCCGGAGAAGACGGCCACGGCAGCGGCCGTGGCCGCCTTGTCCGGCCGCGGCCACGGCCGTGGCCACGGCCGTGGAAACAAAGGGGGGGCGGGGGGGGTTCCTCCCCTCCCCCCTGTTAAAAAAAAAAATTTTTTTTTTTTAAAACAGTGGCCTGGCCACCACCGTGGCCAGGCCACTGCCGGCCACGGCAGCGGCCGTGGCCGGAGAAGACGGCCACGGACCTGCCGTGGCCGGAGAAGACGGCAGCAGGTTAAAAAAAAAAAAACATAAAAAAAAATTTTTTTTTTGGATTTTTGGGCCTAACCTTTGTGGGTAGCCGGAGTAGGAGGAGATCCTCGGGGGGGCTGGGCGTCGGAGGAGATCGCCGGCGTTTCGGGGCGGCTGGGAGTCACGGCGGCGGCGGCTAGGTCAGACCGGAAGGAGGAAAGAAGAAAGGGGGGGTTTAAATACAGGCAATTAGCGACGCCAATTTGGCGTCGCTAATTGCGTCGCAATAAATTTTTTTTTTTTTTTTCTTAGCGACGCACGTGGGCGTCGCTAATCCATCATTAATAAATGTAAAAAAATACTTTTATGAAAATATAGCGACGCCAATAAATGCGTCGCTAACGCGTCGCTAACTTGGCGCCATACCCTGGCGGGAAAAATAATTTTATTTTCTAATAATTGCGTCGCTAAGGCGTCGCAATATTTTTTTAATAATTTAAATTGATTAATAAAAAAAGTTATTACATATATTGCGACGCAATAAGTGCGTCGCAATTATTTTTAAAATATTTTTAAATGAAAATATTTAAATTTATTATAATAATTGCGACGACAAATTGCGTCGCAAATATTTTTTAATATTTTAATCAGTTATATGTATTCTATTAATATTGCGACACATATATTTTGTCGCAATATTTATTTATATTTTTTTAAAGTGTGTCGCTAAGGCGTCGCAAGCTATTTGTTAATATTTATAAATGATTATATTTATAATTAATGTTAATAATTACGACGATAAATTGCATCACAATTTATTCTATAAAATTTTTAATGATCCCGATCGGCCACGACCTATCTCGGACAGTTGCAATCCGTCAGAGATCGGCGACGATTATCGATTGATCCCTATCGGCCACGACCGATCTCGGACCGTGGCGATCCGTCCGAGATCGGCGACGATCCAACGGTTGCGATCGATCCAAGCCCTGATCTCGATATCTCGGATCGAAGATTTTATCGGTCCGATCGGCAAAGGTCCGATGGTTGCGATCGATCCAAGCCCTGATCCCGATCGGATCTCGGACAGTTGCAATCCGTCCGAGATCGGCGACGATCCGACGGTTGCGATCGATCCAAGCCCTGAGATCGGCGACGACCGATATCGGTCCGATTCCGACGATCAATCCAAGCCCTGATCCCGATCGGCGACCTATCTCGGACAGTTGCAATCCGTCCGAGATCGGCGACGATCCGACGGTTGCGATCGATCCAAGCCCTGATCCCGATCGGCGACGACCGATCGCGGACCGCGGCAATCGGTCCGATCGGCAAAGGTCCGACGGTTGTGATCAATCCAAGCCCTGATCCCGATCGGCCACGACCTATCTCGAACAGTTGCAATTCGTCCGAGATCGACGACGATCCGACTGTTGCGATCGATCCAAGCCCTGATCCCGATCGGCAACGGTCGATCTCGGACCGTGGCAATCCGTCTGAGATCGGCGACGATCCAACGGATGCGATCGATCGAAGCCCTGATCTCGATCGGCGACGACCGATCTCGGACCGCCTGATCGACCGATCGATCGAGACCGTGGCGATCCGTCCGAGATCGGCGACGATCCAACGGTTGCGATCGATCCAAGCCCTGATCCCGATCGATATCGGTCCGATCGGCTCCGACGATCCAAGCCCTGATCCCGATCGGCCACGATCTTTGATCCGATCGCGACGATCCGACCGATCGATCCAAGCCCTGATCCCGATCGGATCTCGGACCGCAATCCGTCCGAGATCGGCGACGATCCAACGGTTGCGATCGATCCAAGCCCTGATCCGATCGGCGACGACCGATCGCGGACCACGGCTATCGGTCCGATCGGCAAAGGTCCGACGGTTGTGATCAATCCAAGCCCTGATCCCGATCGGCGACCTATCTCGGACAGTTGCAATCCGTCCGAGATCGGCGACGATCCGACGGTTGCGATCGATCCAAGCCCTGATCCCGATCGGCGACGACCGATCGCGGACCGCGGCAATCGGTCCGATCGGCAAAGGTCCGACGGTTGTGATCAATCCAAGCCCTGATCCCGATCGGCCACGACCTATCTCGAACAGTTGCAATTCGTCCGAGATCGACGACGATCCGACTGTTGCGATCGATCCAAGCCCTGATCCCGATCGGCAACGGTCGATCTCGGACCGTGGCAATCCGTCTGAGATCGGCGACGATCCAACGGATGCGATCGATCGAAGCCCTGATCTCGATCGGCGACGACCGATCTCGGACCGTGGCAATTGGTCTGATCGACAAAGATACGACGGTTGCGATCGATCCAAGCCCTGATCCCGACGGCCACGACCGATCTCGGACCGTGGCGATCCGTCCGAGATCGGCGACGATCCAACGGTTGCGATCGATCCAAGCCCTGATCCCGATCGGCGACGACCGATCGCGGACCGCGGCAATCGGTCCGATCGGCAAAGGTCCGACGGTTGTGATCAATCCAAGCCCTGATCCCGATCGGCCACGACCTATCTCGAACAGTTGCAATTCGTCCGAGATCGACGACGATCCGACTGTTGCGATCGATCCAAGCCCTGATCCCGATCGGATCTCGGACCGCAATCCGTCTGAGATCGGCGACGATCCAACGGTTGCGATCGATCGAAGCCCTGATCCGATCGGCGACGACCGATCGCGGACCACGGATCGGTCCGATCGGCAAAGGTCCGACGGTTGTGATCAATCCAAGCCCTGATCCCGATCGGCGACCTATCTCGGACAGTTGCAATCCGTCCGAGATCGGCGACGATCCGACGGTTGCGATCGATCCAAGCCCTGATCCCGATCGGCGACGACCGATCGCGGACCGCGGCAATCGGTCCGATCGGCAAAGGTCCGACGGTTGTGATCAATCCAAGCCCTGATCCCGATCGGCCACGACCTATCTCGAACAGTTGCAATTCGTCCGAGATCGACGACGATCCGACTGTTGCGATCGATCCAAGCCCTGATCCCGATCGGCAACGGTCGATCTCGGACCGTGGCAATCCGTCTGAGATCGGCGACGATCCAACGGATGCGATCGATCGAAGCCCTGATCTCGATCGGCGACGACCGATCTCGGACCGTGGCAATTGGTCTGATCGACAAAGATACGACGGTTGCGATCGATCCAAGCCCTGATCCCGACCGGCCACGACCGATCTCGGACCGTGGCGATCCGTCCGAGATCGGCGACGATCCAACGGTTGCGATCGATCCAAGCCCTGATCCCGATCGGCGACGACCGATCGCGGACCGCGGCAATCGGTCCGATCGGCAAAGGTCCGACGGTTGTGATCAATCCAAGCCCTGATCCCGATCGGCCACGACCTATCTCGAACAGTTGCAATTCGTCCGAGATCGACGACGATCCGACTGTTGCGATCGATCCAAGCCCTGATCCCGATCGGCAACGGTCGATCTCGGACCGTGGCAATCCGTCTGAGATCGGCGACGATCCAACGGTTGCGATCGATCGAAGCCCTGATCTCGATCGGCGACGACCGATCGCGGACCACGGCTATCGGTCCGATCGGCAAAGGTCCGACGGTTGTGATCAATCCAAGCCCTGATCCCGATCGGCGATGACCTATCTCGGACAGTTGCAATCCGTCCGAGATCGGCGACGATCCGACGGTTGCGATCGATCCAAGCCCTGATCCCGATCGGCGACGACCGATCGCGGACCGCGGCAATCGGTCCGATCGGCAAAGGTCCGACGGTTGTGATCAATCCAAGCCCTGATCCCGATCGGCCACGACCTATCTCGAACAGTTGCAATTCGTCCGAGATCGACGACGATCCGACTGTTGCGATCGATCCAAGCCCTGATCCCGATCGGCAACGGTCGATCTCGGACCGTGGCAATCCGTCTGAGATCGGCGACGATCCAACGGTTGCGATCGATCGAAGCCCTGATCTCGATCGGCGACGACCGATCGCGGACCACGGCTATCGGTCCGATCGGCAAAGGTCCGACGGTTGTGATCAATCCAAGCCCTGATCCCGATCGGCGATGACCTATCTCGGACAGTTGCAATCCGTCCGAGATCGGCGACGATCCGACGGTTGCGATCGATCCAAGCCCTGATCCCGATCGGCGACGACCGATCGCGGACCGCGGCAATCGGTCCGATCGGCAAAGGTCCGACGGTTGTGATCAATCCAAGCCCTGATCCCGATCGGCCACGACCTATCTCGAACAGTTGCAATTCGTCCGAGATCGACGACGATCCGACTGTTGCGATCGATCCAAGCCCTGATCCCGATCGGCAACGGTCGATCTCGGACCGTGGCAATCCGTCTGAGATCGGCGACGATCCAACGGATGCGATCGATCGAAGCCCTGATCTCGATCGGCGACGACCGATCTCGGACCGTGGCAATTGGTCTGATCGACAAAGATACGACGGTTGCGATCGATCCAAGCCCTGATCCCGACCGGCCACGACCGATCTCGGACCGTGGCGATCCGTCCGAGATCGGCGACGATCCAACGGTTGCGATCGATCCAAGCCCTGATCCCGATCGGCGACGACCGATCGCGGACCGCGGCAATCGGTCCGATCGCAAAGGTCCGACGGTTGTGATCAATCCAAGCCCTGATCCCGATCGGCCACGACCTATCTCGAACAGTTGCAATTCGTCCGAGATCGACGACGATCCGACTGTTGCGATCGATCCAAGCCCTGATCCCGATCGGCAACGGTCGATCTCGGACCGTGGCAATCTGAGATCGGCGACGATCCGACGGTTGCGTTCGATCCAAGACCTGATCTCGATCGGCGACGACCGATGCAATATTTGCGTCGCAATTATTGCATCGCAATATTTGCGTCGCAATATTAAAAATTTAAAATATTTAATTCTGCTAAAAACATTGCGACGCATATCTTGCGTCGCAATATTTTTAATGATATTAAAAATTAATTTAAAACTATTGCGACGCAATATTTGCGTCGCAATATTAAAAATTTAAAATATTTAATTCTGCTAAAAATATTGCGACGCAAATATTGCGTCGCAATATTTGTATTAATATTTATATTTCGTAAAAATTTAATTTAAAAATATTGCGACGCAATATTTGCGTCGCAATATTAAAAATTAATTTTTTTAAATTCTGCTAAAAACATTGCGACGCAAATATTGCGTCGCAATAGTTTTATTGATATTTATATTTCAAAAAAATTAATTTAAAAATATTGCGACGCAATATTTGCGTCGCAATATGAAAAATTAAATTTTTTAATTCTGCTAAAAACATTGCGATGCAAATATTGCGTCGCAATATTTTTATTGATATTTATATTTCATAAAAAATTAATTTAAAAAATATTGCGACGCAATATTTGTGTCGCAATATTTTTAATGATATTTATAATTCATTAAAAATTAATTTAAAAATATTGCGACGTAATATTCGCGTCGCAATATTAAAAATTTAAAACATTGCGACGCAAAATTGCGTCGCAATATTTTTATTGATATTTATATTTTATAAAAAATTAATTTAAAAATATTGCGATGCAATATGTGCGTCGCAATATTAAAAATTTAAAATATTTAATTCTGCTAAAAATATTGCGACGCAATATTTGCGTCGCAATATTTTTAATACTATTTATACCTCATAAAAAATTAATTTAAAAATATTGCGACGCACTATTTGCATCGCAATATTAAAAATTTAATTTTCTTAATTCTGCTAAAAACATTGCGACGCAAATATTGCGTCGCAATATTTTTTATTGATATTTATATTTATAAAAAATTAATTTAAAAATATTGCGACGCAATATTTGCGTCGCAATATTAAAAATATAATTTTTTTTGGATTTTTGGTTAATTGAGTCGCTGATGAGTCGCTAATGCGTCGCAATATTTTGTTGTCACAAAGGCGTCGCAAAGTGGTCGCAATTTAGCGACGCAATTTTGCGTCGCTAAATTTGCGTCGCAATTTCAGTATTTTCTTGTAGTGTGAACTTTCTCGAGCCGACTCATGACTGTGCGAGCCGACTCGACTCAGACGGCAGAAAGACTCATTTTTGAGTGCCTCTCGAGTCGACTCCCAGCTCTTCGCGAGTCGACTCTTGAAAGTCACGAGTCGACTCCCAGACTTTCACGAGTCGACCCCTGGAGACTCACTTTTTGGTGCGTTCTGGATTCGCTTGCTCGAGCCGACTCGCACAGTACTCGAGCCGACTCCACGGAATCTGGGCGATGATTTTTGAGTTGCCACATCAGCACCAACGGTAATATTTTGAATCAACGGCTATATTTTACTGTGTCTAACGGCTATATCTTTTCAGGATCTATAAATAGAGGAGCCAGATTCAAATACACATATATATACATATAGAAGAGCAAGAGAGAAAAATAGAGAGAGCCTATTGAATATCAGAAAAAGGGAAAACTGAGAGTATTGTAGAATCATTTGATTCAAGGAGAGATTCAATCTTTGCATTTGAGAGAGAGATTCGTGTGCATCATTTGATCGACTCTCAAGGCTCAAGAGGAAGGCAAAAAGCAATCCAACGTGCAAAATCTTCAGCCATTCCCAAGTTCAAAAAGAGGCAACACATTCTCCAAAGCTTTTCAACGATTGAGGAATCTTGCTGAGGCATCGATTCAACTCTTCAAGGAGAAAAGGGAGAAAGCCATCGCTGCAATCATCCAGAAAACCATCAGGCGTTCTAACCCTAGTTTTTATTTATTCTTAAATTTGTATATCTGCTCAAGAAGGAGCATTTTTGTTACAAATACTTTGATTTCACTTGGTTACTGGTTCAATCAGTAGATTGAATCAGTGGAGGTAGGTTTACCTCGTTACAAGCCGGAGTGCTTGTGTTGGGTTCGTTGTGATCCCGTGAAAACAACGAGTAAGGTTTGTTGTTAGCTCGCAAAATAACGTGTAGGGTTTTTGTGCTGGTAAGCCCGCAAAACCAGCTGGGTTCGTTGTGCGCCCGTGAAAACAACAAGTTTGAGTTGTGATCTTGGAAAACAACTCGGCTGTAATCTAGAGAGATTATAGTGTGGACCCAAGTGAATCTTGGGAGTGGACGTAGGTGCTAGTTGCGCCGAACCACTATAAAATTATCTTGTGTTTGCCGTGCATCATTTTCTCTATCTCTATCTCTCTTTATTAACTGCCTGTTCTTTGCTTATTAGTCAATCTCACTTGCACATCTTGCTAATTAATCAATTAAAGTTAAAAGACTTAAAATTTTTAAGAACCCAATTCACCCCCCCCTCTTGGGTTGCCATCTGGGCCAACATCAATTGCTTGGCCATTTTAAAAAATAACGTCTGACCATTTTTTTTTAAATCTATAAATAGGTTTTAAAGGATGAAAATTTTGGGAAGAACAACAATAATTCTACATTTTATTTTTTTTTCTTTGAAGATTACATTGAAGATCGCTGATCGCGTCCATTGAGATCGTGCCGCCAACGGATGTAGGAATCTGGTTCCGGGTTGTACCTTAAAGGAGAGTTGTGGTTCTATTTTTTTTTGCACGAGAAGGGGGACCAGTTCTCCTTTAGGGCAGTATGTAAACCACCTTCCAGGTTTGATTCTTAACTTATTTTTATTTTGAGATATTTTTTTTCTGAATATAATCAGCCTCACATACACCACAGATTTTTTTTTTATATACATACATATATATATTTATGTATACTAATATATTCCTAGTTGCAAACATGAAGAAATCAACTTCAATAACATAAATAAGCCCTAAGACCTTGCTTCCCACTTCCTCTGTATCCCCTCTTTTCTCTCTGTCATATATTCCTATCTTTGGTCTCTTCTCTTCTTTTATCTTCTCACTCTTTCTCTTTATTTAAATATAAAATAAAATGAAAATCCTCTCCCTCATATGGTGCAGAGGTATGTAAATTGAAGGAGGAGCAAGATATTGAGTTAGAAGTTTTTTTTTATGGAGTATCACAATCAAGGCAAAATTTTAAGACAAAGATAAAAGATTTGTAGTGTGTTTAATTTATGCTAAGAGGTAAGTAGCACTCCCAATTTTTATAGTAATAAATTATTTTAAAGAAAAATTATCATTACAAATTATATTTAAATTCAAAATTTGTTGTATTTGAAAATATTTACAGTGATGTTATATCACATGAGATTCATTATTTTTATGAACTTTTGAATATTTTAGCTTTGCAAATTCTATTTATTAGTTTGGAATTCGTAAATTGCCAGATTTTGTTTGATATTTTGCTCCTTGATTTCATTGATTAAATTATGTTATAATTGATTTATAACTCCTAGATCAAACATGAGTAGTATTTATTTAAAATATTATTGAAATTGTTGTACAATTTTGGCATCATTGATTTTAGATAATTAAAATTCTATTTATTTTGTACATGTTTGGATATTTATGAAATTTTGATGTTGAAAAAAAAAAAATTGTAGATGTATATAGACTTTCAACCAAATTACATATGATATGGTATTGGCATTGTAAATGCAGTATAAAAAAAGCTACACTGCATTATTAGTATTTGATATGAGTCTATTCCACAAGATTAAATATATCTTGAGCCTACTCTATAGGGCTAAATATGATCTTAGGCCTACTTTACGGGGTTAAATATGGTCACATACTCATATAGCAGGGGTTAAATGCACTTATATTTTTTGATTAAAGAGACGTAAGAAAATTAAGAATTGAGAATTGATATATATGATTTAATATTTGATAATCTTATCAGGTTTTAGATTTGATATTTTATCTTATTCTCAAGCATATAGTATTTTTACATTATATTTTACTTTGATAAAAGTATAGTATAATACATTGTATATTTTGTTGAAAAGATGTGTACTATATTAATCTGCACTTAAAATTTTAAGAGATGCTCATAATATTCATTTTATATATTTGAACTTGTATCACTTTGAATTTATCAAATTAAAATATTGAATACTGCTTAATCTATTTATATTAAAATTGAGTATTACTTAGACAAGTTTATTATTATTATTATTATTTTTTCATACCTAGAGATCGAGAAGTAAATTAACAAAAGATTAGGTGTAAGTTAGTAAAGGCAAGGCCGTCTCTCGGTATATAAGTAGACAAGTTTTAGTTGTGTTTACCTATATATAGAAATATATTTTAAGGATATGTGTAATTATATTGGATGGTGGAAAATAACAATATAAATTTGTTATTGTAAGAAATCTGAACATTTGTATAAACTGATGTCAAATAGAAGACAATTAGAATATGTATGTTATTTTGGTAACCCTACTGCTTATATATGAACTTTATTATTATTATAATAACATATTCTTTAATGGATGGAAATGTTTTGTGTGTTTGTCGAGCTAAACCCGATGATTATCTATTTTGATTTTGAATTTAATTAGGTTCAAGAGGGTAATACTAGATCCGATTATCCTCTTCATCTTTAAATTCATATAGTTCATAAATCTTAAAAATAAAAAAATACAATGATTTTAAGATTCATGTAAATATCATTTTTATCTTTACTATATATTAACACACCTTAAATATTTTTCTAAGATCTTATTCAATTAAATAATCTAACAATGTGCATGTAGAAGCACCAAAAGTTATGCAATATACGTAATTAAACTAAAAGCAATTTCTAAAATAACAATTACCTTGAATTGTTGTTGTGTTTCTCTAATGAGATGGGCCAACGGCTTGCTTACCTCTTGTTGTTTTTTCTTCTCTAATATCTCTTCATTATATATTCAAAGAAGGAAATCAAAGTTGTAGATTTTTTATAGGTACGATTCATGACCTCAACAACTTGATGTGTTAGTTCTCAGAATTTTGCTCATTAATCAACACTCTAATTTAAGGTAGCGTTGTTGATTTTGTTTGCGTGAGGTCTTAATCGCAGGGGTCATTCTTCTCTATTATTGATTGACAGCAAGAAAACTGAGAGAATATGAGGTCAGGGAGCTGGTGTAGGCGGTGGAGAGAAATGCATGGTAGTTTTGTTTATACTAAAAAAATAGTTCTAACATTTGAAGGATTCATGACAGGAACAACTTATGGTAGGAATATTTATGTCTTTGGAACTGTCATATGGAAATTTGATTAAGTATAATCATCCCCGTTTATGCTAGATTTTTTAAAATTGGTGAGCAGGTATAAACTTTATTCCAGGCCTTAACCTGCCTTACGTCTAAAAGTTCAATGTGGATCAACTAGTCGAAAGATTAACATAGTCGTTGCAATAGCTATTTTCCACTGCTCCCTCTCCTTTAGGTAGTGTTTGAAATAGAGGATAAGAGGAGATATCTCCTGAATATCCCCTTTTATTCCCAAAGTCATAACTATAAGGGATAGCTGGGAATAAAGTTAACCAAAGGGATAATCCATGGTTAATCATGGTTAACCATGGGATATCCCCTCAATTTATTCTCTAGAGAATGCAGGAATAGCTGGTTATCCCTCCAAATAAAAGTAAAAAAAAGTTATCCTATGGATTTACCTTTTTGCATTTGATATGATCAATGGGATAGTCAAGGGATATCCCTAGGGATAGCCACGGGACAAACTCTATCCCGTACACTTATCTATGGATAATATTTTTTCTATCAAACACTATCTTAATGGAGGCATGCAAAATTTTATGAACTTTAGGTAGTATTTGATAGAAAAAATATTATCCATGGATAAGTATAGGAGATAAAGTTTATTCTTCGGCTATTTCTAAGAATATTTCTTGATTATTCCACTGATAGATTATTTCTTTGGTTAACTTTATTTCCCGTTACCCCTTATAGTTATGATTTTTAAAAATAAGAAGAATATTCTTTTGGATATTCTTTTAAATATTTTTTTTTATTTTTTATTTCAAACACTATCTTAAGATTTGTGCACAAATGTACAACGACACAACTAAGAAATAACATGATTCTGTTGAGCGTGTTTGAATTAGCTTTTGACTTTAGTTTTGTTGGTCAATGACCGTTGAAAGCTTTTTTAGATTAGCGATTGAGGCACTTTTAAGTGATTGCTAATCAAGAGATTTATAAGATTACTGTTGGCCAATAGTTAGCGTTACAATAACCGATTCAAACAAAACTAAAGAATAACGATGCGATTTTTTTGTCCAACTTTATTATCGCGGTTGACCTTGTTTATCGTAACTAGGGTAGAAAATTTATATTATATATATATTTTTAATTTAAGTGGTGTATGTCACCTAAATTTAGGTCCGGCCTGGGTCACCCCTAATCGCGACGCAACTCCTTGCCGCAGTGACGCTTGTGCCAGACGCTCCGGCGGATATATTTAGAAATAAAAAAAAGGCAGCTCGGCTTCAGCATTCAAACCTATCCATTTTGCTCTTAGATAGTGTTTGATATAGAAAATAAGAAAAAAATATTAAATTTTTTTTTATTTTAATAATTATAATTAAAAATAAAGTTAATTAAAAAGATAATTCATGATTAATCATAATTAATAATGAATTATTTTTTTTTATTTTATAAAAAATATATAATTAATTGATTATTTCTTTAAATAAGAGTAAAAAAAATTATCTTATAAATTTATTTTTTTTGCATTTGATATGATCAACCAAATAACTAAGAAATATCCTTAGAAATAACTAGAGAATCAATGAAATGGCTAAGAAATATTCTTAGAAATAATTAAAAATAAATTTTATTTTATATATTTATTTAAAAATAATTTTTTTATCCCTCAAAGTTGCATTTGATATGATTAATAAAATAGATAAAAAATATTCTTAGAAATAACCAAAGAATCAATGAAATAGTTAAGAAATATTCTAAAAATAATTAAAAAATATTTATATATTTATTTAAAAATAATGTTTTTTCTATCAAACATTGCTTTACAATCCGCATAGGTGTTGCCGTGGCTGTCGCTTTAAGTTTTTTTTTTTTTTTTTTGGCGAGTCAGCAGTCACTAGCCTCGCCTCTGCACTGCAGGCGTTTTCTTTGTGTGCCCCCCCCGACCCCCCGACGGCGCTCCAAACTTTGGCGGTCCCTTCCATTCAAAAGCAGCGCTGCTGCTAAATTTTTCGCAGCGCGGCCGCGGGGCCGAGAAACCCTTCTCAACCCAAGATCGTGGTCACGGCGGCCGTCTCCCCTCCGTCCGCGATGGCGTCGGGCTTCCCTCGAGCTCGCGTCGATCAGGTTCCCCCCTCCCTCCCTCCAAACCCTAACCTCCCTAACCGTTCTTTCCCCTTCTTCCTCCCGTTCTTTATCCCCAGATGTTTCTTTTTTCTGGCATGTAAATAAATAATTGAGAACTTTTCTTTTCCCGGGATCTTGTAGCAGTTGCAAGATAATATCGATTGGACTACTCAACATGTCTTCTTGATTAGTTTTTTCTATAACGTTAAGCATGGTTTATTTTCTTGACATCTATAATTACCGGCAAAATAATATCTGTTTCCATTGATATCACCATTCATCATCCCTTCTTGGTTTGATGATTAGTTTTTCGCTTCAAGAAAGAGGAAACCTCCGCTACTGAAAGATGAGAAGAAGTCCGATAGAGATCCCAAGAGCCCACTCGATGGATCACCCAGCGCAAAGGGTAATCTTGACAGCTATCTCGTCAAGTCTCCTGATGCCGGTCCCTGTACCGGCCATGGCGCGGCCTTGTCGAGACATGATTCCGTTAGAAGAAATCTGTCATCGGAGATCAGCTTGGCTTCTTCTGATGTAGCGAAGAAGCCCATCCCGACATCCGGTTCCTCAGGAAGTGGGGATTTATCGACCAATGTTGAAGGCCTCTCTGGGGTTCGAATAGGAGCATTGGGCGAGGCATCAGCTGATGTTCTTGCACCTGCAGAGCAGGGTCACACCCTTCATGATCATTGTGATGTGGGAATCGAGACTCAAGGTCCTTCAAAGGAGGCGTTGGTTTCTAGAACTGCTGAAGGGAATTCAGAGCTTAAGAGGTTTGCAGCTGATTTTCTTTCTCTGTATTGCAGGTAATGATGACTCTGCTCTCTATTAGGTTTTTGATCTGTGCTTTATTCTCATCATATGCTAGCCAATACAGTTATTTAGTTTTGAATTTATTCATATTGCTCTTTGGAAAGGCACTGTAGTTGTTGTTTCTTGAAATGCCATGACTTTTTTCGTTTGCTTCTTTCCTCCAGTGATCTTCCAACCGCTGTTCCTGCGGAACAAGAGTTGAAGGGTCAAAAGAGGAATGGCAGCCCGTCTCTCTTAGTTGCATGTAATAAAATTTGTGCAAAGAAGCAATGTTTCATAGATAAGAGCAGTTCGTCCCTAAAATCTTCAAACTTTGAGTCTAGCTTTAAGCCAGAGGAAGCAGATGTTGTTCATTGTGAAGATCTTGATGTGAGTTCTGACAAACCTTCTTGTCAAAGTCTTTGTTTCATTGATGAGCGAGTCATAACAACTTAAAGTTATGCAGGGATCAGGTGGTAAACCCGACAGTGAAAATGATGGTGGTGGTGCAATCTTGAGAAGATGCAATAAGACTCCTAGTTCTTGCTTAATGAAGACAGGGTATTTTGTTCCTGATTTGTCAACCCATGTCTTGGTTGCTGGTGAGACACCCAGATCATCCAGGAAATCCATGTTCTCTCCAGGAGTTGAGTTTTGGAATGAAGCTATTCAAGTTGCTGACGGTTTACTTGCTCCAGTCGACAAGTTACCTGAAAGCCTATGCCTTTTAAAAAGTGGAGGGTCTGGGAATAAATTGTTGCAGGACAAATCTTCTTGTGCTGTCCCTCAGGGTGCTAAATGTTTTTCTAAATTGGATGGTGATGATTTAGCTACTCAAGATGTGGTACTGAAAGGTTGTGCAAAGCCAATAGAGAAGCCGGTTGAAACACCTAAAATATCACTGTCAGGCAGTCAGCAAAATGAAGCATCCCCCTTGCCTGTTAAGCATTTTGACTTCTGTCATGAGGAGCACTCACATCACCACCATGTAGATATAGGTGAAATCAGTGTCCATGCAGGGAGTGGACATGTGAGCAGTGTTTCTGTGAAGCAGAAAGGTCAAGTGACCTCAGACATTCCAAAACATTTTGAAGATCAGGAAACACGGGCAACTTTCAAAGAAAAGCCTATATCTTCTTTAAATATGTCATCAGATATGAATCCTATTGATTCATCTTATCCAACTAGAAATTTGCCTCACATTGAAGAAACGCTTCTGATTTTTCTGTACATGAAGGGAAAGGTGGTATGATGACTCAAGGGAATGACTCCAAGCATATACACAGTGATAAAAATTTACCTCATGATCTGCCACAACCTGGTTGCCATGGCTATTGTGAAGAAGCCTCAACGCCATCCAGTTCCATGGTATTGAATTATCGTTTGAAGGTTACCAATTGGCTTCCTCCTGAAGTATGCAACGTGTACATGAAGAAAGGAATATCAAAACTTTACCCTTGGCAGGTTTGCTTTTATTTACCTTTTCTTCCAGCATATCACTAAAGAAGCTAAAACAACTGAGATATGTTAATGTTTTAAAGTTTCCTGATATCTCATAACAATTTCTTCTTTTGAATATCTGTATGAACTTCAATGTGAGATAAGGGACTTCTCTGTCTTATTCTTTGTTTGTTAGTGACTACGCAGGATTTTATGATGCACTTAGTGACATTAGATCACTTGACTTGGCATGATACATTGACATCAGAGTATGGCAATCGATGTTCTAATAACTATTGACCATAGGTGTCAGTTATGTAGGGACACTCTTGATTCCTTTAGGGTTCACTAGTGAAAATGAGAGTGGGAGTGAGTATGAGAAGGTTATGTGTATCTTATCCAAGTTTATGAATCGAAATATTCTTATTCTGTCAACAGTATCATGCCCATTTTATCATGTCATGAATCCTATGCATACAAAGCCTTTTGATTATTGGCTGATTAGTGTCGTCAAAGGCATGCTTAAGGGACAAGATGCAAGACACCAAGGGTTGGCACTTTTTATATCCTAAAGTGCGCTTAAGGCGCAAGGCATGCTTAAGGTGGGTTAGGCGCTTCTTATACTTTAAGCAAGGTGCCTTTGTCCTGGCACACATAAGGTGAAAAACATACGCTTTTAATTTGATTTGAGATATAAGAAAGATGTGTCTTTTTTTGTAAGCTATATTTGTAATGTTTCTTTTTTAAATCTATTATATTGATTTTATGATGTACCATACCATATACAATTATTTTTTTATCCTATAAAAAGCTAGAATTGGAAGACAAAGAGATGGAACATCAAAATTATGTTATCATCTGAGAAAGAGAAGGAAAAAATATTAAGGGACTATACATTTTAGTTGAGATAGAGAAGATTTTTCATTGAACTAATAGGCTAAATATATCATTATTATATTTTTTTAGCTTTTCTCTATTGTATTATAATTTTTTTATTTAAATTATTTTATTTATTTTAAAAATATGCGCTTCACTTCGTTCAAACGCATGCTTCTACTTTGCACCTTGCACATAGACTTCAAGAATCAAGAGCCTTTTACGCTTAGGTGTGCTTAGCACTTTTAACAACACTGGGGCTAATGGCCCATCGGTTCTTTTTTAAATATCAGTAGAAAGGATTGTTTTTTGATTTTTTTGTTATGCTGTCACTTGTTGCACTCTTATTTCCTACAAAAGTTATTGAAGTTTAGCAGTTATGCATATTTACTTGTTTTCATCTTCTAAAATTCCATGTTTTCTCTAGTTATTTTATATCCTATTTTTGATCATTGCATCTTCTCCTCCTTTATTTTGACAATATCTTGATTTTCTATTCTAATATTGGAGAGGATAACTTGGCATGGCCTAGCCCTATGTCTTTACCCGATACTAACAATCACCTATAATCTAGCTTTGTGAGAATAGTATTTTAAAGATAGCTTGTATTTATCAGTAAGGACTTTGCCTTCTACCTATTTTGGTATTTCAAATAATTTCCTAAATTCTTCCATTGATGGAAATTGATGTCTTCCACTTTTCTTTTATGTTCCATCAACATAGATTAAATTGATGTTGCCTTCCTTATTGCATTCTCTTTTTGTCATTGTTACCCATGCCTATAGGACCTGTCAATTCATATATATATATTTTAATCTTTAATTGGAGCTATTCCGGTACCTTTTTTTTCTAGTCATTTTTACCTTAATTTTATTCAGTTTTACTACACATCCACATTGATAATCTCATCCCATGTGACTATGCCCTATATTTGAATATATTGTCCAACATTTTTATTCGATAGAAACACCGATTTCTTGCATTACATATTGTCGCCTATAGATTTATAGAGTGTGAAGACTTCTTGAGATTGTAATTAGCATTGTAAATGTGCATGGTCAAAGTGGTAGATTTAAATATCTGCTATATTTAACACTTGCTCATGTTTCATGCTGTGTTTGAATCAGCACCTTGAAGACAAAAATTTGGAAGATCAATAGTTGGTTTCCACCACCATATTTGATCCCCCCTCCTCCAAATTGTTAACATAGGGCGGTGTAAGTTAACAGTGTTAAAGGGCAAAAATTATTTAGGGGTAAAAATGAGCTGAAACATTAGGACTAACAAAATATTAAATAATTCTACCACTCTCTCCCATCTCATCTCTTTTATGTTAATGACATTTTTTCCTCTTTTGCATTAACCTTGTTCCAAACACAGTTAATGGTTACATCTATAATATTTCACTTTTTATTCATAGACACAACTGAATATAATTAACAGGAAAACTTTTACACCCTTGAAATTTGCACTAGAAATGTTACTCCTTTTAACTTCTCACCCCAGACGGACCCTTGCACAATTTTGTTAATGAAAACCTGACTATTTTGAGCACCAATAATTGATGAAAAATACATGATGATTTTCCAATTTATATGGCCTTTGATTATCCATAATTGGTGTTCAGTTTCTTAGCATTGCTGTTAGATAGGCATATCATCTCTCTGCAATAGTGAATTATAATCAATTAGCTGTGACATTCTTTTCTTGTATCGTTTGTGGTGTATGTAGATATTTGCCATCTTTCTCTGCTGACATCGCCATTCATGAATCACCAATTTGGTTGATTGTAGTGGTAAGAGGCATTTCTGGTTAACATGTTTTTTCTAAATCAACCTATCCTACCTAAATGTCACCTCTTATCACTTTAACTCTATTTATTTTTTTATTGCTCAGTTTGTCCTCTTATCTATTTTTTTTGGTTCTTTTACTTCTTCTATATTTCCTCACTTTCATTTATTTTCGGTAGGTTTATTTACTCCTTTTGCCCTATTAAGTTTTTGTATTATTTGCTTTTGTTTGAGGTCTTGGAATGTGCTAAGTGGCTAGCACCAACTCTCTTTGTGGTTGGAGGTGAGTGGAACAGAGAGAAAAGGAGGGGGGAATGAAGGTGGCAGTTAGGAGGTGATAAATAGGAATAATGATTATAGTCAGATTATATATTTCTCGAGATATGTGCTGGTGCTATTGTACTCGTACAAATTCCTGTGTGTGACAGATAAATAAGTACACTATCCACATAGGTACTTACTCATATTACATATTGTTCGACTGGTCTCCAAATTAATCTATAAAATGCTTTGTATTTTTTTAATTCAAATTTTATATTGCCATACTGCTTGCCTATTTTACTCTGTTTTTGTGGTTGGATTTTCTAGCATTTTTGTGATGCTTACCACATGCATAAGTATGTAGTAACGTGCATATAAACATGTATGTGTATGTGTCTTGATATTGACTTATATCTTGATCTTCTGATTATTTGATCTTGCCATGGTGCTTTTCTCTCTTGTATTTTGTCATGCTTATTCTAGTGCATTGTTGTATGATCACCCTTTTTTTAAGTAAATTTGACAATAATTGCAAAATAGGTTGGATAAGATGCATTAAGCATAAATCTCATAGTGGTAATGCGAATTCATGTAATGATAATACTGGGCAAGATGCTGATAGTTTTTCCTTAACAACTTTGATTGGATGAAATTGTAGGTGGAATGTCTCCTTGTTGGTGGCGTCTTGGAGAAAAGAAATCTAGTCTATTGTGCGTCAACCAGGTATTTGATACAAATGCTTTAAAGTTCATGAAAATCAACCTTGCCTATTGTTACTTGTTTTTTCGTTTTCACTTGTTAAGCATACCTAGATGAATCCAAGGAATAAAAGTATCATGTGTTATACTTGTGATTAGGCATGACACATTATCATGCTGTGCTGGCACAAAAAGATATGAAAGCTTATACAGGACTTTGCACTGGGCATGCTATGATATGGTACTCAACATTTTTTCTTGAATTTACGCAATGCTTTACTGCTTTCTGCCAGTGTTTCAGTTGTCTTGGACAGGTAAAACATTGCACTTCTTAGATAGTTGGTAACTGGAAAATCCAATATATGTGCTGTTAATAATAAATTTTCTTATGGCTGGAGCTCCATATGATCACAAAAGGTTTCTATTTTAATAATACGTGGTTTCTTTTTAAATAATCTTATTCAACATGACATGATGTTATGTTGATCTATGCTAGTGAATGGTTTCAGTACTGATTGATGAGGTAATCTGGGAATCCTTATGTTATGGGCCTTAACAAGGTTAAGATTTGTAAGTCACGTTATTAGTTTGTCCTCTGCTATTCCTTGTGTCTTATAGCCTCCTTTTTCTGTTATTACGTGCCGTCAACATCTTTCCCTGCTTTTATGTTGAGACCTTTTAACTGTCTACAGTAACTTTTTGCCAATTTATGATCTCTGGCACGCTGCTTTTCATGTCAAGCATCTGAAAATTGAGAGATTTTTATAACATATCTTTTTTGCTGCACCACAGTGCTGGTAAAAGTTTTGTAGCTGAGATTTTGATGTTGAGGCGAGTTATATCGACAGGAAAAATGGCTCTGCTTGTACTTCCTTATGTATCAATTTGTGCTGAAAAGGTGCTTTCAGTGACTTAATTGTATTGAAAAGTTTCTTCTTGACCCATTGAAGCTGGAAACTTTTAGATGCACTATTAATGGCTATGGCTATTATCTTTTCTTACAGGCTGAACACCTGGAACTACTTCTTGAGCCGCTTGGCAAGCATGTTCGCAGCTTTTATGGAAATCAGGGTGGTGCATCCCTTCCAAAAGATACTTCTGTAGCTGTATGTACCATAGAGAAGGCAAACTCTTTAATTAACAGATTGTTAGAAGAAGGTCGCCTTTCTGAACTTGGAATTATTGTGATCGATGAACTTCATATGGTAAATCAAACCTACTTTAGATCTTGTTTCTTAGCTTTTTTATGCAATTTTACGATCTAATTTGCTTTTCTTTTTAAAGTATGACCTTTTTCCTTGATTATCTATGTTAAACTGTTCTATTTGAAATCCTTTTAAATCACTGCTTGGAATTGTAAGGCTGCCTTTTCTATGTGAGGTTTGTTTGTTGAGAAATGAAAATGGTATAAGAGTGTAATTGTGATGGAAATGTTGAAGTGCATATTTGATCAAATCATGATGGGTCAAGTTCTTGGAGGATTTTCTACTTCTCAGTAGTATCATTAATAAACAATTAAATGACTAAAAAATCGCTGAGATGGACAGATGATGTTTTCTCTAGGGAACAAATCCCTTGATTTGAACGGCATGAAAGGTTTAGAATGAGGGTGGATAACACAAGATAGTTGGGGCAAGAATAAAACTGAGAAGGATTTAGTTTTGGATAAGATAATCAGGAATGTCATGCATAAAACAAACCCCAGATAATTCAGTTAAAACTTGATATTTTTCTATTTCCTTGTATATAGTGATCAGTATTTTTAAATTTTGAATTTACCTTAAGTTTTCATATTTATTTTTTATATTTACTTCTCAGTGTTGTAGATCTGATATTGTGCAGATTGTATAGTCTGAAGCAGATATTTTTCTCAAGATGTTTATGTTATTTTTGAGTTTGCCCTGAACTGTTTGATTCTGCCAACTATGTGCGTTAAATTGATGATTATTGCAGTTAACTTCTGTAAGGCTGCAAGTGGTTCTGGTCTCTAATGATATAGCATGCTTAAAAACCAAAGCATTAGGAGACTTGGATTATTGGTGCATATTAGTGTGGCAGAAAGTAAGCAAGGGTTTTCACACCTTTATCGACGGATGTGGGTAAAGAAATTAGTCTTAAAAAAAATAAAAATACATGCAGCAACTTAAAACATAGGGTTATTAATAGAAAAATTAATGGAATTGATAAATACAATGACCACAAGAAGAATCAATGTAGCTTTCCGAAAAGAGGCTGAGTGGATAAAAGAAAAAGCAAAAAAGGTTAGTTGTTTTAAATTTTTGTATACAAGTGAAGATAAAAATAAAAATGGAATAGAAATTGTTGCAGATAAGGGTCTAAAAGATGAGGTTGAGATATTAAATGAATAAGAGAGAATAATTTTTATTAGATTGGTGTTAGGAGAGGAATCAATTAATATTATTAATGCTTATACTCTTCAAGTATCTTTAAGTTATGCTATAAAGCAAAGCTTTTGGGAGGATATGGAATGTATAATATAGGTTTTGAAAGAGTATATGGAGATTATGGTTTCGAAGAGAAATGAAGGAAATGTTATTTTGGAGTTTGCAATGATATATGATTTAGTATTAGCCAATATATGTTTTAAAAAGAGAAATTCTCATTTACTAACTTTGAAAAGTGAATATGATGCGAGTCAAATAGATTTCTTTCTTACTAGAAAAGATTGACCAATTTTTTTTTATAAAGAGTGTAAGGTGATATCGGGTGAGAGTTTAGCTATGCAACATAACTTAATAGTTATGAATATATATATTTATAAATGGAGAAGGATTATAGAGCATAAGGATCTAAGGATTAGGTGGTAGAATTTGAAAGGAGAAAAAAATTTACCTTTGAAGAATATAATAATGAAGGAAAATAAAGTCTAGATGAGGAAATCAATACTATATTGAAAAAGATAACTGATAGTATTAGAAAAATAGCTATAAAGGTGTTAGAGAGTCAAAAAAAAAATGGTTACATGATAAGAAAACTTGATGGTGGAATGAAAAAGTTTGATTAGCGGTTAAGGCTAAAAGAGTGTTATAGAAACTACCTAAATGTAGGAATAGAGAAGGATACAAAAACTATAAGATGGTAAGCAAAAGTTAAAAAGGCTGTACAAAATGTTAAATTTAAGGCATATTATGATTATATTGCAAGTTAAAACCTAGAGATGGAGAGAAAGATATATAAAAGTGTAAGACTAAGAGAAAAAAAAATTAGAGATATGATTCAAGTTAAATACATCAAAGATAGTGATAAAAAAGTTTTGATTAAGAAGGGTAGGTTTAAAGAAAGATAGAGAAGTTATTTAATAAATCATTAAATAAAAATTATGCAGATAATTTTGGATACCATATTAGCTTCATGGAGCATAGAAATATGACATATACTTATGAAATTAGAATATTTGAGGTAAAGAGGATATAAAAAAGATAAAAATAGGAAGAGGAGTGGGACTTGGCAAAATTTTCGTTGAGGTTTGAAAATGTTTAGATGATGGAGAAGTAACTTAGGTTACAAATTTATTTAATGAGATCTTAGAGACTAAGATATCTAATGAGCAGAGGAAAAGCATTATAGTATTAATTTATAAGAATAAAGAAGATATTTAAAACTATCCTAACTATTGTGGTATTAAACTCACGAGTCATGCTACGAAACTTGAAGAGAGGGTAATTGAGCATACCTTGAGATGTACTAAAAAATATCAAAGAATCAATTTGGTTTTATGCAAAGAAAGTTAATTATAAAAGCTATTTTTCTCGATATAAAGCTAATGAAGAAATATAGAGAAAAGAGATAAAATCTTTATATGGTTTTTATTTATTTAGAGAAAGCATATGATAGAGTCCCTAAAAGTCTTATGGTTAGTGTTAGAAAAGAAAAAATATCTATTAGATATATTAACGTAATAATAGCATGCATGATGGAGAGTTTACTAATGGAAAAACTACTAGCAGTAATACCAGTGAATTTTCAATTGCAGTAGATTTACATAGGGAATTTGCTCTTTATTCTTATCTTTTTTGCATAAGGTATGGATGAGCTTATGAGATGTATTCAGGATGATTTTCATAGTGCATATTATTTGCAGATGATAATCCATGGTAAGGATAAAGGTAGAGGTAGACCTAAACTAACATGGACAGAAATAATTAAAAAGATATAACTATTTGTAATTTGAATGTCGACTTGATCCTGAACAGAGCATAGCGGAGGATGTAGTTGGGAAAAGGCTTAGATGAGTTGAGTTGAGTATATTATTTGCAGATGATATAATACAAGTAGATGAAACTAAGATTGGGGTTAATCATAAGTTAGAATTATAAAGAAATGCATTAGAATCTAAAGGTTTTAGATTAAGTAGGACAAAGATAGAATACATGAAATGTACTTTTAATACAATTAGAAATATTGATAAATGTAGAGTAAAAATTGAAGATCATAGCATTCTAAAAGTGATCATTTTTGATATTTTGGATTGAATATTCATAAGAAAAGAGAGATTGAGGATAGTGTTATTTATAGGACTAAAACAGGTTGGATGAAATGGAGAAATGCAATAGGAATTTTTTGAGATCGTAAAATGGCTTAGGTATTTGCAACATAGATTTAGATGCACTAATACAAAGGAGTGATTTGATATATATATATATATATATATATATATATAGAAGAAAAAGAAGTAGAGGTAAACCAAAATTACATGAGAGGAAGTGATGAAGAAACATTTAAAATCTTTGTATTTTATCGAAAATATAATTCAAAATCAAGTAAAATGGAGGACAAGGTTTTAGATAGTCGACCCCGACTGGTTCAAGATCAAGGCTTTGTTGTTATTGTTGTACTAGTAGATATGGTTGGCTCGAGGCTTTGTTGTTATTATTGTTGTAGTAGATATGGTTGGCTCGGAAACCTTCTACACTAGAAAGTAATGGAACATAAGGGAGAAAGAAAATTGGATGAATGCAACTTGATTAATGTTTTCTTGATCCTCAAAAATTGGATGAATTTCTATGATAGGGCAATCTACTTTCATTTATGGACATCCCGCTCTTGGTGGCTCAGGGTGTGCAGCCAGCAGAGGTGACCTGATTTTGATAAGATTCTTTTGGACTTACAAGTCTGCAACTCTTAAAAGTTTTCCATTAGGTCCCATGCAAAGACATTGCAGTCTTGTGACCCACTCCCTCCAACACATATATCTGAAACAGGAGATTTCAACTCTATTCTTCATCGAAGTATCTACCTGAACTATGTTGCCTAATAGGCCCAATGCAATACCCAGACACTTGCATGACTGCTGGTCTCTAATCCTACCATGAAGGAAAAATCACATTCCTTTTAAGAGTGCTTCCAGCACCGAGCCATATGATTTTGTTTTCTTTATGTTTCTATTTTGATAATTGAGAGTCATTTTGACTCTGAAGTTTGTGCTAGCTTGGCATTTTGGTCATAAATGAGGTTATTTGTAGGATAGCAAATTGGAATCTCCAAATTTGTTCTCTTGTGACAATCATGAATTACTACAGCCATGGTCTTTGAGGTGTGATTGCATCTGATCACTCGAGAATGGAATTCATATAATTGGTTCACCTGTGCCAGCTATTACAGTTGCTGACCTTTGAAGTGTCATAGAGTATTCATAATTCACATGAATTTGTAGTGATGCAATTTTATATGTAAGTCTTGTGCAACAGCATTTCTTCTTTGCAGGTCTGTTGCCTTTAGATTACATTTGTTAGGGGATTCGAATGTAGCCAAGCCAAGCTTAGATCCAGTCATCTCTCCACCCTTGGATCCATACCGTTCAGGAATCCTAAAAATGAAAAAAGTAAGGTGGCTCCGGAATCCATGTGGATCCAAGGATGAAAAAGATGATCAGATCCTGAACTTAGTTACATTTGAATATAGCCAAAAATACCTTATATATATATATATATATATATATATATATATATATAAATACTAATCTGAAGAATAACATGTTCATTAGAGATTTTAGATAAGACGTTCATGAAAAAAATAGCTACTCACTTCATGCCAGAGAGTCTATTTGTTCAAAGAATTAACAAATGTTTTCACTATAGTCATTCTATTCATAGTATTTGTTGATGACTGAAATTTAGTTCATTTCCTTTGCTTCCTACTTTGTTGAATGTCATCTTTTGGTGGCTACATACATTTTTAACTTGCAGGTAACTATTATTCTTTATAGTTATTTAAAAGCAATTAGTTGCCATCATAGGTTGGTGATCAACAAAGAGGTTATCTGCTGGAGCTAATGTTGACGAAGCTTCTTTATGCATCTGGTCAAGGAAATTTGGAATCGTCCAGTGGAGAAAGTTCAGGTTCTAGTAGTGGGAAGGCTGACCCATCTCATGGTTTGCAGATAGTCGGAATGAGTGCCACCATGCCAAATGTAGCAGCTGTTGCTGATTGGCTACAAGTAAGTAAAGATTAGCTGTTCATGTCTCAATGCCCACTACAATATTTTCTGAACAATAAGATCTGTCTATATACCGAGATAAAGTAAAAGAGTGCTACAAAAATGATATGTCCAATATATATTTCTAGTTTTCAACTAAGGTAGTGTGTCATTAACAGTATCATAGCCAAAATCTTGTCCCACCTATTCATGGTTGGCTTATGATTATTGTCATATTTTTTGCTGGTTTATGAAACTTCTCTGGATTTTGCTGCAGCCAGTTGGCCTGATTTCCTGTGAAAAATGTCTTGTGTTGAATTTGCAGGCTGCACTTTACCAGACTGATTTCCGACCAGTTCCGCTAGAGGAGTATATCAAAGTTGGGAATACCATTTTTGACAAAAAAATGGATATTGTTCGAAAAATCCCAAAAACTGCTGAGCTTGGGGGTAAAGACCCAGATCACATTGTGGAGCTGTGCAATGAGGTAATGCATGACTTTGTATGAGTTGTAGGAAATTTGTGCATGTTGTTGACGTCTTTTGCTGCATAAAATTCCTGAATTTTTTTTTTAGTAAATTTGTTGATGAGCTCTTTTTGTTTTTTGTATTCACCTTGATCCAGCTTTTTTTTTTTTTAATAAATTTGTTGATGAGCTCTTTTTGCTGTTTGCATTCACCTTGATCCAGGTTGTTCAAGAAGGTCACTCAGTATTATTGTTTTGTTCGAGTCGAAAAGGATGCGAATCAACTGCACGGCATGTCTCTAAGTTCTTAAAGAAATTTTCTGTTGGTGGACATGAAGTTGACCGTGAGTTCAATGATGCTTCCTCTGCCATTGAGGCCTTGCGGAGGTGTCCTGCTGGATTAGATCCTATATTAGAAGAAACACTGCCTTCTGGTGTTGCTTATCATCATGCTGGCCTTACGGTAGGGCCTATAAGTTTTATCTGTCATGCGCATGTAAACGTTATTCATCTCTTATAACCTGTTATTGGATTGATGACCTTATACACATACTGAGTCTATCTTTATATATGTTTTAATGTTTATTGAAGTGCAATGATTTTGTGCTCATTGTCACATGCTATTGCTTGAGAAATCCGGGTTTTCAGTAACCTTATCTTCTCTGGCAGTCTAAGATATGAGTACAAGTTGCATTGATGATCTGAGGTATTTGGTTCTATAAAATTTGTTTAAAGCTCAGATATCCTTGGCGTTTGCCATACTGGCAGCATGAGTTTGCTTTGCAACTGGTCATGTGTCCATATTTCTGCCATATTATTTGTAAACCTCACTTCACATTTATAGCGTCATTCTTTTCTCATTTTCCTTGTATGATCAGAAATCTGAATTTCACTATAATAATTTTGATGAGTCTGAGCCACTGTTGTGGAATGCCTAACAGGTTGAGGAGAGAGAGATTGTTGAGGCATGCTACCGTAAAGGACTTGTACGTGTTTTGACTGCTACATCTACTTTAGCTGCTGGAGTTAATTTGCCTGCTAGAAGGGTGATATTTCGACAACCACGGGTTGGGCGCGATTTCATTGATGGAACACGCTATAGACAGATGTCTGGTCGTGCAGGTCGCACTGGAATAGACTCAAGAGGAGAGAGTGTAAGCTGTTCTTGTTTCCAATTTTATTCTTGTTCTTGTGAAAGTAAATATTCTTACTATTGTTGAATCCACAATAAAGCTTGTGGCTATTTTTTACTTTTCTGGAAGTTGACGAAATGTTTTAAGGAAGCATGGATCTTCTAACTCCTTTATTTCATCCCAATCAGATACTTATATGCAAACCTGATGAGGTCAAAAGAATTGCTGCTATCATTAATGATAGCTGCCCTCCCTTGCAGTCTTGCCTCTCTGAAGATAAAAATGGGATGACTCATGCAATCATGGAGGTTGTTGCTGGTGGGATTGTTCAAACTGCAAGTGACATTCATCGATATGTTAGATGCACTCTCCTTAATTCTACTGTACCATTTCAACAAGTTGTAAAATCAGCTCAAGATTCCCTTAGATGGTTATGCCATAAAAAGTTTCTTGAATGGAATGAAGATACAAAGTTATACAGCACAACTCCTCTTGGACGTGCAGCTTTTGGCAGTTCTCTCACGCCTGAAGAATCCCTTGTAGGGATTTTGTGACATCTTGTTTTGTATTTTGTTCAATTTTATATTACAGTGTACTCTTATTATTATTATTGTTATTTTTAGCTTGACTTTGCATATTATTTTTCTATAGGTTGTCCTCGATGATCTTTCAAGAGCGAGAGAAGGATTTGTTCTTGCATCTGATTTGCATTTAGTTTACCTGGTAACACCCATTAATGTTGAAGTTGAACCAGATTGGGAATTATACTATGAGAGGTTCATGGAATTATCTGCACTTGACCAGGTAATGTTATCATCTCACCCCACAAATGTTGCTTTGTAATTTTTGGCATGGATACAGAACATGATATTCTGCTAGATTGCTGAGGTTGCACGTGTTCATTTTTGTGTGCACAAACATTTATAGCATGGAATTGAAGAAGTGTTGATACACTACAACGTGATTCTATCACTTGATTTGCGCTTGGGCTGAAACTTTTAAACGAGCTCCTGCTCTTGGAAGGGTGGTGATATCCCTCAATGATCATCACTCACCCTTCCTCTCTCCTTTGTCCTTAGCTTTTTTCAGTCTGAATTAAAACTCCATTAAACAAGATTCAGATGTGATCAGAAAGCAATTCCATGGAGAAATAGAATAGGAAAGAGTTAGATACATGGTCTTTCTTTCTTCCAAAATCAGATAATATATCAAAACACTCTTTTGGGATTTGGCTATAGATGGAGCATATGGGGTTGAACTAAACAATGGTTGAGTCTTTAAGTACTACCATGTACTCTCTGTATTGTGTGCTACTGTAATGATGGCCTGTTGTCATGTTTATGGATTACATGTGTTTACTGACTACATTGCCTCATTTTCTTTGTGAATGAGGAAAGTTAAACATCACCATGTACAGGCTCTGGATTTTTGCATTGTTTCTGTAAATCCAGTATATTTTTATTCGCTGTATTGGTTTCTTATATTTGAGGGAGTATAACCTCATATTGTATGCGTTGGGCCACTGACCCTTGCGAATGACCAGGTGCATTTCTATAGCACTCCAATTTGTGCTTCTTTTGTTGCACTAAAGCTTCTAGACTATCATCATATGGAGATATAATAAGCAAGTTTCTGGAGAAGTGCATTTGACTTCCTGTTAGTTATATTATCATGCTGCAACATATCTTTCTTAAATTTTGTTAATATTCTTGATATGCAAGGTTGAGTTCTCATATGCTATTGATAACTGTTAAGTCCTTGCTCCTTGAAGAGTCTATTATGGCTGAGAGAACTTCTGAAATTCTTGATCAAGAAGGAAACTTTGTTCCCTGTTACTTGTTATGAATTGAGAGAAATGCAAATTTGAATTCTGTCAAGCTTAAAACATGTGTGACAAGTTTTGATAACTGTTAAGTCCTTGCTGTTTCTAAGAGCCATTAATGTTTTCTCTAAAACCTGAGAAATGCAGTCAGTTGGCAATCGAGTTGGCGTAGTGGAACCTTTCTTGATGCGCATGGCCCATGGTGCACCAATGGCTCTTCAAGAAAAATTGAGGGGGAGAAAGAGCATGTTGCATGACCGGCTGCAAACACGAAGTGATGCCACTGACCCAAGCATAATTTTGGGTGAACAGTCTCTTCGTATCTCAAAACGCTATTACGTTGCGCTTATGTTGTCAAGACTTGTGCAGGTGTCATCCTTATCTTCTAGCTGTGCATAGCTTTGCCTGTTGTTCTCCTAAATATAAATTAGTTCCCTTAATAATCTAGTTATATTTATTAATGCCTTTCCTGTTAGTATCATGTAACTGAAACGACGCAACCTCATGATGCTGTTGGTTCTATCTATTATTCTCTCCCTCTTCGCTTTTTTCATTTTGCCTTATTATACATGAAAGATGCCACCATATATACACTTCTTTTTTTAGCAATAAAAAAGTGTAACTCTGCTCTGACTTAACATTTTTAGTTGACTTGTTCTTTATAACCCTTGCTAGCATATTTAATATTGGTATCATGCTGTGATTTAGGTACATCAATTATATATATATATGGGCTATCTGAGCTTGCAAGTTTGGACTGATTATGCACCCTCTTGTCTTTGTTCCTGCTTTTATGATATCATTTAGTTGCTGATTGATTGTATTAGTTCTTTTTTGTAATTTATATACACTTTATTATTGAAATATTTTACCTTGCTTCCATCTTGGCATGTAGATTTCCTTTATGTCCTCATATCAAAAGAAAAATTTTCCCTTTTTATTTAAAATTTAAATTCTTATGTTTTTTCTCTGATTGATTAATGTAAAAATGGGATGATAACTTGACAAATATTAAAGAGCTTATCTTGGGGTAATAGGCAAAGCAGAGCAGACAAGAAAGAAGTCTGGCTTGTGTTATCATTATTGCAGGGGAGTTTAGTGGGTGCCACGTTAAGGGTGTCTGAACAAAATATTCAAGTGGACTGCCATACTTGGCAAACTGGCACATTTTCTAAAAGAAGCTTGCACCTAAAACATGACACGTTGAATGAAGGTTACCCTATAGATGGATGACTTTGGAACAAAAGATATGGTCACTCATCATTGCAAAATATTCACCATGGATTATCTTGTAAATGGAAATTTAGTTATATATTACTGAGTAGATCAGGAGGTTGGTTGCTTTAGGGTCATGATATGTAAGCTAATATGGTTGTGCAAGTGCATGCAATTTTTGAGCTGGGGTTCTAATGGGTTGCCGAATGCAATTCCCTTTGGTCTTATTTGTGGAGTTTTTATTGGTCTTATTATTAATGTATTAATGCATTGCTGTGTAATATAGTTATATTAGAAGCTTGCCAATTTTCTAATGTACATTATTTTGGTTTCTATAATCACAAATGGATTTCTGATGCTTATATTTTGTAGGAGGTTCCTATTCCTGATGTTTGTGAGGCTTTTAAAGTTGCTAGAGGCATGATTCAGGCCTTACAAGAAAATGCTGGCAGGTTTGCTTTGATGGTGTCATTATTTTGTGAAAGACTTGGTTGGCATGATTTAGAAGGCCTTGTTGCCAAGTTCCAAAATCGGGTCTCTTTTGGAGTAAGAGCAGAGATTGTGGAGCTTACTACAATTCCATATGTTAAGGTAACATTACCTTCTATTTGATCTGTATTGACTGTACCATACCATATCGATAACGTATTGATACATTATTGAGTTTTGATTCATTATGAATCAAATTAATCCAAAATGTATGGTACCACCCTGTATTGCTCGACAAGGTTTTAAATCTTGTGGGACAGGTATTCCAGTTTTTTCATAGACTAAGGTTTTCTTGCATCCCATCCTGTTTTGATCTCCAACCTGATCAAGCATCCCGATACTTGCTTGAGATGATTTTTTCTTTAAAAAAGATATTTGTGATGCTTTAGTGTTTTATTTAATTTTTAAACATATTTGAACTGCAAAAGCTATATTTTTATAATAAATTAGATTTATTTAAAATTAATACTATAATGTATTATGGTCGAGATAGGATGGGATGACCGAGATCGGTATTGAAATTTCTTTGGGTTGGGATGGTTGAGACAACCCTCATTCTGCTAGGACTTAAATAATTGCCGCTTGGTGTCGATCCATACTCTTTGGTACCGAATGGTATTATGGTGAAGAGCAAGAAAAGAATGAACACCTTATCTCGGTAGACAAGGTGCATACTGTACTGTATCGAACTCGTAATGTATTGATATGGTATTTGAATTTTGTCGACCTTCGTATGAATATTTATATCAGTGAAATTGAGGTTGGCTTTAGGTTGTTGGTTTGTCTAATATTTATATTTATCATTTTTTTTTGTCTTTCTTGTGATACAGGGCTCACGAGCAAGAGCACTTTATAAGGCTGGTCTACGCACTCCTCTTGCCATTGCTGAAGCAACTGTTTCTGAGATTGCGAAAGCTCTTTTTGAATCTTCTGCATGGGCTTGCCAAGGTTCTCTCTCGCTCACCAATTTACATGACTTATTTTCTTTCATTCTTCTTTTCATTAATAGCTGTCAATGCATATTTTTGATGACCTTAAATTATTGATTAGGGCTACGCAATCTATATATATATACACACACACTCAACTCAACTCATTTAAGCCTTTTTCCAACTATATGGGGTTGGCTACATGAATTTGCTTCCTCTACTCTCTCTATTCAGGACTAAGTCAACATTCAAATTACAAATGTTATATCTTTTTTAATTATTTTTATCCATGTTAGTTTAGGTCTACCTCTATTTCTATCCTTACCATGGATTGTTAAAAGATAACTCTTTTTAATTGGAGCATCTAAAGGTTTTCGTTGTATATGTCCAAACCACCGTAATCGATTTTCTTTCATTTTATCTTCAATTGGGGCTACTTCTATCATTTCTCTTATATATTTATTTCTAATTCTATCTTTTAAAGTTTTACTATATATCATCATAACATGCGCATTTCTGTTACACTTAATTTATTTACATGTTGTTTTAGTATTGCCCAACACTATGTTCCATATAGCATAGCTGGCTTAATAGCGGTTTTATAGAATTTTTCTTTCAATTTTAAGAGGATGCGTCGATCATACAATACTTCCGAAGCACTCCACTTAATTTATCATGCTTTAACTCTATGATTCACATCTTCATCTATTTCACCTTCTTGTTGGATAATTGATCCCAAATACCTAAACTTTTCACTCCTTAATATCTTTTGGCTTGTAATCTTCACTATATATTCATTTATATTTCTATTTCCACTAAAATTACATTTATGTATTCAGTTTTAGTTTTATTAATCTTAAAACCTTTTGATTCTAAAGCCTCTCCCCAAATCTCTAGCTTAACATTTACTCCAGCTTTAGTTTCATTAATCAACACTATATTGTCTGCAAATAACATATACCATGGGATATCATCTTGAATATTCTTGGTTAATTCATTCATAACTAATAATAAAAGATACGGACTTAAGGCAGATCCTTAATGTAAACCTATAGTAATTGAAAACTCATTAGTTTCTCCTATTATTGTTTTAACAATAGTTATTGTTCTATCATACATATCTTTTCTTAATTTTATGTACCTTTTAGTAACTCCTTTTTCTAAATCAATAAAGACCATATGAAGGTCTTTTTTTTTTTTTTTTTTTTTTCTTTTTCCTATACCTTTCCATCAATCTTCTTAATAAATAAATAGCTTCCATGGTCGATCTTCTAGGCATAAATATAAATTGATTATTTGACATCAAAGTTTCAGCTCTTATTCGATTTTCTATATATACATATACATATATATGTATGGTGGGGAAGGGGAGGTGGGAGGTTGAAAAAAGATTTGAGAGAGAGAGAGAGAGAGAGAGAGAGATGATGGTGGGGAAGGGAAGGTGGGAGGTTGAAAAAAGATGGGAGTGGAGTGGAAGGGTGTAGGGGATAGTGGGGAATAGATTTGAGAGGCAGTAGCAGGTGATTTTTTATGAAGATCTTGCCAATGGTTCAAGCTGTCTTGACATTTATTCCGATGCTGTTGTGTAAGTGAGAAAAGAATGTTATCAATGACTATGACGCCTCTTATCTGTGCCTTCCTTTGTATTTGTGTTTTGGTGATGTAAATTATGATGGTATCTGTTATATATTTATATGTTCAAGTTAAGATATTTAACATTTGCTGCAACATGTTCAACACAGCTTTGGATGTCTAGTTTGACTTTACTATCATCTGCATGATTTTTAATGCACATATCTTTTTCATAATTATTCTATCTTTTGATATTGACGACCTACAATTGATTTAAAGGCCTTCTGTTCTAACAATTTTGAATTTTGAAGCTTGCTGCTTTACTGCATGTTAATATCTTATTTAATTTGCTTGTCTTTTGGGTGACGCAGTGCTATTCAGTTCCAGTTTCTCATTCATTTGTAAGCTTGTTTTGCTATTAAGTCTGAGTGATGGATGTCAGATGATTCAACTGTCCGTCGTGTGCATTTGGGAGTAGCTAAGAAGATAAAAAATGGTGCACGCAAAATAATTCTTGACCAAGCAGAAGAAGCAAGAAGTGCTGCCTTTTCTGCTTTCAAATCACTTGGTGTTCATGTTCCCCAGTTTCACGGCCTCTACTTTCTACCATTGCTCAGGATGTTTCTGAACGAGGTAATTTTACTTCTTCTGGTGAAGATGCTTTATCATGCTTTGATGGAACAGAATCTGTGAGGGACACTCAACTTGCTGCTTGGCTAGATGCAGACAACACAGGCATTCGGTGCGATCATGGTTCTCATGAAATTCATAAAGAAAGGTTGACTGATACGAGGGATATAACTGTAGAGGCTTCTCAAGGGGTGAATACAATTGATGCAGTGCAGTATCACCACAGCAGCGCTGATGCTGGGCTGTTAGTAGAAACTTCTCCTGTAACCAGTGGCTCTCCTCATAAATTAAATCAACATGGGATGGATTCTCTCATTCCAGAATCAACAACAGGCCATGCAAATGGTGTTCTTGATGCAACAGTAGGTTATGATCCAAAGGGAGGGGCTATGGTTAGAGTAGATGGACCCGAATACAGTAATAGAGGCATTTCTGACAAAGGTCCCATTAATGCAAGTAATTTTCCTGGTGGATTTGATTCCTTTCTGGATCAGTGGGCTGCAGTTGGAGAATTTTGTTTTGATGTTCATTTCTTTAGACGAGCAGAACTGCAACCTATTGTCTTATTTGAAGTTGTTGGCGTGGCAGTCTGTTGGGAAAATTCACCTGTGTACTATGTAAACTTTTCAAAGGATCTGGTGGCTTCTGGCAGACTAAATACATGCGACATATTGGAGGTTGCAATAAGTAGATGGAAAAGGATTGCTAAAATTATGGGACAGCGTGGCATTAAAAAAATAACATGGAATCTAAAAAATCAGATCCAGGCTCTCAAATTTCCTTGTATTTCTATACATAGACTGGGAAAGCTCAGTGTTGAGTACAAAAAGATGAATGACGTTGAACTTATTGACAATTCATATATATCTTTGCCATCTGTCTCTTTGAATGATGGAATTGACTTATGCTTGGTGACATGGATCCTATGGCCTGATGAGGAAAGCAAGTCCATTCCAAACCTTGAGAAGGTACATTTTTTTAAAAAAATTGTGGTCCTATGTTGAAGCATAATATCTGCGATGTCATTTAATGCATTTTTTTTTTCATGGTCTTAGCTGATTGTGAAATATGGATGACTATCTCAGCACGTTAGTTAAATTGCTATGCAAGCGCAGTAAGGGTTTGTGCATTGCATCATCACCCATTTTGCTTTTCTTTTTTCCCCTTATTAATTTGAAAATGGGATAGGTTGTCAAGAAACGATTATCTAGCGAGGCTGCAGCAACTGCTAGTCGGGATGGTAGGTGGAGAAATCAAATGCATAAAGCTGC
This sequence comes from Calamus simplicifolius, assembly GCA_900491605.1. Classification (NCBI taxonomy): domain Eukaryota; kingdom Viridiplantae; phylum Streptophyta; class Magnoliopsida; order Arecales; family Arecaceae; genus Calamus; species Calamus simplicifolius. Next base: position 495,340 of record UESW01004731.1, on the reverse strand, counting down.
ACACAATGGTTGCTGTAGACGAGCTGCACAAGTACGAGCTCTGGGTTCTGTTTTATGGAAGCTTCTTGTTTCAGAAGGCCTGATTGAAGTTCTCACCAGAATTGAAAGTCCACTGGTATGCTTTTGTATAGTTATTTTGAAAGACTGTTTAACAAACATTCATGTTCGTTAGACATTTGCATATTCATGTTTGTTAATGAACAATAAATTCTATGAGTACATCATAGGTTAAAGTCCTCGCCGACATGGAACTTTGGGGCATAGGTGTTGACATGGAGGCATGTCTTCATGCAAGACATATTTTAATGAGAAAGCTGAAAGAACTTGAGAAGGAAGCTTGTAGACTTGCTGGCATGCCTTTTTCACTTTATACAGCTGCTGACATTGCAAATGTCCTTTTCACACGCTTAAAATTGCCAATTCCTCAGAGTTGCAATAAAGGAAAGCTGCATCCTAGCACGGATAAGCGTTCGTTAGACCTATTAAGGTATCTGTATCTGTTTTCTCTTTCTCTCTCTCTCTCTGTGTGTTAATCTGTGGTGTTAGTTGCTGATATATTTTGGTGGAACATTTCATTGAAAAGACTTAATATAAAGTGTCCTAGGGAGGATCATTTCTTGTCAATGAGATAGTATTTTTAGTAAAAATCCACAATAGCAGTTATATAGTGTTGGATATTCTTTTTTTTTTTAAATTGAATTTGCAGCAATATTGTCAAATAGAAGGATAATTAAAATCTCCTATGATATATTTCCTGATTTGTTTCTCACAGATAAAGATCAGTTGGCTTCTAAACTCATCTGTGGTTTTCTACAGTCTAGAAATGAGACCTTAATAATACGTGCTAGATCTTTTCTCAAAACAACCTCAGATGATGCCAGTCCAAGCACATTTTTTCTCCTTCATTACAATGTAATGACATTGTGTGGGGAACTTTCTGCTGGGTGTTACCTTTTATTCATGACTACTTGCATGGGTTACCGGATGTCCTGCAATATTAGATTGATTGGTCCCTCTAATTTGGCAGAAATCCAGATGCTTCTTGCAAGTATGCTACTGGTAACCTACCAATATTTGTTATTGATGGTTTAGAAGCCACTTATTCTCTTCTTCCCGTTGCCTCCCACCCCCAACCAATTAAAAAAAGAAACTTTGTGTCACTCATGGCATTCCTATTTCTTGTTTAAACCATGTGTTGAACAACCATACTTGATCAAGCTTTAACTTTCAATTTCAATTATGTTCTAGCATGTGTGAAGAGTTTTTTGTGACTCATGTAAAATATTAGAATATGGAAAAGGAAATTGTCAAGTATGTTTGAGATGAAATTCCATTTCTGTAGTGATGTTATATGATTCTAGGTAGACATTATGCATGTGTACACGGAATCTCTTATGCACATAATTATTCTGACCTGTTGAGGTTACTCATCCAACATCCGATATTGTCATTCCTACCTTTTATAGTAAACTTGTATGCACAATCATATACTATAAGAAAAAACAACTGGTGAGTTCCAATACGAGAATTTTGTAAAATATCAATTTTCAGGTTTCTATTACTAAAATCATTTGTGACATTGGATATGTGCAGTGAGATGATTTTTTGACCCCCATATATTTACTTGTTTATAGAATATAAGGAAAAGGAAAAGACCAATCTGCCTCATTGGATCAGAAAGAAAATTGCATGCTTGGGGTGGGAAGCGGTTGATTTTAGTGCTGAAGGATGGTCTACTATTGGTGAGAGAGAAGGGAACAGTTTTTCAAAATTTAGAGCAAGGAATGCCTAAAAATTGGGTGCTGCAGCAGTACTACAAGTAGGTTCCAGAGTGCATGTGGCTCCCTAAGCAGAGTATTCTGGTGGCTGAGGTTTATATAAATCTTATAGTCTTTGTTTTTGATGGTGAAGATAGATAGTCATTACTCATTATGTTATTTTAGTGTAATTTCTAATTTGTGGGGCCCATGACTAAATAAATGTCGTTTAGAGGTTGGTTTCTGATGTGGGACCAGAAGGTGACTGGATTTGAGTAGATTTAGATAATTAGATATACATACATGTTACATACATATTTTTTTGAAGCTAGAGGTATCCAAATGTCTGCTAATGTGAGTTTGGTTTGATTAATTTGATTTTGCTGAAGGAAGTCTAATGTTTAGTTCGCATTATTGTTCATAAGGGTTGAAATTTTTACTTGTGCTTTAAATTATTAGATTGGTGACAGCGTATGGATCAGTTTTTGAGGTTTGATCAATGTCAACTTCAATATCATTTCAAGATGGTCACATGGTTGTTGTGAAGATAAAAGTCAACGAAAGTCAATGATCACTTGAATTGCTTATCTTCATTGCAGTGGTTGTGGATTTTAAAAGGGGTAGACGTGTCGTGGCACCTGTACACTTGGCATGGTGGCAATTGTTAAGTGTCCCAAAGTGTTCAACTCTTGCTCATTAAGAAAGTCAATGTGGGAACATCTGTAAAAAACAAAGAATTGGATACACATATGTTCACATATTAATAGAATTATAGTTATGTTGACTTTTCAATGATTATTTGCATTAATAAATCCTTGATTTCATGTTGTAGTATGTTAGCAAGAGAAAAAACATTTGCATTGTTAGAAGTATCTAGGAACTCTGGATCAATCTTATGTGGCACATGGAGTTGCTAAGAGTTGTAGGGTCCTTTGTTGGAATAGTGTCATTTAGAGTATCATTTTTGAGTCTGTAAGCAAGTTTGAAACTTTCAAACGCCTGTTGGCATGTTGATCTTGGGCTGACCTCAAAGAGGTGACTCTTGGTACTTCTGTTTGATGAGAGCATATTCAGGGCATGCTGCTTTGGCAGAGCATAGCCTTTGGTTAGATGCATGTAATCTTCCTTTGGATCGATATGAGCACGATTGGGCCATGGAAGACTCAGATCAAAGCAAACTTCCAAATTCGATGTAGTTAAGTTGGCAGCCTTAGATAAGGTTGGCTCATCAGAGATTGTTCAGAGACACTTTTACTGCTTCAGGAGAAAGATATGTATTTCTAGGGCTTTGGAATCTGCATCACCAATTAGCAACATTGGTTGCATAAACTTCAGCAGTTGCCATTCCCTTCAGAGACTTGGACTACTTTAGAACAATCAAACGGGCAAGACAAACCATGATAAAATTCCCTATGAGTGTCATGTGGTATCAAAGTATGAAGTATCCAATTGACATTCCAGGGTTCCTAAAAGCTTTTGTTAGGGTATAGTCATTTCTCAACAAGACATTTCTCCCACCATTCTCTGGTTTAAGTACATACTAATAGTAATTCATACTTGTATGCTTCTTTGTCATAATATATTCCTATCTTCATGTGGTAAAACCTGACATTTCCATGCTAAAATTAAAGGAACCAGTGAACCTGGGACCATGCTTTAATCTTTTATACCTTGGACCAGTTTTTGACTTTTCCCCTTTTCCTTTTATCTCCTGAATATAACTTTGTTTGATATGAAAATGATTTGTGAGAAATTTGGGAAGAAATTTTGGGAGAAGGGACCTAACCTAATGAGATAAATATTGCTTAAGTACATCTGCCTGAAATAGGTTGCTTCTAACATCATAAATAGTTATGTTGACCACTGCATGGTTCTGAAACACTATGGCCCAATACACAGTGGAGGTGTAGATATCAAAATACATACAATAATACAAGTGCAGTCTAGCTGTTATTGTCACATATGTTGGCCATTTACCTACTACTGAAGAGATATATGCACATCATGCTTTTTATGTTGTCTTCTGCATATATGTTGTTGAAACAACTATTTAATTTTGGCGCTTTGAAACAATGCTTGACCAAATCATGCATTTCGTTGTTCATTTTACCTAAGAAGTTAAATAGAGATGTGATTTTTGCCCTCTCTGTAAGGAAAGCTAAATGCTACATTTGCTCTGATACATGACCATATTTGTCGATGTGCTTCAATTTAAACAAAAGTTACCAAAAAAAATTGACTTTGGCACAATTGGAGCAACATAGATCAACTTTGACTAGTCTTTTATGATGAGGCTTTTGGGGAAATTTTAAAAAAGTCATAGTCTTTGTTTTTGTGTGTCAGGTTGCTAGGCCATAGAGGTAGGTCTGCCTCAAGCTGTGAGGACAGATGAAGGCATTAAAGTGCTCAAATGTGAGAACATATAATAAATTACACATGATTTAGTCAGAGAAATTCTCAGTTGCACTATCATTAGAAGATCTGCCAATAGGACATTGTTTGTCTTGGTGAGTAATTATGTGTATGAAGCAGAGAAAGTTGAATTGACCTGAATCAAACTGTATTGGCCAGAAATCAGGTTAGTTTAGCCCTTAAAAACGGGTCGTTATTAGTGGGTTAAATTACTGGCTTATCAGTTTGAGTTCAACCCATTTAAATAATGATTCATGAAAAAAAAACTTTATCGAGGATTTAGGTTCAAGTCGTTTAAACAATGATTCATTAGAAAAAAAAAACTTTGCCAAAACTTCCTTATGCCTTTCCTATGAAACCTATCTTTGGCCACTGCCATAGTTCGTCACCTGTCACTAGTCGTCCATTGCTTGTCACTGATGGTTGATCGAGCCATGTATACGCTCCTCTCTTCCCTTTTCTTTCTTTCTCTTCTTTTTCTAATGACCGTGACCCTCTTCTGGCAGTTCTCTATCTCCCTCTCCCCCCCCCCTCCTTTTTACTTTTTCTAGCGATGGTGGAGGTAGCGGTTTGAGCCAGTGTCTCCTTTTGTTAACCCTCTCTCTTTTTTCTTTCGTTGTGATCTCTCTTTTTTTTCCTTTTTCTTGTGATGGTGGAGGTGGCGGTACATCTTCCTTTCTCTCTTTTTTGCTTTTCAGTGTCAATTCGCAGTGGTTCCGTGTGGTATGCACCAGTACCATACTGAATTGATCGCCAGCTAGCATGGGTGTTGGTATGGCTCAACGAACCTTGGTATGAAGTTATTAGAATCCGGTTTACTTTTGATTTAAGGTAGTAGGAGAACCATATGGAACCATATCATAATGGCTCGTATTTTATACCCTTGTTTTGTAGCATGGAAGGTCTTTAGAAGAGGGTTCAATCTATTAAAGAAAATAGGAAGAACCTTATCCATGTTGGATAAGTAAACATGTTATCAGCTGAAAATAGGTGATGTTGGGCCAACACAAGATGTTAGACTAAGCCAGTGAGGCAAGATCTAGTACCTAAGGAAAGAATATTCGATCCTCCTCCGTTCTTCCTTGACGAATGAACCAATGTTACTTTGGGGTGCCTGAGACTATGAGCATCTATGCATCCAAATCTCACATCTCAGCAACACCTGTCCTTAGTTAAGATTGTAGGCTGCAACTTGCATGCATGAAGCCAGAATTGCTAGTAATTGCCGGTCAACCATAAAACGATGAATTCGTTCCTGGGCCTTGGGCACACTACCTGTCACAACCATAGATTAGTATTTATTTCCTTAGGATTTATGTGAAACTTGAAACTTGAGGAGCTTCTATTTGATTTATTGTGAGACTTTTATTTTGTTCTGGAGATTATTGTGCTGAAATTATGGAATTCATGGAAGTAGGCCCTAGTTGTAAACTTTGGACCTACTATTCGTAGGGTTAACACGTGCAACTTCAGTTGTTAGTGGCTGACTGGACTATGAGGGTTTTGTTGCCCTAACTGTGTAAGAAAAGGGTCAAGAGGGGCATGATTGGTCAAAGCATGATGAACTCCCTTTCCCTCTTCTTTTTCATTTTTGAGACATTTATTATTTTTTTGAAGTGTTTGCTTTAAGAGTTTCGTGCAGCACATTTTCCAAAAGATTAGCTCTATAGACAACTAATTGAGGCTACGTGGGATCCATCCATATAAATCTCAACATAATATTGGCAGTCTTTGGATTGATTTGCCCATTTATCATTTGCTGAATGTTAGTCTTCCTGTTAGCATCATAGATTCATAATTGCATGATAGAAAGGTACTGACCTTTGGAATCTGTCTTTCACATCTGTGTTAATGATATTTGCTGCATATGAATGTCTTTTGATTCTCCTGTCCTGACTACTAACAAATTTAAAATATGCTTGTCTTATTTTCCTGTTATCCTTAATTGTTGTTTTTGTTTTTAGAGGTCAACATCCGATCATTTCAGTTATCAAAGAGCACAGAAGCTTGGCAAAGCTTTTAAATGGTACACTGGGATCAATTTGTTCACGGGCTCAGTTGTGCGTGAAGTCCCAAAAATATGCAATACAGGGACATTGGCTCCAGACCTCAACAGCTACAGGACGTCTTTCTGTGGAGGAACCAAATCTCCAGGTTTTTCTACTGAGTTTAACATGTTTGCTGTTCTATATGAATAATATACTGATTTTTAAAATATATTTACTATTTACCTTTTATTAATGATTTTGTAGTGTGTTGAGCATCTGGTAGTTTTCACAACCCAACATTATGATGGAAACGTCTCAAGCGTATCAGATGTCAGTAATTATCAGATCAATGCTCGTGACTTATTTATCCCTACACAAGTAAAGCTTCCTTTACTATGTTTATCAACAACATTTCTGTTCCTATCAATGTATGTGACAAGATATTGATTATATTTTGTTAATTGTGACAGGACAACTGGTTGTTGCTAACAGCTGACTACTGTCAAATAGAACTGCGATTGATGGCTCATTTCTCAAAAGATTCTGCATTGATTGAACTTCTAAGCAAGCCAGATGGTGATGTTTTCACCATGATAGCTGCAAGTTGGACTCGTAAGCTGGAATCTGCTATCAGCTCTCAGGAGAGAGAACAAACAAAAAGGTTGATATATGGCATCTTGTATGGGATGGGGGCTAACTCCCTTGCTGAGAAACTAGAATGCAGCTCAGAAGAAGCTGCAGAAAAAATTCAAAATTTCAAAACTTCTTTCCCTGGGGTTTCTGCTTGGCTGCAGGAAGCAGTTACATCTTGCCGCCATAAAGGGTTGGTTCATCTGCACTTCTTTTGGTGCTGCTTATTCCATATTTCTCATCACAGTTAGCCTGCAGCTTTACATATCCACACTGACCTTTATTAAGTTTATTAATACCATGTCTTATAAATATGTTTAAAGTCTAATCTAGAAATCAGATCCTCTTTGCTTCGCCGCACAATAGTTATAAAATTCAAAACTTGCAATAAAAAATAATGCCTCCTGTGTGACTTACTGAAAAATGTGGGAACCGTAATTTGTTATATTTATATAGTTCATTGCTAATAAATGATAAACAAAAACCAACCTAGGTCAAGCCCACAAGTATAGTTCTTGTTTATTGAAAATATGATCTCAAGTTTGGCCATGGGTTTGATTTTGTATTTGTCCTCCTTACATGGAGGTCATAATTAACGGATGCTTTATGAAATTTTGCATTTGGACTATGGGGAGCTAGGAATTCACTGCAAGAACAAAAATTTGAGTTGACTTTATTTCTGAAGTAAACAAGTGCTACAGTTTAGAGTGCTACGGTTTAAAAAACACTTTTGATTGGTGCCTCATTTCTGACTTGTGGGAAGCTTTATTTTGTAGATTATTTTGATTAACAGTTTCTTGATTTCACTTACTGAGGTTATAAGGTTTCCTCTCTTGAGCAAACAAGCATAATCAAATATTATCTCGACACATACCTCCTCGACATCCCAAGTTACTTTCTTTTGTTTTTTCATTTTTCACCTTTTTTAAGTGAAGATAGTAATTGCATATGGCATATTCTACTGCTATTATCAACTTTTACAGAAATAATTATTAATAACTTATTGCCTTGATGTTTCCTAGTAACATTAGATATCATTATTATGGCATCATTTTATGTATCCTATCAAACATCTTGTCAAATTGTTGTACTTAATGTTTCCTTGCTTACTATACATTAGATAATATTTTGTTTTACATGGGCATATTGGACTGCAGTTATGTGGAAACATTGATGGGCAGAAAACGCTTTCTATCAAAAATAAAGTTTGGTAACAGCAAAGAGAGAGCTAAAGCTCAGAGGCAAGCTGTCAACTCCATTTGTCAGGTATCAGAAGAGCATTTAATTTGCATGTAATTGTGCTTTCCTTGATTTTTTTTAAAGAATCACATGTTTGTTTTTTAGGGCTCTGCTGCTGATATAATCAAGATGGCTATGATAACCATTCATTCTGTGATTGCTGAGGGAAGTGAACCACTTGATCTGAGCGGTGGATGTGCAACAAAATTTTCCAACATTAAAGGCCATTCTCGGATCATTTTGCAGGTTATTATTAATGCTGCAGTACATTAAATCCTTCTTTTGTCCTTTACTATGACTATTGAGATCAAAATAGATATCTAGAGATTCCTTATGTGTTAATATTTGTTTTAGAGCTTACATGTTGCGGTATATTTGAGTAATTATGTTTACCATAACATTTGTGAGAAAGTCTTATACACTTGTTCTTACATAGAATTGATGTTTTAAGTTCTGGCAGGAGGGGTGTCCTGGTCGTCCCTTCTTGTTTATGGGAAAAACGCACCGGGATGAGTGGGATATTGAAACCTAGCAATGTAGAGAGAGAAGAAGAAAGAGGAAAGAAAGAAAGGAAGGAAAGAAGAAAGAAAAAAAAGGAAGGAAACAAGAAAAAAAGAAAGGAATTAAAGGGCAAAAATGAGAGGAAGAGAGGAAAAAGAAGGAAGAATGGAAACAAAGAAGAAAAGGGAAAAAAAAGAAAGAAGGAAGAAAGAAATAAAAAATAAAGACAAATTGAAGAGAGAGAGAGAGAGACAAGACATGGGTATTGTGATATTCTATCGGGACGGTCATTGAGATAAGATGGGACAACAAGGCATCCCGTTCTATAAAGAAACCGAAACATCCCCATCCCATTGGGATTTAAAATCTTATATTAATGTTCGTAAAACTAATATTGAGATATGTACCGGTATATTATCCGTTTAGTATGATGCGTTATGTACTTGATAGGATTTTCTAATTTTGGAGATCTTTTCAAATTTATAGGATTCTTTGATTTGAAGGATCTAGCAATTAGGAAAACTCTTAATCGTATGTTGTTATTTATTTCAACTCCTAATCGTACATTGTGATTTATTTCCTCATTAGCTTTGGTATAGTATTTTTGTATTTAGCCTTCCTTAAATAACCGGAAGGTTTTTATTTGGAGGTAAAATAATATTATTGATTTGTTTTATTTGGAGGCTCAAACCCTTCGAAGTGGTTATCAGAGGCTTGACCCCCTCGAAGTGGTCATCTGGAGGCGTGATCCCCTCGAAGTGATCACAGTTATCCTAAATTTTCTATTCTATCTATTATTGCAATCCGGGTCAACAACAGCCTAGTATCGATAACCTGGTATTCTTTTATTCTTCGTCTTATTTTCTTCTATCTATTATTATTCTTTTTTCTCACCTCAAAATCTGTCTAGTTTCTTTTTATTCTTTTTATTACCACCCAAAAATTATCTGGCTCCTGTTAAAAAAAAAATCCTTGCTTCTTGTTACTACCCCAAAACCAACCCTTATTATCCAAAAAAAAAAAAAAACTTAGTTTTATTTTATGCTTTTCCTTATCTACACAAAAAAACCGATCTTTTCACCGACTCTCCTCTTTGTCATCGTTGATCTTTTTTGTCGACACTTTGACCGTGCCTTCATTGAGCGATCAGAGTCGCCGCCTCTCGCATCCAATCGCATTGGAAGTGTGGTAGACCCATAACCCACCTGCAAAGGAAAATCTAATTAAAAAAAAAAGAGAAAAGGAGGGAGGAAAACCAAAAAAAAAGGAAAGAGACGGAAATGAAAAAAAAGAAGAGAAAGAAAAAGGAAGAGAAAAAAAGGGAAGAGAAAGTTGAAAAAAAAAGAGAAAAAAAAGGAAAGAGAAAAGTTTATTTTTATTTTCAAAGAGGTTTGTTATCAAGATTTGAAAAAATATGACAGAAGGAACTCGTCAGCAACAATGGGGACGCGCATGGAAGCTAATATGAAAAGTTTAAGAGAGACAACAAAAGCATTAGTATTCGAGCTACAAGAATCTAATAAGCAACTAATTGATGTCGTGGCTAATTTAAAAAAAAATGATGGTAGGCATAGCAAAGGAGAAGTTTGGAGAATTTTCAAGTAATGTGCATCCAAAGTATCAATCTTCACAATATGAGATAAATTCTTACATCGGAATAGGAGTAATCAAGTTACGAACCACTCGTTTGGAGTTTCGTCCTTTCGATGGAGATGATCCCAATGGATGGATCTATCGGACGAAATAGTTTTTCAGATACAATTTTACCCCTAAAGATCAGAAGGTTACATTAGCTTCTTTTTACCTTGAAAAAGAAGCGCTACAGTGGTACCAATGGATGGAGAAATCCTGAGGCAAGGTTTCCTGAAAGGAATTTTATACTTGTTTTGGCTCGAGTATTTATGAAGATTTTACTGAAGATTTCACCAAGTTGCGACAGATAGCTATAGTACGTGAGTATCAATTCTGTTTTAAGCAACTTACTAATTGTACTGTACGATTGATTGAAGAGTTTTTTGTAAGCTGCTTTGTGAGTGGATTGAAAGAAGAAATCAAGCATGATGTTTGAATATTTCGACCAATCAATATGACTGAGGCTATTGGATTGGCAAGACTTAAGGAAGAGTAGCTGCTTGATTTATGTAAGCCTAAGGTAAGCCAACTTTTAGTAACCACTTCAATTCCTACGAAGACTCCACATCTCTTCCTATTCTAGTCAAAAGATTAACATCAACATAAGCAAAGGAATGAAAGGAAAAAGGATTATGCTACAGCTATGATGAAAAGTTCAAACCAGGCCACTGATGCAAAACTAAGGAATCTTCGGTCCCAGGACTTTTTGCAGGCTCTCGATCGCGAGAAGCTCGCCAAAAGATCCTGGGCTCGCTGGAGAAGGCAACCGGACGCTCGTGGACGTTCGAGGGGGTGATCTGGCTACAATAGATTGCGTGCTAGATAGGGGGACAGAGCACGAATCGTCAGCGACATTGGCTTGCAGATCCTCATCCCCCTTAGATCAAAATGGTGGATCAAAAAAGATGGTGATGACAAGATCCCAAGGGGTCTCCACCATTCACATGGAAGAATTCCTGCAACGAGCTGAGCAACAGGAAGCTAGCCTCTCTACTTCACCACCATCTCAGGCCACTCAACAGGACCAGCTTGCCACCCTCACCGATCAAATTCAAGCATTAATGGCGGCTGTTCAGAAGCTCCAGGAGCAATATTCCATGGCTACATAGCAGCAAACAGAAGCTTCTGCTCCCCTCTAGTTGTTGCTCAGGCCAGCCACCATTCATCTTGCGGGAGATCTCCTTAATAAGAGACCTTAATAAGAGACTCACCGCCATCAAGCTCATCAGCAAGAGCACCCTTGAGTTCAAGCTCATCAACAAAAGCATGCTCAAGCCCATCAGCAAGAGCATCCTCAAGCTTATCAGCAAAAGCAACATCAAGCTCATTAGCAAGCACTACAATCATGAAGCCCTCCAAGCGAGGGCACTGGCACCTTCCACCTTCAATTGATATGATTTCTGGGGGGCAGGTTGCCAACATGCTGAAATATTTAAATCAGCAGGAGACACTCCCAAAGGCGTCTCAGGCATGCTGCTTCGTCGTCCAGTCTCTCCATACAGTGAAATGGACCTCTTGACTCCATGATGAACACTTCCAAGAGGCCGCCTGGGTAGGACCTCCGGCAAGTCACTCAGGTAGGACCCTCCTGCCTTCTTACAAAATGAAGATCAACTGTTCAAAAGGCTATTGAGCTTGGTTCCAGCGACTCTCGGGTCACCCTTCGGGGTTTAAAAGGCTCTCGATGGCTTCAACTTTGCCTCAACGACTTCATTACAGCCTCAACGGCAATAGCCAACCCGGTTAATCAACTTATCAACGAGCCCTCAGGCTGGCACGAAGAAACCTCCAAGGCGGTTCAAAAGGCTTCCGAGCATGGTCCTAGCACCCTCGGGTCACCCTCCAAGGTTCAAAAGGCTCTCGACAGCCTTAACTTTGCCTCAATGGCTTCATCACAGCCTCAACGGCCAACGACTAACCCGGTAAGGCCTTAACTTAAATTATACACTTGCAATAGATTGCCATTCGCCCTTAGCAGGTCAAGAAAAAGGATCCCAATGACTTCAGCAGCTCTCGGATCACCACTTGGGGAGGCGCAAGGAAACTCCCGAGGCGGTTACAAAGAAAAAGGACCCTGACAGCCCAGGCGGCTTTGGGTCACCACTCGAGCCGGCACGAGAAAACCCCGAGGCGGTTCCAAAAGGACCCCAACAGCCCAGATGGCTCTCAGGTCACCCCTTAGGCTGGTGCAAAGAACTCTTGAGGCGGCTCAAAAAGAAAAAGCTTTCAAGCTTCTAATCGGCGTCGGCATCGAACATGATGCAAAGGCAAAAAGCTAGGTACACTATACATTGACAAAAAGTTTCTTTTCGTTAATGTTTGAATGCATTACAGAAAAACTGACGAGATCAGCTCATAGTTGGGAGAGATCGACTCCCCAGCTCACAGTTGACGGTGCTGGACACTCTCAACCAGCCAAGAAGATAAGATTAGCTTACAGTTGGGAGAGACCAACTCCTCAGCCCATAGCTAATGGTGTTGGACACTCTCAGCCAGCCAAGAAGATAAGATCAGCTCACAGTTGGGAGAGACTGACTCCCCAGCTCACAGCTGACGGTGCTGGCCACTCTCAGCCAGCCAAGAAGACGAGATTAGTTCATAGTTGGGAGAGACAAACTCCCCAGCTCAGTTGATGCTGCTGGCCACTTTCAACCAACCAATTAGAAGACCCAACCAGCTCACAGCCAGGAGAGGTCAACTCCCAACTCAGTTGACGGTCATCCGCTTCTAGACCCCGCATTGGCTTGGGAGAGGATTACTGGGTGCTCTCAGACAGTCATAGGTAATCAACTTACCTCCAACGTTACTTAAAGTTTTTTGAGCAGGCAAATGCACAGCTCCAGAGAGCATGTAGATGTCGACACAAGGCAAACAAAATTATCCAAAGCAATGTAAAAGAAAAAGATCCCTCCAGAAGGAATCAGAGCTCAAAGCTAGCATGAAAAGATAAGTGCAAAGATAAAGAATTCTACACTCCTTTCGCTTGGTGGATGCAAGGCACGCGGTCGCATAAGCTTAGGAGTGTGGTGGGCATCTGATGGGGCCAGTGCCATGGGCCATGGTGATCGCGCTGGGGCCGAACTCCATAGTCGGTTCCAGCCTTCCTAAAGTGGCCTCGGCTCCAAGGCGGTCCTAGCTCCAAGTTGGCCTTGACTTTCTCAAGGCGGTCCAACTCCAAGGCGGCCCCAACTTCTAAGGCGGCCCCTACTCCTAGGCAGCCCCAGTCTTCGAAGTCGACCCTGATCTCTCAAGGCAGCTCCGGCTCCAAGGCGGTCCTGGCTCCAAGTCGGCCTCGGCCTTTCCAAGGCAATCTAGCTCCAAGGCGGCCCCAACCTCCAAAGCGGCCTCGGCTCTAAGGCGGTTCCGGCTTCAAGTTGGCCCTAACCTTCCCAAGTCAGCCCCGGCCTTCCTAAGACGACCTCAGTCTCCGGAGTTAGCCCCGACTTCTCAAGGCGGTCTCAGTCTTCGGATTTGGCCTCGACCTCCCAAGGCGGCTTCGGCCTCAGCAACCTCCAAGGCCCCAGCTCCAAGGCAGCCCCGGCTCCAAGTCGGCCTTGGCCTTCCTAAGTCAGCCCCGGCCTTCCCAAGGTGGCCCCTGCTCCTAGAAGGCCCCAATCTCTGAAGTTGGCCCCGATCTCTCAAGGCGGCCTCGGCTCCAAGGTGGTTCCGGCCTTCCTTAAGCAGTCCAGCTCCAAGGCGGCCCCAACCTCCAAGGCGGTCCCGGCTCCAGGTCAGCCCTGGCCTTCCCAAGTTGGCCTCGGCCTTCCCAAGGCGGCCCCAGTCTTTGGAGTCAGCCCCGGCTTCTCAAGGCGGTCTTAGTCTTTAAATTCGGCCTCGACCTCCCAAGGCAGCCTCGGCCTCAGTAACCTACCCAGCATCGGCCCCAGCATCGACTCCATCGTCGGCCTTACCAACCCAGCTCTCGACACCGACCCCAGCGTTAGCGGCCCTCACGTGGCCCACTACCGCCTGTGGCCGTCACGTGGCCACACCTGTTGCCTACGACCCCCACATGCCCGGCTCCACTACTCACCACTGTTCGCATAGGACAACAGAAGGATGGCGTGTGGGACACATTTAGCAAGTATCGTAATAGCCGCCCACGCTCTGCAGTAGCCTGCAACAGTTGTTCAAACCAAGCAGCACCTGCCAACTCTGCCATTGCCACCTACTCTGACGGGACATGGCCTGCAGTTCTAACATGCCACAAGGAGGCAAGCCCCACTAGTGCTGCCCTATCATAAATGCTCTGACAGGTGGCCATACCTCAAGTTTCATAGACTTCAAGCAAGTCTCAGACTCCAAGCAAGTCTCACAGACTTCAAGCATTAATAAAATGGGTAAAAGGGATCCCCGACCAGGTAACTCACAACACTCCCAAACGCTCATACTTGCTCACAGAGAGCATCTCTCTTAGCCTCTCTCTTTTGAGCTTTCTCAAGCTCACGACTGTTGCCCAGAGAATTGACTTGAGCATTGGAGGGTCCCCATCGAAATTTTCGATCCCCGGGACTTTTTGCATGCTCTCGATCGTGAGGAGCTCGCCGAAGATCCCGGACTCGCTGGAGAAGACGATTGGACACTCACGGAAGTTCGAGGGAGGTGATCTGGCTATAATAGATTGGCGTGCCAGGTAGAGTCTCTTTTTTGGAGTTAGTTTAGAACTTAAGAAAGTTAAAGTCCCTCTCTCATTATGAGCAAAGGTTCTTATACATGGTCGGGAGTCTCTCTTACCTCTTTTTGGACAGTTGTTGATCCCGAGACACTGTGTTCTGACATGGGACAAGCGGCGAGGCCAGCGGCGATAGGGGGTGTTCGCCTCGTGGCCTGTCAGAACTGGCAGGCCACCTCTTTGTCTGATTTAGGCGGTTACAGCCAGTTGGTGGGCTAAGTCTTGTTAGGCGCAACGCTGCAGACGGTTGATAGGCTAGGTCTTGTTGGGTGTGCACCGTAGCCGATAGGTGGACCATGTGGGACCGCAGGTGGTAGTGGGCCATGCAGGACTGCAGATGGCAGGTGGACCACGTTGGACCGTAGATGGTAGTGGGCCATGCGGGACTGCAGATGGCAGGTGGACCACGTAGGATCGCAGGTGGTAGGTGGGCCACGTGACGGTTGCAGTCGGTAGTAAGCCACGTGGGCGTTGAGGCTGACGCTGGAGTCGGTATTAGGGCCGACTCCGGGGTCGGTGCCGAGGCCGACATTGGAGTCGGTATTGGGGCCGATTCTGGAGTCGGTGCCGAGGCCAAACTCTGGAGTTGATGCTGAGGTCGAAGCAGGAGTCGGTATTGGGGCCGACTCTGGAGTCGATGCTGAGACTAAGGCTGGGGGTGACATGTTGGACCATAACAAAGAATTTTAGTTGTATGATTTTAGCTCCGTTAGCCTCGTTCATTAACTGTAACGTGGCTGGATCAACCACATCAACTGGTTCCATGACATATCGGAAATTGAGTCAAATGAGGAGCAGTTGGACAATTTACTTCTAGAAATGTCCATGCATGCAACTTATTTCCTCAAACAATGAGTAAAGGTAGAATTAAAGAAGCAACCTATTATTATTTTGATTGACTCAGGCAGTACTCATAATTTTATTCATCCAGAGCTAATTAAGCATCTTAATATTCGATGGTCAAACAACAAATTTATGAAAATCACGGTGGTAGATGGTGCTCGCATCCAAGTCCAAGGTACATGTGAGAATCTTCCTATATTTATACAAGATTTCAAATTCACATCGGATTTCCATATGTTACCTCTTAAAAGGGTGTGATATGGTTTTTGGGGTACACTGGCTTCGTATCTTATGACCAATTTCATGGGATTTCTCTAAGCTTCTCATGCAATTTAAAGTTCAAGGGCAAAAATATACATTGGAAGAGCTTAAAGATCTACTCAGGGAGACTTTCAGTAGCCACGTCATGGAAAATATGGAGGCTAAAAGAAATTCTGCTATATACTTGTATTCAATACATGAAAGTGAGTTAGCTCTTTATGAATCAAGCTATCAAAATCAATCGAATAGTTCTGCTACATTATTTAGATACTCCACTCGGACATTTTCATTAAAGCCAAAAACAAGCTCAAGGTCGGACGAATGTGTGATCATACCTTAGCACCTTCAAGTTTCAGAGACTAAACGCAAGTGGTTGATTTTTGGCAGTTTCGAAGTTGAATTTTATTACTAATAACTTTTTATTTGCTTTATATCCTTGAGGACTAGGTTGATATAAGAGGGGGGGGGGGGGGGGGTTTGGAATGATAGGATTTTCTAATTTTGAAGATCTTTTCAAATCTATAGGATTCCTTGATTTGAAGGATCTAGCAATTAGGAAAACTCCTAATCATACATTGTTATTTACTTCAACTCCTAATCATACATTATGATTTACTTCCTTATTAGCTTTAGTAGAGTATTTTTTGCATTTAGCCTTCCTTAAATAACCGGGAGGTTTTTATCTATAAATATGTAATAACCCTTTTTGGCTTGGGATGGTGAAATAATATTATTTGTTTATTTTATTTGGAGGCTCAACCCCCTCGAAGTGGTTATCAGGAGGCTTGACCCCCTCAAAGCGGTCATCTGGAGGCATGATCCGTTCAAAGCGATCACAGTTATCCTAAATTTCTTATTCTATCTATTGTTGCGATCCGGGTTCGCAACAGTACTCCATATTGAGATAGAGTATCTATTCTTTTTTCACTCCTAATTATAATACCACTCGGTATTAGATGGTGCGGGTTAGTTCAGCTTGATTTGGACCGAATTGAAACTCGGTTACTGTACTGATATCTTACCATAGTATGGTAGACATGGGTTGGTACGCCAAACCTTGCCTTATATAGAACTATGCAAGTGTGCTATCAAGGGCTCCATTAACTCCATCAAACATGAGATTTATGTTTATGTATCATATGTGTCCACGCTATAAAATGTTCATGATCATGACTTTAATTTTGGGTAACTGGATCCACCATTGTGTCCATATATAAAGCACTCTTATTTCCTTCTCAAGTTACGTGTTCAAATTACTACAGGCCTGTTTTGTTGTCATTTGGCTGAAATTATGAACCCAAAAATGAGTGATTTGATGCAATCAACTACCAACAATTAATGTTTTGTTAGTTGTATTTTCATCCTGTTCACTAAATAGTTAGAATGACCTTTTTGTAACAGATAATTGTACATGTCCTATCTTGTTTTCCTCTCTCTTGCTTTGGAAAGAGTTTTAAATCTACACTTTCTCCTCCAGAGGGAGCCAGAATTTTAATCCTGCAATAGAGGAGGGTTAAATCATCTGTGGAAAGAAACTACCTGGATTTCCTTTTGGAGTAAAATTGTTATGTCTGTTTTAGTTAATGCTTGAAGATTCTTAAAAGATTAAATTATAATTGAGTGTTGAATATTAAGTCTGCATCCTCTGTGTTTTGGATATTGCAATTTTCCTTCGTAGGTTATATATTCCAAATTCGTTATAGCTCTCTTTGAATTTATATTCAAACACAACAGTGCATCTGTGGATATGTATACACAGCCTTGTCGCTGGCTCTTTATTTGGTAATTTCATTGCAGTATCTGCATAATGTTCAACACTCAACCTACGCTGTGCTGTGTTACTGCCTAATTTGACATGGCCTGATGCATGACATGATTGTTGCTGTATGCTCTGATCAGGTGCATGATGAATTAGTGCTGGAAGTTGATCCACATGTGATAAGGGATGCAGGAATTTTGCTGCAAATGAGCATGGAGAGTGCTGCGTCACTTCTAGGTACCTTATAATTACAATTTAAAGCATTCGCTGCAGTATGACTCATCATGAGTTTTTATTCCTTGGCATGGTTTTGGGTTTCAGTTCCCTTGCGTGTCAAATTGAAGGTAGGGAAAACCTGGGGTTCACTGGAGCCTTTCCAGTCGGAACTATGACCTTTTTGTGGGAAGCTTAGTGGCTGGAAAGCAAAAAACTGCTGGATGTTTCGTTGGTTTCCTATCTCTGAGGGGACTAAGCAGTGCGGTGGTGTTTCTCTGGCCTATATGCTTTTTCAAAATCTGAAGGCATTGTATTTCTTTATGCTTTCTGATCTCCAAGGTATGTCCTTGAAACACTATGACTTCTTTAAAGCTCCTTTTTTCCCCCTCCTATTATGTAGAGATCATAGTTTAATTGGTTAATGCTTTCTTCTGCAGTTTCATCTCATGTTATCATCCCATCTTGTTTATACGATCTGTATACGTGCTTAACTTTAATCTTCAAGATTTGATGTACCATAATTTATGGAAGTTTAGTGATTGGCTCTTATCCTCGCATCTGTCTCCCGAATGAGTACTGAATTTTGACCAAGGAAGAGAAGGATCTGCCATGCAACCTATAAGATCAATTGTCAGGTAGTTAGACATCTTGTTAGCATGGGTAAGTGAGCAGTGGTAGATCAGGCAGGTATGGTATTTGCCATTTGATAACATAAACAAGTAGGGAACCAGGTTCGATCATATGTTCAGATGATATCTCACAGATCATGGTGAGATTTGAGGCAAGTGCAAGTTGATGAACGAGGATATCAGCACATGGCTCCAACCATGTGTTTCATGTGTATGGAGTACAAATTTTGTGAAAGTTTATATATCTCATGGATGCATGCTCGTGGTCATCGAGGTTCTTTCAATTGATTGTGTTCAGTTTCAGGTGTTTGTGAACTAATTTGAGCTAGTTCTATTCCACATGACTGCTGAAGTGTGCTTGGTAGTTTAATTGGGAATAGGCAAAGATCTTGGTCCACATCAGACTGTAGAGAAGCCAACAGGGAACACGTTATTATGTTGCCGATTGGCAGTGTCCCGTTTGTTGGACTGTTTTTGCATAACGGCTGCAATGTTCTAGCTTCATGTAATGGTTTTGTAGCAGAATTGCTTGAGTGATAAGTAATGGCTTATAACAGATGCAGAATTGACTAGCGTGGGTTATGGACGTCAATGCTTGTAGATTGCCTGGACTGTGGAATACGTGCGTGGCTCTTTACCGCTTAGCTGTTGGTGATGCTGGACGCACAAAAGGAAGTCTCTATATTTTGAGGGATGCTGGTGATGCTGGTTAGAGCATTCTTTGGATGGGGTGGCAGCTGCAGGAAATTTGTGGCTTGGTGAAATTTTAATTGAGTGAAGGTTTATAACAAACTTATTGCTGCATGAGTAGAGATATTGAAACACCGGACCTTTCTGAAAATGATGCAAACTGCAGGCATAAACCACATCTGGATCGCTTGGCGCTGTTGCATGGGTTCCACAGAGAATAACTGTTTGTTAACATAGAATGGAATTGAGAGACAGAATTGAATCAAAACAGGTATTTTAACTTTGTACAAGGAAACGGAATTTCTGCAATTAGTCTAATAAAGTTGGCCCCACCTGTAAAGTGTACTTTGGTGACATGAAAGCTATCATCAGTTTTTATGCATTTCAATCTCTGCTGTTCGAAGTGCAACAAAAAGCTAAGCTATTTGATTGCGATCTTGTTCATTTGCCTAATGGATTGACGCATGCCACAGTATGGGTGACCTTGTATTGTCTTCTTCGAATTTTTTTTTCCTGCGAGAAGCTATGGGTAGCGCTTGTAATTCAGTGGTCTGATTGTTTGCTGATTTACGCAAAAAGAAAGGCATGATATTTTTTTATTGATTTTTGTACCATGAATAAATGATTCTGTTTTTATAAGTTTCGTCTTTGCTTTCTTTTCCTGCTTGTGTGCGTATAGCACCGAGTCATTTGTACCTCACAATGCTTGTCCATTCTTTTGATATTGAAAACAGATGGCATTGCTTGTCACCAACAATCTGACCATTTTTAGGGACCTGAAAAGTTGATTTACCCTCTTGTTGTTAAGTCCTGGATATGAACCTGTAATGGCGCAACTTATTCATTACCTTAATTTTATCACCTGTTGACTTTTATCATAACCTCATTGCAGCAGATGGCTGGTACATCTGATATTAAGCATGGATTTATCTTTTATTCCAAATAATTTATTTTTTTTGCCAGTATCTAATTTAACTAAAATGTATCTGCGGATTGAGAAATCGAAGGTTTTTAATACAAATGCTAAATTCTGATTGAACATTCAAACGATATCAGGGTAGGGCATCCAATTCCCGTAATTTAGTGCAATTTCTTTTTTGGTGCAATTTTATGAGTCGATGAAATCTTTTGTAGAAAGTTTTGTGTGAACTGGGTTACGTACGACGAATTCGCACCGGTGTGCCATCGAGGGGCCAATTTGGTTTCTCGGTCCATCGCCGGCTCCTCGTACTTTTGAAGGTTCTTCATGACGTCGGCTTGGATGGAGTTTGTCAAGCCAAGCTCTCGGCGAGCTTTGCAAGGTGATGGAGTCGGCTGCTTGACGTGGAACGTGGATGGTGATAAGGCCACACATCGCATAGGATGTGATTTTAAATAACATGGTAGGATACTATTATCTTCATCAATTTTCTTAACAGCATATCATTATAAATATTTAAAACCAAAAATATTGCCAATATCATAATAAAATTATTCAATAACAATTCTGTTTGTTGGCATTCATATCTCTAGTGTTTTATTGCCTATTCCCTTTTGCTAGGGGTGCCATCAGTTCTGGTCAGAGTTTTTTTATGGGAAATGAAGAGCTGATAGGGAAAGTGTGATCTTTCCAACTAGGCATTCGGATTGGGCCAATTTGTCAGTTTGCCTTCGTACTGGAAGGAAACTTTTCTTGAGTTTGGGTTTTTAGGAGGAACAAGTCTTGATAAGAAAAAAGCTTTTTTAAATAACTTTTTTATTTGATAGTTAAATTTCTCTTTCTCGCAAATAGAGTTATTTTAAGCTACATCTTCGACGAAATGAGTTTATTCTCTTACTCAGTAAAGTAAATTTTTTCAAGTGGCTTTTTCTAGCAATCATTTCTTTTTTTTTTTTTTTTTTGAGTAGAGTTTTTTCAAAAAATTGGCTCCTTGATGGAGTGAATTCTCTTTTCTTGCTTAGTCAAGAGTTTCTTTGAACGGTCTTATTGTAATTTGCTCTCTTTTTTCTTGAGTGAATTTTTTTTTAGATAAATTAACTATCTAAAAGAGCAAATCGCTTTCTTTTGCTGGATGAGAAAAACTTTTTTGAAGCGATGCTTAGGTAATCCACTTTCTTTCTGCCAAGCAAAGTTTTTTTCAAACAGATTGTCTTCCAATTCTTTTTTTCTTGCTTAGTAAGAAAGAGTTTTTCTAAGTGATTTTGACAGTTCACTTTCTTTCTTGAGTAGAATTTCTTTGGATGGATCGACTTTTTAGTAAAACGAAACTGCTTCTCTTTCTTAGTATGAAAAATTCTTTTGAATAATTTTCTGATCGGTGAATATGGTCACATGCTCAATCATAATAAAGTTGGAATATATAACAACCTCAATAGGTGTTCGAATGAGACTTGGATTTTAAGAATAGAAATACAATGATATATTTTTTATAATGAAGTTGCATAATGATTTATATAATTATTTATAGGCTGCAATTAATTGTTGGATTTAATCTAAAATTTGGATCCATCTAGGTGGAGCATGCATTAATAATGTTTTTTTTTTTCCATTTATATTATACACAAAAGCACCTGTTACGTGATACGATATCATTATGGCGTTTAAGATATTGATGCATATCATTACTGACATAATTTGAAGATAACATCTCATGATAAGTGAGACATGTCACGCAAAGGATATCACCGCGACATTATATTATGAGGATGCATAGCGTAACACTCGCAGAGCAAGTGCTCGACAAGAGGACGATAGCAAAGTATTCGATGCGGCAGATCAGAAAACAGTACTGCTAATTAATTAACACAATGGCTTCAACAAGCGTAACGTTCTCCCTAGGGGTGAATGGGAGTCGAGATAAGGTGGTCTTGTGGAAGGAAGTGGCAGATGGGAGTCCCACGCTTCACGCCAAGAACCTTAAAGAACGCGGACTTCCAGTTGGACGTGTCATGGTGGCATGCTGCCACCGCGTCCACCGTCGTCCCGTCTTTTCCTACCAGCGTAACGACGTAGGCTTTGGTAGCCCGGGTCAAGTGGCAGTAATATACCGTGTGTGGGTAGGCCTCGGGGTGGCATGCTACCAACTTGGCGCCTGGAGCCTTTTGCACACCCGAGGGTGCAACTGTGTACGTTTGCTTCGGAGTAGCCTCCTTGTTTCCATGCACGGTGGTCGCCGCGACCTGAATGTCATGCGTTTCAAGCTTGTTGGTAAAGAAGTCCACCATGGATTCCAGTGAGGTAGCGCAGAACTTGTGCTCTCCCTCTGAGGCAGCCGCCTCGCAGTCGCTAAGCGTTTTCTTTACTTCCTTGGCTAATTCGGAATTGGGAAGAACATTCAGGCGTTGTAGTATCTCAGAGAGTTTGTCGGAGGAGAAAGGTATGGTGTCGGCTTCAGCACGAGGAAGGAAGGCGGAGCCGGAGATGGTGCTGACGAAGCTTAGGCCGGGGTTCATCTCAGATCCAGGATGCAAGTCCTTCTCCAGGAAGAAGAGCGCAGGGTCGCTGGGGAACTGAATCTCCGAGGCAACAGAGTAATACAATGGCCGGTATGGCACGATGACAATTGGTTTGACTCCGTTCGCATCTGTGCTTTGGCGATAAAACATACATCTAGTATTACTATATGCTTTTTTTTGGTATATATATATATATATATATATATATATATATATATATACACATCTCCATATTCTAGTATAGATAGCAGTACATGGGAAACATTTTTCTTATTTTAATAATAAATTTAGAAAATTAAGTCTGTTGGTACTCTCAAACTAGCTAGAAAGTGGAACTTCATCTACTTCACAATTCCCAACTCGTTTGACTAATCGTTCTCCATCTTTATCTCTCAATGTTCTGACTAAAGGCACGTTCTCTCTTAGAATAGATAGCAGTCCATATGTATGCATGATTTTTGTATGTAGTAGTTGGTAGAAGGTCTTGTCGTAGTGGTTGCATCGCTTAATTTAGCAACCAGAAGTTCTTGATTCGAGCCTTGCATGATTTCTTGTTTGTGTATATCTAATGGATATAAAGGGGATAATTTGATAGCTGTTTAAATATTTTATGATTTATTATTTAAAATATCAGGTCAATTGAATTTCAGTTTTTATTTTTTTTTCTTTTGAGATATATATTGTGTGTACTTTAAGAAGAATGAGAATTTTCTTCCATTCTCCTAATTAGTTTAAGTAATTGAGATCGACTGCTTAAATTACTCAAACACACGACTTGCGTTGTATTATTTTTATCTCACTGTTTTATCACATTCATCTTTTGTTAAGTTGATGCATAACGAAGGGATTTCTAAAGCAGGTATTTTCTCAATTTTTAGATAATATAGACACCATGTGTAATGACTATTGTTGTGGATATCTATTTTTTCGAAAGAAAGAAACACTGGTTCTGCTGCCGTGCAAAGGTGCAAGTCTTCTACAAAAACTTAGCTTCTTTAATCGAGGTTTGCATATTTTATTGAGTGCAAATTGAAGATGCGTGTCATCCATATTGTAGTCAATCTCCGAGTGCCTTGTAGCCAAAATAACTGGTAGATAGCTACATAACATGTAACTTTACTGATGCTCGTTAATTTGTCATTAGGTGTGTGATTTTATTGTGTGAGATTACTTTGTTTTACAATTGTATATCTCTCTATAATCCCAATTCTAGAAAAATTCTTACTATTAAGATGTGTGATATTTTTATGGCCGTGCAAGTCTAGTTGTTTCCAGGTTATTGGAAATGGCGATTTTAAAAGGATAGAAAATCTCATCGTATACCTTGGTGAGATTTCCTTCAACAAAGGTTGTAAACAATGTGGTGCCACCATACCTACTCAATCTGATATGGGGGATAGAGAGGGGGGGAGAGTGTGAGAGACCTGCATGCAGTTGTGTCATGATGACCTTTGGCATTGGAGTGTTGGGCAAAACTTTCTGCCAGTAGATCTCAGCAGGTAAAGCTGCATGGCCAACTGATACTGCGAAGACTACAAGCTGCAATGAAGCAATTTGCAGGATAAGCTTAATTTGCAAGCTTCTCTTTCGAACATGGTTTAATTTTAATTAATATGAAAAGCAACTAAATGCAGGAGCTATTGAAAGCTAACCAGAATTAATGAAAGCATGGAGACGATGCGATCCATAGGAGCAGAAGCAACAACCAGCTAATGCTGCACAAAAATACCGCTGAAGAAAGCCATCCATATAGCTCGTGATTTATAGCGATAAGCGTGACGAGCTGAGGACCACCGTCCCCATCTCCTCCTTCGAATTTTCTTCTTGATTTTGTCCTGCAAGAAGTGGAAGGACGTAATTAATTAATGGCTTTTCGATACGTACAGTGCATGTGAATTATGGCGTGATGGGCTGAGGAGTACCATCGTCCACGTCTCCTTCTTGGAGTTCTCTCGTTGATTGTGTCCTCCAACAAGTGGGAGATTTTACGAAGTGGGTGGTTTGAAGGTGGGCTTTTCGTCAACATTCCTGTTAAGGCGGCTTCTTCATACATTGGATGTGAATTATTGCCGACAAAAAAAAAAAAAAGTCTTATGGCATGTGATTCATGGCGTGCGCGCATAAAATTATTTTTAATATGCATGATCAATCAACGCATATGATATGGTCTGTATCATGTCGGAATATAAAGACTTTCTCTTACCAACACAAAATGTGTAGCTGCCCATTTGCTGCTTAGTGGTTCCTTATGTTATTTTGCGCATAAATATCCATATGCTGGATATCTAACTCTCCAACACTCGTTGCTAGCAAATGAGCGTCCACATGTGAATTCTTGAGCGTCGGCAAGGAGTTTCCACACATAAAATTTATTTAAATCAGAAGTTTTTACAAAGAAACAAGAGAAAAAAATAATTTACAAATGTTTCTATATTTTACATGCTTCAAAGATAAAAATTCTCATTAAAAAAAGTTAATAATAATCTTGTAAAGAACCAAAATAAAGAAAGCTTTTTTTGGGAAAGATTATTGAATCCTTCTTATTCCATAGATATATCATATTAAAAGGTTAGTTGGTCCCAGCTTTCTCTTCCATTTATAAGTAGCGCTTTCTTTCGCCTCTACTTTAAATAAAAATTAAAAATATATAAAAACAATCTACTCAATTCAAGATAACTCACTAAAGATTGCTAAATTGGTTACAGAAAGGGACATTTAGTGAACAAATAATCCATTGATTCTTAGTTAGTATCATATAATACATATTCAGAACTCATTAATCATTCTTTCTTCGTTAATATATGTCTTCTGTATGCAGTTTATTAAGAAAGGCTAGCCAAAGAAATATTTTGACTTTCTCAATAACAAAGCTTTCTAATTAACTTATAGAAAGGATGCTTGACTCAGTTATATTTAATAAAATTGTATGCAAGGCTTCTACTTTTGTATATCCACCAATGAAAATGGATAGATGAAGGATAGAGGACTTAGAACCTACGATCGTTGTAAGTACTCTTGAGGATATACCATAGTTGTGCAAATTCTCTACTTTTGCACTCTTGACTTCATGCCAAGGCAACTGAATAATGTTCTTAATATCTCAATTACAAAGAAATTAGCCATGAGAATACGGACTATTCAGCTATCCTCATAAAATCTGCTACCTCATTATTAAGCCTGAAGGACGTACAATTCTAAAGAGCATTCAACTTGCTGCAAATAACTTTTCATGTTGAAGAAGTTTTTTAAAATTTACCTACAGCTTATATTACAAAATGATATCTCGAATGGTAAGCTTTGAAGATTAGTCCAATCCAATGGTTATTCTCTTCTATATATTGGTTTAAGCACTTACATGCCAATTTGATTAACATATAGATAGAGTTTCTACTCTTAATATTTTTGATGCCAAACCCTTCTTTTTTTTTTTTATCTTGACAAACTATTTCCAAACTATTTAGATAATAAAATCTATCAATCATTTCTTTTTATTTTTAAAGGAAAGTTTTTCTTAGTTTATCAATCCTGCAACTTATCCATTTAGATAATCTAAGCACTGATATGAAGTAAGACGGAAATGCTACAAGGATAAAATTCATAAGGCACAACCTACTCTCGATAGAGTGCAACCTGCCTTTTTATAAGGCAAGCCTTCTTCTTGTCTTTTCTATAAGTGGCTGCTAACACTGTTTACAAATCCTGAGATCAATTAATAGAAGCTTTGAGTATGTGAATGAAAAACTTCCTCTCTTGTAGTTAAGCAGGGTGGCAAAAGATAGGCTAACTCTTTTTAATATTTAAACAGATCATTAAGCTCTTACAAAGTTATCTTGAAGCCTAATATATTTTCAAAAGTCAAGAGAAGAGCTTTTATTGCAATAAGACTCTTTCTTTCTCCTGCACAGAAAAGCAAAGAGTCATCAGCAAGATGCAAACTCCTAATATTACAAAAGCAAAAAATATCACCAATGCCTTTATCAAGACTGATGGATCCATTCAATTTATACAGTTTGGTAAGCACATCGCAAACAAGATGAATAGACCAGATGAAATGGGTTACCTTGACAGAGGTCTTGTTTGCACTTAATCCATTTGCTTGGGCACCATTGACTATCACTCCAACTGCGAGTGAGGTGATTAGAGAAAATGTCAAATCTCTCTTTGAAGAGAGAAAGTAATGACCTTCTAATACTTCTGCTAAAAACCCCTCAATTTATTCTATCAAAAGCCTCTTCAAAATCAAGTTTGCAAAAAACCTTTGAAATACCAAATCTCCTACAGTAATTCAAAATTTCATGGGCAAAAAGGATTGGTCTTTGTAGATTGATCGTGAGGACAATAATCTAATGTGATGAAAATATCCTTCTTTGAATGTTTGAAAAATAGCTCTAGAGAATGATTTAATAGCTAAATTCCAATCAATAAGGATCCTTCTAGCCGAACCTGAGGCATTCTAGTACACCTAATCAGAAATTCCAAAACTACCAATTGGCTGTACACTGTTGAAGGAGAAGGAGACACTAATTTATACTCCTGAATCAATGTCACATCATACCTTGCATCCTCTAGTAGCCCTTAACAGCTTCCCTTTTAGAAGCTTTCCTTAGGC
Source organism: Calamus simplicifolius (assembly GCA_900491605.1). Classification (NCBI taxonomy): domain Eukaryota; kingdom Viridiplantae; phylum Streptophyta; class Magnoliopsida; order Arecales; family Arecaceae; genus Calamus; species Calamus simplicifolius. The sequence continues at coordinate 468,067 of UESW01004731.1, read as the reverse complement.
TTCTTATGTTCCTAAAAATAAGAATCTCTATCTTCTTATTATAATAAGAATCTCTACCTTCTTATGTTGGATTCAATTAAATCCTTATATTATTCAATTCTAATATTATAATCAGAATTGATATTATCATTGTAGGAAAACCCTAGACTGAGTTAGAGGAAGCCTAATCAAGGCCTATTTCCACCAGAAAAGAAAATGACCTTTTTATTTTAATTTTAATCAGGTTTGTGATATAATTGAAGTGAAAATAAGAGAAAATTTGAATATTTAATTGAGAACCTTAGAGAATTTTAGAAGATTATTCAATAATGATGATTTAATATGTTGAATAATATTAGGTTCTTGAGTGATAGTTCAAATTAAATTGGACCAAATTGTAAAAGTTATAGGTAAGTACTTAATCATAAGTTATAATATTTTTATACAATTATTCATGATTACTAAAATTATTTTATGAACTAGTGAATGAATATTTGGATTAAATAATTGCTACATGATAAATAATTTCCTTGTGATCAAATTATCTTGGAATATTAGTGTTTAATAATTATTTTTGAAATGCTATAAATGGAATTAAAAGTTCATTCTTGCATAGCATGTTTATTGAAAAATTCGGATCAAGTAAGTAGGTTATGATTCGTTACTATTACTGTTTACCATAAAATTTTATTATGAAAAATATGATTTAGGATTTTATTATGAAATGATATGATGATTGAAAATATGAATAAATAATAATATTAAATATGACTAAAATTATTGATAAATAAAATATGATTGACAAGTGTAATGTACAAACTCTTAGTTTATGACATATGATTGATGGTAGATAATAGATATCGGGACCCATCTCAACAAGAGATATATGCGATAATTTGACCTCCGATGACTATAGAGTTTTAAATTGATATTATTGTTATGCATTATGGAATATGATTTGAAATAAGTTTTGCAATATTATACTTACTTGATCCACTAATTTATGTTTAGAGATGTTTACTAAGTGTTAGCTTATAAAAATTTTATTATTGTTTTATTTCATAGATAGAACCTTAAGAACGATTTGAGAATGTTTAGTGTTTTGATATTAGATCCATATGTGGCTCTTTTAGTCATTGATAATATTTTGCCATTGACATTATGTTCAAATTTGATTAGTTTAATACAAAGGATAAATAGTTTATTGATATTAGTTGTATTTAAATGGTTACATGTTCTACTAAGATATCTTATATGCTATGAGATTTATTTTTATATGGGTAGTGAATTATTATGTTCCAGACCCATCCTCGTGCTGGTGAAACAATGGATATAGAGGTTGTCGGAAGCTATGTCCATAAAATTATCTCTTAATTATTTAACTGCTTCCAAACTAGCACGGGTTGATAACTTGAGGGGAGTGAACGTGAAAGAGGGCCGTAATATCTTAAAGTTAGTCTCACATTGAATGAAAAAAATATATTATGTGCTTATAATTCATGTTAACTTACTACTCATTAGCTTCTACTTGAGTTCGTGGGCCACATAATTTTGGTTTGCTAATGGAGTTAATTGAGCTAGCAAATAAACTTGGGGCATTATAAATGGTATCAGAGTCGATCTAAGTGTACAAAAGTTGATAAACATACGGAAAGGGCTACTTATGGGATGGTGGTGGAGTCCCGTTATGATATAATACTCAAAATTTAGTTTCATATTGGATGAAAAAAATATGTTACATGTTTATAACTCAAGTCCTCTTACTATCCATTAACTTCTACTTGAATTTCTGAGCCACGTGGTTTCAATCCGCTAACGAAGTTAATTAAGTTACAAGTGAGCTTAAGGTTACAAGGGTTTCGGCATCGGCAAGGCAGCAACTTCTTCATGGAATTAATTAATACATTTATTCTTGGGCCATCTTTGCATACCAGATGGCAGGGTCCTTTAGGTGAAATCAATTCCAGGGACTGATGATTAAACGTAAATGCTAGACAACATTTGCAATTTGCAACTGAAATTGTGATCGGTATTGAATATAAATAAAAGTCATCCTCCTTTTCTCTGGTGGAAATCGCTTAATCTTCACTATTCAAAGTTAAGGGATGATGAAAGTTAAAAAGGATAATTTAGTGACAATTTTGATGTATGCACTACAGCTATTGAATAACGAGAATCCAACACAATATAACGCCACATGTTACTAAACCTCGTTTACTTATTGGGTCTGAACATCGTTCTCGCCTCCGGACTCTGTCCTGTGTCTCACATGTACAACCGGTATTTCACTATTTCTCGGCCCCAGATTTTAGTTTTTAGAGTCTACAATTTTAAAGTGGGCTTGGTAAGATCGCTCGCCCGTTCGCCCGGATTCAAGCCTAGCTCGCCAAAGTTTCATAAGAAGAAAAAGTTTTTGTACATCGCCTCTGATGCAAGATGATTTGCATCAAGCATAGTGATTCACTCACGTATGGACCCGTATCAAAGAATTTGCTCATGAATCTTATACCGCAAATGTGCGGATCCTTGCACGGGCGAATCATCATGTCCGATTTAGGTCATCCTGCATCGAAGGCGGTGTACAAAGAGTTTTTCTTTATAGAAAAGTTTTGCTGCATTGTTCTCTCTAGTGCAACAAGCGCGCATCGGGGGCACGAATTGGTCGTGCGCCCGTGCCACTGCACGTGCAGTGTGCGCAAAGGCCCATTAGGCCTTGGTACGTATGTTGGCATGGGCACGTGGCCAATCAGCGTACTCGGTGCATGCTTGCTGCACCAGAGGGCGTGCAGCAAGTCTTTTCCTTCATTCTTAAGAATTGCAACGTAGAGCAAAACATAGAGCCAGGGAAACTCATCTCGGCCCAGCTCAACAACATACCTTCGTGAGCCTGGGGATGTAGGAAAAGTCTTTGTACACCACCTTCGGTGTAGCAAGTCCTATGTGGGCTGCACTGCCCTTTTTATTGGTCCACATATGCACGACACCCATTAAAAAATGTTAAGATGCTTTACGACATCTCAAGGAAAAAATTTACGACACCATAGTTTTAAGCTTACGATACCGTAGTTATAAAGTTAAGACACCCGTTTAGAAAGCGAAAAAAACTATGACATCCTAGTTTTAAACTTACGGCACCCTAGTTTTAAACTTAAGACACTCGTTTAGAAAAGGTATCTATACATAAATTCTAAAAAAAAGCTGTCTGACATGCATTAATACCCGTTCAGCTTTTTTTGAAATTTGTACACAGATACCTTTTCTGAACGGGTGTCTTAAGTTTAAAACTAGGGCGTCATAAGTTTAAAACTAGGGTGTCGTAAGATTTTTTTTGCTTAATGGGTGTCTTAATTTTATAACTACGGTATCGTAAGATTAAAACTAGGGTGTTGTAAGTTTTTTTTTTGGTTTCTTAATGGGTCTGTCTGACATGCATTAATATCCATTCAGCTTTTTTTGAAATTTATGCATATATATTTTTTCTAAACGGGTGTCTTAAGTTTAAAACTAGGATGTCGTAAGTTTAAAACTAGGGTGTCCTAAAATTTTTTTTTGCTTTCTTTATGGGTGTCTTAATTTTATAACTACGGTGTGTAAGATTAAAAATAGGGTGTCGTAAGTTTTTTTTTGGTTTCTTAATGGGTATCTTAATTTTGACATGCCATGCATTAATATCCGTTCAGTTTTTTTGGAATCCATGTACAGATGAGTGGGTGTCTTAAGTTTAAAAATAGGGTGTTGTAAGTTTAAAACTAGGATGTCGTAAGTTTTTTTGCTTTTTAAATGGGTATCTTAACTTTATAACTTTAACTTTAAAACTTGGGTGTTCTAAGTTTTTTTTTGCTTTCTGTCTTATTTTTGACGTTATGTACATTAAATATCCATTCAGCTTTTTTTTGGAATATGTACAGACACGTTTTTTGAAAGGGTGTCGTAATTTTATAACTACGGTGTCATAAGTTTACAACTAAAGTGTCTTATTTTTTTTTGCTTTCTAAACGGGTGTCTTAACTTTATAACTACGGTGTCGTAAGCTTAAAACTGGAGTATCATAAATTTTTTCCTAGGGATATCGTAAAGCTGTCTTAATATTTTTTAATGGGTATTGCATATATGGACCAATAAAAAGGGATGGTGCAGCCCACGTAGGACTTGCTGCACCGAAGGCGGTGTACAAAGTCTTTTCCGGGGATGTAAGTAGACTGGCTCATAGGCTCGGATTTACAATCTTTTATCTAGTATTCTGGGCCTTGAAATGTCCCGGGCATGCATGCTTGTTCCATACCCAACCAATTGTAATGAGTCATAACAAGCAGTATGCACGTCTAGCTGCCACCTTGCCTCCTGTTCCAAACCTCGTCCTTGTGCAACCACCATGGATGCCAATGGAACCTGGCCATAGAAGCAGGAGTTCATAGTTTACCCTTCTTTTAATTAGAAGTGTGAAAGGAGAATGGGTCTTGATGTGGCCAATAAAGGCCATGTGTAAGTTAATGGCTAAAATTACCTGGCGGTGGTAGCCAATAGGAAGCCAATGGCCCCAGCTCCTAGCCGGCCCCAGCTCCTGGGCATTCCCAGCTCTTAGGCAACCCTAGCTCCTAAGCAACTCCGATTCTCAGGCGGCCCTAGCTCCTAGGCGGCTCCGGTTCTTAGGCGGCCCCAGCTCCTAGGCGGCCTCGGTTCTCAGGCGGCCCCAGCTCCTAGGCGGCTTCGGCTCCTAGGCGGCCTAACTCTCAGGCGGCCTGGCTCCTAGGCGGCCCCAGCTCTCAGATGATCTCGTCTCTTTTCATCTCTGAGCTCAGCTTTAGCTTGCCAAGCAAGCCTTCATTTCTGACTAGGCTGGGCCCACCAACCACCTTCGACCCACATGTGCCTAATAAAACAAGCTTCACTAATTCTGGCGCAAGCCCAAAAACTTACAATCCATCATGAAGCTTTAATGACCTAGATCAGATGAGCCCAAAAAATCATCATCCATCATGAAGCTTTAATGACTCTGGCCAGATAAGCTTCAAAAGGTGATCATCTGCTACGAAGTACCAATCATCCATCTCAGATGGGATGAATTCCATTAGTTCTGACATTCCATTGACAAAGGTCATCACTCATCATGAGATTCCAAGCTTATCAAGCAAGTCATGCAAACCCCTAGCACTAACAAAAATGGGTAAGAAGGACCCCTGGCTAAGGTATGAACGCTCAGACACTTAGAAGATTTTTTCGTCTTCCTATCTCTCTTACTCGAGCTTTTTCAAGCTCACGACTGTAATCCTGATCACTAACTTAACCGTTGGAGGGTTCCCGCCGGAATATCCGGCCCTCGGGATTTCTTGCAGATCTCAATTTTGGGACGAAGCATCCTCATCAAACTCATGGCAAGTTCACTGGCGCTCAAAAATGTTAGCTCAAGATGATCATGCATCATTAGATTGGCGTGCTAGGAAGGGGGAGGATAGCTTTGAGTTACAAGCCCATCCTCTCTTGAACGACAATGGTGGTGGCACATACTCAAGGGGCTTCTACCAGTTACACTGGAGGGCATCTTCCTCGTACTGAGCAAGCGGAGGCCAACCTTCCTGCTCTGTCATCACCACCGGTCTTAGCCACTCCATAAGAACAACTAGCTACACTTACTCAGCAGGTCCAAGCTCTTGTTGGGGTAGTCCGTGAGTTGCAAGAGCAGCGGCAAGCGGGTGTTCAACATTTACCCGGGCCTCCTGCACCACTGGCGGTGGCTGTCCTAGCCAGCCAGCAATCTGCATGCAGAAGACCCCATCCGGAAGAGCATCACCACCATCATACTCTGTCCAAGAACCACCACCACTATGAAGCCTCCAAAAGGTTGCGGTCCCCTATCCGTCGCTCGAGCAGCCCCTCCTTCAAGCGACGATGGGGGAAGGAGCCCAGGCGGATACGCTGCCATCAGCGCCACCACTCTTCCTACTCGTCTTTTGAATTAACAAGTGAGGACATCAACTGTCAAATGAAGAGGCGCTTGAAGGAGCAACATCGGAGGTCGAAAGAGCTCAGCCAGAACCTCAATAATCAACCAGGGGTGGACTATGACACTCGTCCACCCCTCACTCGCCGCATTATAGAGGAACCTATCTTTTTTGGATTCTGTCTTCTCAGCTGGATCCTTATGATGGCACCATGGATCCACTTGAGTACCTGGAGAGCTATAAAGCCCTCATACGAGTTCAGAGGACGACTGATGCCCTTCTATGTATTGCTTTCTCCGCTATTCTCCAAAAGGCTGCGCATGTTTGGTACTCTCGTCTACTCCCATGCAGCATCGACTCCTTTCGATAGTTAAAAAAAGCTTTCTTAGTGCATTTCGATGCCTGTCGAAAGATCCTTTGGGTAGCAAATAGCCTATTCTCCGTTCAACAGAAGGAAGAAAAACTTTTAAAGGATTTTGTGGCTCGGTTCAAGACCGTGGCCCTCAAGGTTTATCACCTTAATGATGCTGTGGCCACTCTGGCCTTGAGTGAGGGCTTCATCCCTCCTGCTTTACCTATTCATTGGATAAGAGGCCTCCTAGTTTCTATGCCAAACTTCTAAGTCGTGCTAAGAAATACATTCATGCCGATAAAACTGATTTTACTCGAAGGAACATTGAAGGGAGGCCTAGCAAGAAACTAGTTCGCATGGAGCCAAGCGAACCTCCCCCCAAGAAGCTCGAGCCCCCATGCCAGTCAGACAACCGACACCGGAGCTTCACTCTTAGAGAAGGTAATTTTATACCTCTTCTTGCCCTCAGGTCTCACATTCTTATAAGATCGAAAGCGAGCCTTACTTCCGGCGCCCTCTCCACTGAAGAAGGATGCCACTCGCGACCGAAGTCGTTATTGCCATTTCCATAGAGACTACACCCATGACATTGAAGACTGCCGCAATCTAAAGCATGCCATCGAGAAGCTCATCCAGAGGGGCTACCTCGAAAAATTTATCCAGAAGGGAGGACCTCTAGCCATCCCAGCTTTGATGGGGCCTCCACCCATCCAGGCCAACATCGATAACACCCCGACAGAAAGAACGGTGGGCATGCTTTCCTGGGGGACGGCTTCGCATTCCAAAAGACCAAGAGGGGGGAGGGAATAGACAATGTAATCCCCTTTTCTAAAGGAGAATTAGTGAGGGAAAACAATCTGAATGATGATAGTGTTATCATCTTTATTACAATCGCTAAGTATCCTGTAAAAAGAATTTTAATGGATAGTGGAAGCTCCACTGACATCCTTACTTATGATGCTTTTGTTCAGATGAATTTATCTTCCAGCTCTCTTCGACCAGTGACAATGCCCTGGTTGGAATTTCATAGGAAATTTGGTGAGAGTAGAAGGTGAAATCACCTTGCCGGTCACAACTGGATTGCCGCCGTGTCAAAGCATGGTCCTAATAAAGTTCCTAGTGGCCGAGTGCCCCTGGCTTCAACGCCATACTTGGGTGGCCTGGCTTAAACCTCTTGGACGCATTGATATCCACTAAGCGCCTGCTTGTGAGATTTTCTACCAGTGGAGGAATCGACGAGATGCATGGAGAGCAAAATCCTGTGTAGTTATGTTATCACATAGCTCCCAGCCCTCAGGAGATGGCGATCCCACCGACCTCAGTGCTGCTCGACCCTAGAAATCTAAAAAGAGGGAAGAGCTCGTCGAGCACTTGCTAACCTATCCACTGGAAGATGATCCCGTGAAGACTGTGCAGATTGGCAAACTTCTTTCCTTGAATATGAAGAATCAACTCCTTACCTTCTTATGAGCAAACGTAGATGTCTTTGTTTAGTCAGCATCGGACATGCCCAGTATCCCTTCAGAGGCAATTACTCATAAACGTAATATTGACCCAAAGTATCGTCCGGTCCTCAAAAGAAGAGGAGTTTCGCCTCCGAGCGGCAGAGGGCCATTAATGAGAAGGTCAATAAGCTGCTTGCTACTGGTCATATTCAAGAAGCACAATACCCGGATTGGCTTTCCAATGTGGTGATGGCTCGAAAGGTAAGCAAAAGTTGGAGAATCTGCATCGACTTCACTGATCTTAATAAAGCATGTCCTAAGGATAGTTTTCCGCTACTACGGATTGACCAATTGATGGACTCCACATCTAGCCATGAGCTTCTAGCTTTATGGATGCCTTCTCTGGATACAATCAAATAAAGATGGATCTGGCAGATGAGAAAAATACCTCTTTCATCACGAAGAAAGGCATCTACTATTACAAGGTGATGCCCTTTGGGTTGAAGAACGCAGGGGCTACTTACCAGAGGTTGATGAATAAGGTCTTTAAAGACCAGATTGGGTGCAACATGGAGGTGTATATGGATGATATGCTAACTAAGAGCATATGCATCGCCAACCATGTCATTGATTTAGAAGAAACATTTAATAACCTCTAGCACCATTAGAAAAAGCTCAACCCTTGCAAGTGTGCATTCGAGGTCATCGTCAAAAAATTTCTGAGCTTTTGGTGACCCAACAGGGGATTGAAGCAAATCCGGAGAAGATACAAGCTATTCTCGACATGAGTTAGCTAGCTAATAAAAAAGAGGTGCAGCGGCTCACCGAAAGAATGGCCGCTCTGAGCCAATTCCTGTCAAGATCAGCTGAAAGATGCCTACCCTTCTTCAAACTCTACGTAAGGTGAATGGCTTCAAGTGGATGAAAAAGATGCCAGAAAGCCTTCGAGGAGCTGAAGGAGTTTCTGTCCACACTGCCATTACTATCAAAGCCAAGAGAAGGGAAAGCTCTTCCTTTATCTTGCTGCCTCTCCAAAGGTGGTTAGCTCTGTTCTGATATACCTTGACCTTGATGGAGCACAGAAACCCATCTACTACATTAGTAAAGTACTTTATGATATGGAGGTCAGGTACTTCAGAATTAAAAAAATTATTTTTTCTCTAATCATCTTCGCTCAGCGTTTCAGGCCATATTTTCAAGCCCATTTGATCGAGGTACTCATGGACCAGCCTCTTAGAGTTATCTTGGCTTGTTCTGACACCTCTGATCGACTGACTAAATGGGCAATCAAATTGAAAGAATTTGATCTCTCATTTTAATCCTAATTTGCCTTGAAGTCTTAGGTGCCGGTGGACTTTCTAGTGGAATGCACTTGGACGACAACCTAAATACCTCCCAATGACATGTTCAGATGCTGGTGAGAATATGGTTGAGACCTGGATCCTCAATGTTGATGGCACCTCTAATTCTCAAGGAAGCAGAGCCAGTCTTATTCTTAAAAATCTGAAGGGTGTAGTGCTGGAGTACGCTCTCCGATTGGTCTTTAAAGCTATAAATAATCGAGCCGAGTATGAGGCCTTATTAGCCGAAATTAAGTTTGCGCAGGAGTTCGAAGTAAAGTACCTCAGGGCCTTCACCGATTTCTAGCTCATCTTTGGATAAATCACCAGAGAGTATGAAACTCGAGACCCCATCATGTCTCAATATTTAAGTAAGGTCAAGTCACTAACCTCCTCATTGGCTTATTTCACTATCAGTTATATTTCCAGGGGCAAAAATGCTAGAGCCGACACCTTGTCGCGGCTAGCTACTTCGGCAGACAAGACATTGGGAAGAACATATGTCGAGCACCTGAAGATTCTGGCAGATGAACTTGAGTTATAAGTATATCAAACTTTTCTTTCCATCTAATGTGAGACTATTTTTGGAGTATTACAAAATTATTTCGCAAACAAGTACATTGGGAAACTCATGTGAGAAAAACAAATCTAGGATAAAATGGTGTTATTAGGAAATATAAATATCTAAAATTTATAAGTGAACAAAATTAAAATTTAAGTGAGAAGATTTCCTAATATATTTAGAAAAATAATAAATATAAAAATAATTTTATTTTAGAAAAAATATTTAGATTTTGAATTTGGGTTTAGAGATGAAGACCTAATATTTTTAGAATTTAAATCTAATGGATTTTCAAAAAAAATATTTTATTTTCATCTCTATTCTGATTTAATTTATTCAAACTCACTCCTTTTCTGAATGGTGGTTTCTATGGGATTAAATTTTCATCACCATTGTCATTCTTATTTGCCCACCTTTTATTATCTACCCTCTAAAATTTTAATATTAAAAGCCACAATTGAAAGAGCTAGCTAACCATGGATACGATGCGGTTCGCAGAGGCAGAATCTAGACCAAGTTAGATAGCAAAAATTAGCACATGTGACATGAAAAACCATCCAAGTGGCTCGCAGATACATAGCAACAGGCGTGATGGAGTTTTCGTGCACGCTTGACAGCGCAGCGAAAGCATGCATATTTTATAAAGTTCTCAATGAAATATATTTGCATGAAACCCTTAATAGCCAAGATCTCCTTAATGATAATAATCAAATGAATAAATAGTAAATATAGGATAAGAAGAATACCTATAACATTAAAACCAATATGTTGGAACATCTACAAGGTACCCAAGTGTTCACCCTCCAACGTTGATCCACACAAAAACTGGGTTCAAGACTCTGGCTTCTTCAAAACTTTGATCCTTGATACTTTAATCCTTCTAAAGGATTTGATTGGCTTGCTTTTTTTTCCTTCTAATTTTTTTTTCTCTTACAAAATCTTGTAAAGCAATAAGAACTTCTTGTCTTGTTTAGGACATGACAACCTCTTATCGTAAAAGGACCTCCTTGTCTTAGTTCAAGAGAAGACAACCTCTTGTCCTGAAGAAGAGCTTCTTGTCTTAGTTTAGGACAAGACCTTTAAGAGAAATAAGAGAGAAATGGGAGTTGATTTCTCTTCGGATGGATTCTATGCATCATGAACCACGAAAGGCATTCCTATTTATAAGAGGTAGAGGGATGTGGATGCATCCCATCCACATGCCTCATCCTGCCTCATCATGATGAGGCATGTCCTAAGGATAGTGCCTCATCATGATGAGGCACTACGGAGAAAGCGGAAATATCTACTCAAAAGACTTATCGGTAAGCCTTATCCATGCCCTTCTCACGCTAATAACCTTCCACACTTATTTCATGATAATGTTCAAAATAAGACACCATCCAATGGTCCAGATTAAGACATCATGGTCCAGATTAAGACATCATTCAATGGTCCAGATTAAGACAACATCACCAATGATCCAAATCCTTCATTCAAGGAGCCATCAGTCCAAATAAAGCCAGTTGGGTTCCAACTCTTAGCCAATACACATTAAGTTATAATCTAATCATATTAGATTAACCTAATATAAGAATAAGATTCAAAAATTCAAATTAGGAGCTAAGGTTTGCAACATGTGCTAGCATGTCTATCATGTAAACATAATCTAATCCAATTAGACCCTTGATCAATTTCTTTGTGTGTGACCCATTAGGTTCCACATCTAGCGAGCAATAGGTTGGTACAAGTTGATCTATCATGATTAGAACATTTCTAATCGTTATAGGTCCAATCAATGCGATCCCGAACTTGACAATTAGAATCCTTTCTAATTTTTTATCAAATCAAACTCTTTAATCCATCAAACCTACAAGACAAGATTGATGTTTAGTAATGTATCATGTCTATCTGAAAGATATAAAATTTGATGGATATACCAAATATACCCTTCAGTGGTAAGTTACCATGTAATTCAATCTTCAATCGTACTGCATCCCGAATAAATATATGAGTATGGATCAATGTCAAACTCAATTACTTATTCATATCTTTTTTAATTTTTTAATGTTAATTCAATTAATAAAAGATTAGAAAATCTTTCTAATTTTTTATTCTGCTTTGATCAAAGACTTTTCGAATCATCATAAGATTAGAGCAAGTAAGATGTAATGTTCTCTTACTAGAAGTGATTGATTCCTTATAGATCTACTCACAATCTTTGTACACAATCCATCACATCTAGAATACCTTATACACAACTTAATATTGTGACTGAGTGTAAACCAAAATATAGATCCATATGCATAAGATACTATGGTGATCTTAGGTCTAAGGATGACTTGCACAACTCTCACTTAGAGAATCTTCTTTTGACAAATAAGTAAGAATCCATAAGATATTCTCTTGATAGGTCAATTCAGTGAACTCATTCCTCTAATGAGTACCTACATCTTTGTATTAGTGTCTCACACAAGTAATTGTGAGATCAATCACCCTCTACATCGAGCATACATAATATGTGTTAGTCTTTACAGGTAGCATTGATCCCTGACTCAATGTACCATTGATTAGAAATTTTAGATTAGGGTTTTAGGATTTTAGGTCTCATTGGCATCATCTCATCATAGCCCTAAAACCATTGCCCTAATCTATAGGGTTCATCATAATTATAAGAAGCAGCGAATGATGAAACATAATGCCTTTTATTTATAACCAAAATATCATGTACATGATTTAGAAGAGTAAAAAAAATTCTATCACAATATAGATTACGATTGGCTTTTAGGGCACAACTCTTTCAAGGCATGATGGTCCAAGGAACACCGTCCACATCAAGTCTTTGGAATTGTCTTCCTCATTGTGTATGCCCTCCAACAAGTGGGCAGTTTGAAGGGGAGTTTTTTGAAACAATGGCACGCTAGCATTCGTATGGAGGCGGGTGCTTCATACGGTGTGAGATCCACTCATCGCAACGTGTGGCCGCCCATTGCCATTTGTCACTCAAGGATTCCTCAAGGCGTTTCGTGCATAAATATTGACATGCTGGCTGTCTAAATCTAGTGCTCCATATAGGGCCTGGTGTGGTACTCCAAAGCTTAAATCCTAGGGTGGAGGTTTATAGGCTCCACATGTTTAAGGCCCAGGTTGTTGGGTCTTGAGGGGGCTAGTCTATCATTGGGCTGGGTTTGGGCCCAAGGTGTGGGCTGATCCAAGAAGTTTTTTAGGGTTTATTATCCATATAATAAGACACCAGTTCATATGTGGTGCTGGTTTTATTTTGTTGGCCATCATGGGATGGGGTTGATATAATTATGTAACGATGATGATTATAGATGAATGAAAGAAAACTCTTTTCTTCCAAGAATAAGCTATCCCTCTCCTTTTCTCTCTTATCCACATCTTTCTCTCTTTCTCACATATAGATACCCTAGATTTCTAGGATTTTATTGCTACCATCTTTTCTAGCCATCTTCTTGGAACTGCCTCTCTCTGAAGGTTCATGTGAGGAAGAAGAGAGGCCACGACCCTCTCTTACAATCTTGGGGTACAAGAAACCAAAGAAAATCCTAGTTGCTAATCAATCTGGGAAGATTACCAAGATCAAGATCCAAAATTCTGCTGCAGAATTTCAGCAGGGATATCATCTCGCTTCCGCATATCCACACGATTGGGGCTGGTCGAATGCCTGCTATGCTCCGAGGGTAGAAAGAGGACGAACCACTCTTCATTTGGTATCAGAGCCTCGGTGATTTGGTGGAGAAAAGATTGGATCTTGGGTTTCTTGGTAAGATATCAAACCAGAAATTTTAGCAGCAAGTTTAATTTTTCTGTTTTTACTGTGTGCATTGTTTCTTAGTTGGATATGGCATCTAGTAGCTTTAAATTCGATTTTGAAAAGTATGATGGCAAGGGAAACTTCACCCTATGGCAGAAAAGGGTGAAGGATTTATTGGTACATCAAAGGATTTATATGGTCTTGGTGAAACAAAGACCAGATAATGTAAGTTGTGAGGATTGGGAGGAGTTAGAGGAGATTACATTTAGCACAATCAGGATGTGCTTGGCTGATCAAGTCTTACCGAAGATTTGCATGCAGACCATGGCAAGGGGGCTTTGGGAAACTTTAGAGAACACTTACATGGGAAAGAGCATGACAAACAAGTTGTGGTTGAAGAAAAATTGTACAGCTTAAGAATGCCTGAGGAAGGAGATCTTATGGCCCATATTCAGAAATTCAATCAAGTGTGCTCAGAGGTGACGAGCCTTGATGTGAAGATTGATGAAGAAGATAAGACCCTCATCTTGTTGTGTTCGCTACCCAGTTCATATGATGGTCTGATTACAACCTTGGTTTATGGGAAGGAGACCCTGAATTATGAAGAGGTTGTCGGGGGTGCTGAGATCAAACCAGCAAAGAAAAAGATCCGCATGGAAACTCTAACACAGAGGTACTTGCTATGAATGAGAGGCAAGGAAGACCTTGGAAAAAGGTTAGAGGCAAGTCCAAAGGCTGATCTAAGTCTCGGGACAAGCAGAAAGCATGAAAGTGTTACAAGTGTCATCAGATTGGTCACCTGAAGAGAAATTGCCCACTTCTGAAGAATAAGAAGGGGAAGGGCATTTCCAAGGGAGGTTCAGCCAGCAATGGTGGTACAAATTCATCTGAAGACAGTGAAGATGATGTACTCATAGTTTTAGATGGGACCAAGAAGTGTGATAGTTGTTGGACACTTGACTTAGCCTGTTCTCACCATTATACTTCGCATAGGGAGTGGTTTGCAACTTATGAAGAATCTAATGGAGGGAGTGTATGCCTTGATGATAATCATCCTTGTAAAATTGCTGGAGTTGGAAGCATAAGGATGAGGATGTATGATGGGGTTATAAGGACTTTGACCAATGTCAAACATGTCCCGGAGTTGAAGAAGAATCTAATTTCTTTGGGCTACCTGGAGAAGCATGGGTATGCTTTTGGAAGCCAGCCGAGGAGTGGATGTTTGAGGATAACCAAGGATGCATTAGTGGTGATGAAAGGAAGAAGGTTGGAAAATAATCTCTATCAGATGGAAGGCTCAGTGGCCATAGATGGTGCAGAGGTGCTAGCAGCGGCACAGGAGGAACAGTTGGTCTATAAACTGTGGCACTATCGAATGGGACATGAGTGATAAAGGGCTTATAGAACAGCAAAAGAGGTCTGATTCCAGCACTTAAGAAGGAGGACAATGATATCTGCGAGCCCTGTATTTATGGCAAACAACATAGGGTGAGATTTGCCAGCATTCCAAGCAGAGTGAAGGTATTCTGGAACTAGTTCACTCAGATGTATGGGGACCGGCCCCTGTGTCAGCCAGAGGTGGGGCTAAGTATTTTTTGACCTTCATTGATGACTACTCCAGGAAGGTATGGGTATATCTGATAAGAGAAAAATCAGAGGTATTTGCCCGGTTTAAAGCTTGGAGAGTTGGTGTTGAAAAGGAGACAGGAAAACCAGTGAAGTGTTTGAGATCTGACAATGGAGGGGAGTATACAAGCAATGAATTCAGAAGCTACTGTGAGGAAAATGGGATCCAACGCCATTACACAGTGAGGATGACTCCCCAGCAGAATGGTGTGGCAGAGAGGATGAATCGTACATTGACAGAGAAGGCTAGGTGTTTGAGGCTGCAGGCATCACTGCCCAAGGTCTTTTGGGGTGATGCAATTATGTTCTCTGGTTTTCTTGTTAACAGGTCCCCTAATAGAAAACTTGATGGAGGCATTCCAGAGGAGATCTGGAGTGGGAAGAAGGTGGAGCTTGGACACCTAAGGATTTTTGGTTGCCCAGCCTATGCACATGTGGAGGCAACTGAAAGGAGCAAGCTGGACCCAAAATCACAAAGGCTGATCTTCATCGGGTATCCACAGGGAGTTAAAGGCTATTTGCTATGGAGTTCAGATTCACAGAAGTGTATCATCAGTAGAGACATTATTTTTGATGAGAAGAGCATCTTGAAGAGGTCAGAGATTGCAGATGGAGCTGAAAAGGCTGAACAGGACAGCAGTGGACAGCATTGGCTGACAGGTGATGTACCTTCTACTTCTACTTCAAAATGCTTCTTTTGAGGTGGAGTTTGGTATGAATGTTCCAATACATGTAAAGGATCAGCCAGAGAGCCATCAATCCAAAAGGAGGTGCAGGTGGAGTCACACACTTCAGCTTTGAGAGATGATCAAAGGGGTGTGGCACTACACAAGGCAAAGCGTACCATCATCAAACCTGCTCGGTATCGCATTGATGACATGATTTCCTATGCTCTAATCACTGCAAATGAAGATCCAGACCTTCCAAGAAGCCATGGAAAGTTCAGAAAGAGACTCATGGATGCAGGCCATGATGGAGGAGATGGAGTCCCTGGAAAAGAACAAGACATGGCAGCTAGTGGATCTACCTAGAGATGCTCGGGCCATTGGTTCAAAATGGGTGTTCACAAAGAAGGAGGCACCTTCAGAGCAAGGTGGAGTCAGATACAAAGCAAGGCTTGTTGCTAAGGGGTTCTCACAGAGAGAGGGAGTGGACTACACAGAGGTATTCTCTCCAGTGGTACGTCATGCTTCAATTCGTGTGTTGTTATCTCTCGTAGCACAACATGGTATGGAGTTGCAGCAGATGGACGTGAAGACGGCTTTCTTACATGGGAGTCTAGAGGAGAGGATATACATGAAGCAACCAGAGGGTTTCAAGGAATCTGGATTGGAAGAAAAAGTGTGTCTACTAAAAAATCGCTCTATGGTTTGAAGCAGTCACCCCGTCAGTGGTACAAAAGGTTTGACACTTTTATTTTGGGCCTTGGATTTTCTAGATGTGAACATGATACTTGTGTCTATGTGAAAATGTGGATGAGGATGATGCACTGTATCTCCTTCTGTATGTGGATGATATGCTCATTGCCAGCAGGAGTGTTGAAGCAGTGAATGGACTGAAATATGCATTATCAACAGAATTTGAAATGAAGGATTTGGGGTCAGCTAGGAAGATACTTGGGATGGAAATTTACAGAGATAGGACCAAGGGAATTCTACACTTGTCATTGGGTGGATATATTCACAAGGTGTTGGAGAGGTTTGGGATGGATAAGGCCAAACCAGTTGGAACACCTTTGGCTAGTCACATGTCTCTTTCTAAGTTACAGAACCCCCAGACAGATGAAGAGAAAGAGTACATGGAGAGAGTTCCATATGCCAGTGCCGTGGGCAGCATTATGTATGCTATGGTGTGTTGCAGGCCTGACATAGCATATGCAGTGAGCCAGGTGAGCAGATTCATGGCGAACCCAGGGAAGGAGCACTGGAAGGCACTCAAGTGGATTTTGAGGTACCTTCAGGGAACTCGTGGACTTGGTCTAATTTTTGGGCAGCAAGATGGATCTAAGGAGAAATCTAATATCCCAAGTAAGTCATTAGGTCCATTGGAAGGATTTGTGGATGCAAATTTTGCAGGTGATCTGGATACAAGAAGGTCTACCACAGGGTATGTGTTCAGCATGTATGGTGGATTAATTTCTTGGAGATCAACCCTTCAACCTATTACAGCTTTGTCTACAACAGAAGCTGAGTATATAGGGATTACAGAGGCTGCCAAGGAGGCTCTTTGGTTGAAGAGACTCATCATGGAAATGGGGGTGAAGCAGGGTACAGTATTGCTACACAGTGATAGTCAGAGTGCCCTGCAGTTGGCTCAGAACCCAATCTATCATGCACGCACAAAGCATATAGATGTGAGGTATCACAGGATCAGAGAATTGGTGGAAGAAGGTGAAGTGGAGCTGGTAAAAGTTCATACAAAGAAGAACCAGGCAGATGCACTTACGAAGACTCTTCCACGGGATAGCTTTCTCTCATGTGTGACACTGATGGGTCTGAGGGAATGTGCAGATTTTTCAGCAGCTTTGAAGCACCAAGGTGGAGATTGTAGAGCCTGGTGTGGTACTCCAAAGCTTAAATCCTAGGGTGGAGGTTTGTAGGCTCCACAGGGTTAAGGCCCAGGTTGTTGGGTCTTGAGGGGGCTAGTCTATCATTGGGCTGGGTTTGGGCCCAAGGTGTGGGTTGGTCCAAGGGAGTTTTTTAGGGTTTATTATCCATATAATAAGGCACCGGTTCATGTGTGGTGCTGGTTTTATTTTGGTGGCCGTCATGGGGACGGGGTTATATAATCATGTAACGATGATTATAGATGAATGAAAGAAAACCCTTTTCTCCTAGAATAAGCTATCCTCTCCTTTTCTCTCTTATCCACTCTTTCTCTCTTTCTCACATATAGATGCCCTAGATTTCTAGGGTTTTATTGCTGCCATCTCTGCCCTAGCCATCTTCTTGGAACCGCCTCTCTCAAAGAAGGAGAAGGAAGAAACCCTAGCAGCACCTTCTTCTTGGGCAGCGTCTCTTGATTTTCTGGATCAGATCTGAAGGTTCACGTGAGGAAGAAGAGAGGCCACGACCCTCTCTTACAATCTTGGGGCGCAAGAAAC
>UESW01004731.1:434398-448488 GCA_900491605.1 Calamus simplicifolius | reverse complement strand
TGTTGTTTGATTTGAAGCTCATGAGTCATTAAGGATCCCAACAATTCTTCTAAGGGTAAAACATTAAGGTCCTTTGCCTCTTGAATAGCAGTGACTTTGGCCTCCCAAGACCTAAGCAAAGATCGCAATACTTCCTCACAAGATCAGCATTAGTATATGATTTACCAAGACTTTTAAGTTCATTTATAATGTCAGTAAATCTAGTAAACATTTCAGAAATTGATTCACTAGCATTCATCTTAAATAATTCATATTTATGGACAAGCATATTAATTTTAGATTCTTTACTTGATTAGTACCCTCATGGGTAACTTCTAATCTATCCCAAATTTCTTTAGCAGATAAACAAGTAGATATGCGATTAAATTCATTAGCATCCAATGAGCAATATAAAATATTCACGGCTTTAGCATTGAGCTGAGCCAACTTTTTATCATGTTCATCCCATTCCGTTTTTGGTTTAGGAATCACCATATAATCTAGTCTAGTTGTGGGTGTGCGAGGACCATTTACTATGATACTCCATAGGTCATAGTCAAGTGCTTGAATAAAATTTTCATTCTACCTTTCCAATATCCATAATTTGTGCCATTAAATAACGGTGGCCTATTAGTGGATTGTCCCTCACTCAACAAGGTTGCCATAATCTTTAGCTCCAAGCTTTTTAGGGCTTAACAATAAGAGCACCTACTCTGATACCACTTGTTGCCCAGATCTAGCAACCCAAGAGGGAGGGGGGTGAATTGGGTTTCTTAAAAAAATTAATTAACTATCAAGTATGTGCACCTATATTCTTTCACAAATAATTATCATGTTGTGAAGTGCATCTAATAACAATCAATCACAGAAAAAGAAACACAATCAAACACACAAAGTTTATAGTGGTTCGGTGCCAACCTTGCACCTACATCCACTCCCCAAGAACACCTTGGGAATTCCACTAGTCACCACTAGCCTAACTGGCTAGCAAACTTGTTTAAGGGCACAAGCAATCAAGCCTTACACACTAGCCCTCTAAGCTAGTCTTCTTGTTTACGGATACAAGGACCTTACAAATCAAAACGGATAGACCTCTACCCAATCACGTTTCACAACCATGAAACAAACCAAGGCACAAGCAATAGTATGTTTAATACAACAAATGCTCCTAGATATGAGCAGATTTAAAATAATAAATGTACTTATCAACTTGAAGAGCTAAACCTGAAGTAGCTTTTTTCTTTAATGAACGCAGCAGCACAAGGAAGCTTTCGAGGTGACTTTGAATGCTCTTCAATGAAGGTAGATGAAGCTTGAAGACCACTTGAAGAACCAGCAATAAATGAGCTCCATGGTTGAAAAATAATCAAAGCAAAGCTTCAACAAACCTCAAGCAAATCTCTCTTTCAAATGATTTTTCTCTCAATCAATATTTTTCAATCTATCTTTTCTTTTTGTTTCTTCCTTCTCTCTTTTTCTTTTTCTTTTCTGATTTTCTCTCTTTTTAAAACACTATTCAAGGTCACTATTTATAACCAGAACAACAGAAAATAGAGCCGTTGTGAGAGGGAAGGGGTATGGCCAACAGTTTTTAAGGAAGCAAACTAAACACAGAAATTCCAACGGTGTGAAACAAGAAACCATCCGAGATTTTCAAAATGTAGCATTCCAGAAAGTTAAAACCGGTATTCCAAATCATTCCAATAGAAAGCCAAGTGTAACTCCAATAAAAATAGCATTCCAAATCATGAAATCCGGTATGCCAGGAAGACGTAACAGGGAACTAGCCGAAATCCAATGAAAATGGTATTCCAAATTCCAAAAATCAGAATGCCAAGAGAGAGCGTCAGGGAGCTGGCCGAATCAACCATAAAATTGGCATTCCAAAGTTTTAAAGTTGGTATGCCAAGAAAATATGCCAAGGAGCTACCGAACCATCACTAGAATCGGTATTCCAAAAACTTGAAATTGGAATGCCAAGAAAAAGATGCCAGGGAGCTACCGAACCATCACTAGAATTGGTATTCCAAAAACTTGAAATTGGAATGCCAATAAAAAGATGCCAGGGAGCCACCGAAAGAGTTTTAAAACTGGAATTCCAAAAACTCAAAGTTGGTATGCCAAGAGAGTGTACCAGGGAGCCAGGCCAGAGAGTTATAAAATTAGAATTCCAACTCAACCTGTTACCATGCCAACAAAAGGGAACCAGAGAAACTGCAGAGGGCTTCTTAGGATTAGCATGCCAACTTTATAAATTAGAATACCAAGATAAGAGGCCAGGAACATCATTCTCCAAATACAAAGGACTAGCCAAGGATTCATCCAGACTGAATAAGCTAGACGTCCGAAGGCAACCGAATGCAACCCGAATTTAAACCGAAGGCAACAAAAGGCAACCCGAATTTAAACTGAAGGTGACAAATCCGGTATTCCAAATCAAAGATTGGTAACCCGAGATTCAAGCAATATGCATCCAATCCGAAGGCAATAGAGTAAATATGATCCGATGATAATAGAGTTAGAAATACGAGCTTGTAGGATAATTGAATCTAATTCAAGACAATGCAAAATAATTAATCCTGAAAGTCATTTTGTCAGATAAATAGCATTATATCATGAATTACAGTGTGCCTAGGATAAACAAGGTGTACTGTTTCATAATGAATAACCAGAAATTGATTTGACAGATAGAATATTAGCTCAATATTAAATTGATTAGCGCAATACATAATTTATTAGCATAATACTTAATTGTTTTAGCGTTTCATCAAATCAATATGGGGTCAACACTTTCTACGGCTGAGAAAATCAAATTTTGCAAGATGATATCAGCACTTAAAGTTCTAGATGGATATTGCTCTAACTTAAGAAATTGTGTTTCTGTGGAAGAATTGAAGCTTTATGGCCTAAAATCTCATGACTACCACACTTTGATCCAACAAATTCTTTCATTGGCATTACAAGGATTGTTGAATAAGAACATGAGATCCACAATAACTAGACTAAGTTTGTTCTTCAATGCACTTTGCAATAAAGTTATGGATACTTGCAATCTCAGTTTGCTACAAGAAGAACTTGTGAAGACTTTATGTCTGATGGAAAAGAATTATCCTCCTTCATTTTTGACATAATGGTTTATTTAACCATACACCTTGTACGTGAAGTCCAGTTATGTGGACCAGTCTATTTAAGATGGATGTATCATTTTAAAAGATTCATGAAGTTCTTAAAAGGATATGTACGCAATCACAATAGGCCAGAAGGTTGCATTGCAGAATGTTATATTGCTGAAGAAGCTGTAGAATATTGTTCAGAGTACTTGTCAAATATGAAAGCTGTTGGATCCCATCAATGAAAAATGAGTATGGTGGTCAACATAGTATTGGAAAATTACTTTCTGGTTCTCATGTATTTAGAGCTGATGCGAAAGAGTTAGAGCAAGCACATCTTTATGTGTTGAAAATACAACAACAGAAGTCACATGTTATTTGAGTCTCATTAAATGTTCTTATTTTTAAAGTATGTGGTTATAACTGAATAAGTTCTAACATACAGGCAACACATGAAAGAATTGAAGGTAGCTAATCCAAATAAAACAAGGAGACAAAAGTGGCTTTAGGATGAGCATAATCGAATGTTTATAAATTGGTTGCATAAAAAGGTATATAACTATGTGCTTGGCATCTTGTAGGAGATCCTCATTTGTTTATACTTAACTATCATTTATGTTGCTGAATCTTAAAAATGAATGTAGGCTGCGTATGAGAATAAGGAATCCAATAACGTAACTTTTGATACTGAGGTGGATATCTCATGGATCCCAACCCTAAGTGATAAGATATGATGGATATCTTATAAATGGAGTTTGATTTCACACAAAAAATATGATAGTACTAGATGTGTTCAGAATAGTGGTGTCACCTTAACTACTAAAATAATGTAAGTGTCTAGCTCGAAGGACAAGAACCCGATAATTTCAAACATGTCCTTTTATGGGATTCTTCACAATATATGAAAACTTGATTATATTGAATTTAAGGTGATAGTTTTTAAGTGTCAATGGGTTGAGAACTCTAGTGGAGTTAAAGAAGACGAAGATGGATGCACATTGGTTGATCTTACCAAAATCGAACATAAGTCAGATTCTTTTATTTTGTCTACTCATGCCCAGCAAGTGTTTTATGTAGAAGATGGAAATGATTCAGCTTGGTCGATTGTAGTTCCAAACTCAATGCATATGTTTAATGGTTATTCAAATGATGATGAGTTAGGTAATACGGTATTAGAACATTGTGTTATTAGATCATTGCCTGATATATAGTCTTTTGATATTATGGATGATTTTCATGTACCTTATGTGCGAGATGATAGTGAGGGTACTTGAATTGCCAATAATTAACATGAAATGATAATAGCTTTGTTAATCGTATATTTGCTTATTTTTGTTATTTTATTATATTTATTTTTATATTGATTTTTGTTAAAATAATGATAATTTACTCTTATTGTACAGGTCGCTGACTGCGAATGAAGAACCTACGTCAAGCGTAGAAAAATCCAAAAGAAAATGGGTCCAATAACTATGCCTAGAGTAGTAAAAGCTAGGTCTCATGGAGAAGTAAAGGAGGTAACTTACAATAGAAGAGGACAATCTTTAGGGGAGGTTAATACGAAAATGCAAAGTTATCTAGGTGTTATTGCCAGAACCACTATACCTATTAATTTCAAAAATTAGCTTTCAGTCCCTAAAGAACTGAAAACAAAATTTGGATTCAAATAAAGGTGAGTTTTTTCTTAATTTTTTAATTGAATTTTAATTTCATTAGTATGCTCTTATGTATTTCTATATTTTTTATAAAGCTTATAATGTGCCAGTTGAAGGAAAAATATATTTTGTCATCTGCTTGTACAAAATGGAGACAATTTAAGTTCAAGTTGAGGATAAAATTCTTGAATCCATTGGAGGATAGGCGACCCTTATTTGACAACCCTCCTAAGAACTACCCATTCATAAAAAAAGATGCTTGGAATGCCTTTGTCAGCATGTACAAGAAAAAAAGGTATTTGCAATAATTATTCCCTACGGATAGTAAATCATACGTAGGAAAAAGTATTTTTTCTTGACAGACATTTATATTCGTTGGAAATACATTGTGATACACTATTTTTTCCGACAGAAAAGGGGCAACCATGGGAAATATTTTTTTTTTTCAATGAACGTTGGGAGAAGGTGTTGGAAATGAGTTTTTTTTTCGTTGGCGCCAGGTTGCCCACCAAGCTTTTTTCCCCTAACCCGCAAAACTTTTTTTCCCACGATCTATCTCCATCCTATCATCTTCTCCCTTCCATCCTTCATCTTCTTCCTTTCCCTAAAAGGGACAACGACAACAACATCTCTCGTCTTCTCCCTTTCCCTAAAAGGGATGGTGGCAATAGTGAACAGCGATTGAGCACCAGTGACGCATCTTCTCCATTTCCGTGGATGAGTACCAGCATATATAGCAGCCCCTGTGAGTTCTTTTTCCTGGTTTTTGCTTATTTTTTTGTGATGTTTTTCATAAATCTGGCAAGATAAAGAGGAGAAACGTTACGGAGCTTCCTTCAATCTCTCTTTCTTCCGGTGGTTTAGGATTTTTTTTGCCAATCTTTCTTTCTACTGATGGTTTAGGAATTTTTTTACCATGATTCGTGCGTATGAGGTTTTATTTTTGTAGAAACCCTCTGTTTTCATCATTCTATTTTCTGGCACCAGTTTGATCGAGGGTAGGGGAGAAGAGAACACTCCCATTCTCTTTTGTTCTCCTGTTTTTGTCTCTCTCTGAAGTGTATGTCTCTGTTCGGTTTTCATGGGGAGTTTTGTAGATCTGGAGATGGATAATGATGAGTATTCCCCAAGGTATGAGGTTCCTTAATATTCCTTTGTTTTTTTTTTTTTTTGGATTTATGTTTTGTTTTACTGGGCTCCCGTCTTGGTTTTTGGTGCATGGAGTTTTTGGGATTTAGTTGTTTGGTTAGTAAGGATGATAAGTGAGCTCTTCCCTATTCTCTTCTTTATTTGTTATTGCTTTTTCTTTAAAATAATTGTTCTCGATTGATTTGGGCAGATGCTTTGTCTTGGTTTTCTTCTTGGATTTTTTTGTGCCTTGAGTGTGCATATAACAGTTTAGGCTATTCCCTGATATTTTTCCCCTAGTGTTTGGTTTGTTTCTTATTTCATTTTAGTACCTTTTTCTTTCAATATGTGGGTAGTTCACTAGGATTCCCATCTGATTTTTTTTTCTCCTTTTCTTGGTATAGAAAAACATAAATACTTACTAAGACTTAGTGCGATTTGGCTGTGAGGGGAACTAAGGATGGGGCATGGCTTAATTTTGATACAACTTGGATAGGGTAGTACAGAATAGAGTACGAGAAAAAAGTAAAAAAAAAACTAAGGAGAAAGAAAACAGAGAGAAATTCTCTTGCTCGACAGCCTTTGCCAATGCTTGATTGATGTAGTTCTCTACTTTCTGGTATTGATGAGTCCTTAATGGCCACTACCAACTGATGGAGCAACTAGAAATGAAGTACAATTCCTCATCAAGGACTCATCAATACCACAGAAAGAAAATAAAGAAAACACATATTGAGGTTCTCTGCTAGGTTCATGAATTAGGTCTCATGCTAGGTTCAACTTTTAACTACTCAAATGTTAGTTTTTTATTTATTAATATTTTTCTTATGATATTAGGTAATAATAAATTGCATTAAGTCTTATTTGTAAGTTGAAGTATCCTAGCTTTTATTAATATCATATTGTGGTCAGTTAATTGTTACAAATTCATGCAAATAGCTTTCATTGTTTTGTTGATGATATGCTTTTGCAACTTATTAATGTTTCCTAATTTTTGCTTAATTGATAGGATGAAATGGCTAGAATAAGTAAAAATTGGATGCAGATTACTAATAGATTATCACTTGAGTATAGAAATGGAGTGAAAGATTTTCTTGATTTTGCATTCGAGCACACAGATCTAGAAAATAAAATTTGGTGCCCTTATATCAAATGTAACAATACTCAATATAGATCTCGAGATGATGTTGAGGTTGATCTAGTGATTCATGGGATAGTCCCATCTTATACTTAGTGGTCGTTATGGTGAAGGTGTAGGTAACATTGAAAGTGATAATGTTGATGTCAATGAAGAAACTGATATGGAAGATGAGAAGATATATGATATGTAAGAGTTGATACATAATCCGTGTGGAGTCCCTTATTTAGAGGGTGATGACTTTACAAATTTAAATACAAATAACCAAGATGAGCCTCATGAGAGACCTTCAACGTTTCATAGACTACTAAGTGAGACCGAGACATTTATATCCGAATTGCAAGAAGTTCTCAAAGCTATCTTTTGTTTTAAAGCTATGGCAACTAAATGTCTTCATGGATTGAGTAACAAGGCTTTTGATGCTTTGCTTAAATTATTTAAGGAGGCACTTCCTGAGGGTGAGACATTATCAAATTCATTTTATGAAGCTAGAAAGATGATTCGAAATCTAGGCCTTTATTATGAGAAAATTGATGCATGTGTCAATGATTGTATGTTGTTTTGGAAAGAGTATGCTAATGAGAACCACTGTGTTATATGTGGGGCATCTCGATGGAAATCAAATAGAGGCAAAGCAAATTTTGTAAAATCTTCATCTTCAAAGAGTGGCAAAAAAATTCCTATTAAGACTTTATGGCACTTTCCATTGATTCCAAGGCTTCAGGTTGTATATGTCTTCGAAAACTGCTTCAGACATGAAATGGCATCATGACAAATCTTAAGGATGGGGCTTTAAGGCATCCAGCAGATTCTTAAGCATGGAAACATTTAGATGAGTTGTATCTGTCATTTGCTATAGAGCCTCATAATGTGAGACTTGGATTAGCAAGTGATGGATTTAATCTATTTGAAAATATGAGTACTGTACATAGTACATGGCCTGTGGTGCTTATTCCTTATAATTTACCACTATGGTTATGTATGAAACAACCTTCCTTTTTTTGGCATTGCTCATTCCTGGTCCAAAAGCTCCAGGCAATGATATTGATGTGTATCTACAACCATTAATTGAGGAGTTAAAGGAGTTATGGGAAAAAGGAGTCGAAACTATGCCTTAATGAAACAAAACTTTCGAATGCATGCAGTAGTCTTATGGACTATAAATGACTTCCCTGCATATGCCAATTTGTCAGGATGGAGTACTAAAGGGAAGCTAGCATCCTTGCTGTAATAAAGATACATATTCATATTGGCTGAAACATTGTGGTAAGTTCTGCTATATTGGTAGTCACCATTTCTTGGCCCTTAACCACAGATGAAAATTCTAAAAAGGAATTTAATGGTGAGAAAGAGCTAAGGCCACCTCCTAAGCAGTTGTTAGGATATGATGTGCTTGATCAATTGCATGGGCTTAGACATATTATATTTGGTAAGATTGGTAAAAAAGAAAACGGGGAAACTTCATGCAAAGCTATAATTGGAAAAGAGAAGTATTTTCTTTGAATTACCATATTGGAAGGACCTTCTCTTGCATCATAATTTAGATGTCATGCATATTGAAAAGAATATATGTATAGTGTGGTTGGTACACTCTTAGACATTGAAGGAAAAACAAAAGATAGTCTCAAAGCTCGTCGTAATCTTAAGGATATGGGTGTAAGAGAAAAGCTTCATCCAACACTAAATGAAGGAAAGTGGACATTTTCTGTGCATGTTATACACTGTCTATGGAAGAGAAAACTGCTTTATGTGAGTTTTTAAAGAATATTAAGGTGCATGATGGATATTCCTCAAATATTTTCAGATGCATTCATTCCAAAGAGCACAAGATATCTGGATTGAAAAGTCATGACTGCCATGTCCTTTTGTTAATTTTTTACCACTTGCAATTCGTGGAAGGTTATGTAAACCATTATCAGAAGCCTTAATTGAGCTTTCCTCTTTCTTTAAAGAGTTGTCTTCAAAGGTTTTATGGATGGAGGATATGAAAAGTTAGAGTCTGTCATTGCAATAACACTTTGTAAGTTGGAGATGCTCTTTCCACCATCATTTTTTGATATTATGATGCATTTGCCACTACATTTGGCGAATGAGGCTAAAATTGCTGGACCGGTACAATATCATTGGATGTACCCGATTGAACGGTTAGTGCATTTTGAATTTCCATATTTATAGTATAGATATATTTATCCATTTTCTTAGTATTATTCTTATTATTGCTTTATACTTTCAATAATTATAGGTACTTGTGCACACTTAAACATTTTGTGTGTAACAAAAGTTGTCCTAAGGGTTCAATTGCAGAGGGATATATTGCAGAAGAATGTGTCACATTTTGTTCTAGTTATCTACACAGTATTGAAACAAGATTCAATAGATTGGAGAGGAACTATGATGCTCAAATGCTAAATCTCATCATGGGTTAGCAATTTTTGTACAACTTGGTTGTACTTTCCAAAATAATAAGGAGAAGAAGGTTAGATTCAGACGTAAGCTAAGTAGAATGGAGCTACTACAAGCTCATCTATATGTGCTAAAAAATTGCAACGAAGCTTTACCATACTTAAAGTAAGTAAGCTCTTTTTATTTAATATTTTTATATATGACTTGTAGCTAATATGCAACATTGTGATAGAAATGGTTATATTGTTTAGTGAGTATGACAACATGATGGCAAATTCACAAGTTCATAGTGCTGGCCAACCTCAACATACTCAATTATCTGAATGATTTGAAAAACATGTAAGTGATATAATCCTTTTTTAAAAAAAAATATACTATTCAAACAATTGAAACAAAAAAATACATAAATTATTAAATGATGTGCTAAAATCTATTTTTAATTATAATAGGTAGCGCAATTGTACTTCAAAGGAAAGACAAGTGAGTGAAGAACTATAAGTTGGCGTATGGTCCAGATTCAGTAGTTACAATTTATGATGGCTACAAAATCAATGGATTCAAATTTGTACCATGCAACGTAATAGTGGAAGGGTAACACAAAATAATGGAGTTTTTGTTAAGGAAATTGTAGGCACAACGAACATGGACTATTATGGTGTACTAACCGACATTGTGGAATTGCATTATATGGGAGGAAATTGAATTGTTTTGTTCAAATGTATCTAGTGGGATGTTCATAGCCCTGGTAGGAAAATTGAGAAAGATCGTTATGGCTACATAAGTGTCAATACTAAAAAAAATTGAATACCAATGAGCCATATGTGCTAGCATATCAGGTGGAGCAAGTTTTCTATGTTCAAGACAACATTAAGCCTGATTTTCTTGTGGTGGTTAAGACACAACCTCGTGCCTTCTATGATATGCCAATTGAGGAAGAGAGCATCGATTTGGAGGAAGAATGTGCATTTCAGTAAGATGAATCCCATCCTGAAGCTTTGTCAAATATGATAGAAATTATGATGAAGTGGATGATTGGATTAGGAATGGCCTTCCTCCTCGAAGTTTCGATGCAGAGTTATCGGATGAGGATAGACTTGAAAATTTGCAATGGAAGATGATTTTGATGAAGATCATGATGGCCTCTCTAGCAGTGAAATTTTTGCATTAACAGATGATTGTGATGATGAGGATGATAATGATAGTAGGAGGAAGAACTATGATGGCATGGCTTCTATTGTTGAAGTTATTTACTTATGCAAGCACTACATATTTATATTTTCATAATTTTAATTTCTTTTTGTTCTTTTTCTACTTTGGACTAAGCATTTTTGTGAAAGCCCTTTAATGAAATTTGTTTCAATGTTTATTAATTGCATTGTTTTGATGATACATGGTTCTTGTTTCTTTATTAAGTTTGATGGACGATGACTTTTATGATATGTTAAAATTTATCTTTAAATTGAATTATTGTAATACCATATGGAACAAGCAAAAGTTTTACTAACTTAATGTATAAAGGTAGATAATTATGGCTGAAACTAGTAATCGCAAAGGGAGATGCATTACTAAAGGTAGAGGCACAGAAGTTAATGCTATCATCCAACAAGGCCTTCCACCTACTATTAGAGATAATGTTGACTGCGTGCAAGAGGGTGAAAATGACAACTTTAGTAAGTATCTTTAAATTTTATATTTATATATATTCCTAATTCTTTTTATTGAAAGTGGTTTTTTAATTTTTTTTTGTATGCTTATGATTTTGCAGGTTTAGCCATGAATACTACAAAAAAAGGATGAGGGAGGACTTTGAACAATGAGCTAAAAATTCAAAGACCAAGAAAGTAGTGGAGTGGGATCACAAAGAAGAATTGCAGAGAGAATCGTGCTCAATTTGCAAGTTGGTGTGGTACAATAGTTAGAAATCGATCCTTTGTACCCCTTAAAGTTAAAGGATGGAGTGAAATTCCTGATGATAAAATAAGGAATATGATTAACCGCATCATGGTAAGATTTTTGTTAGTTTTTTAATTATAGCATCACTAATTTTAACATTTACTAAAATGTATTATCTTTTTGTAGGATTATTTTATTCTCTTTGAGGAAGGACTCGATAAGGCTGAAGTTATAAGAAGGACAAAATATGTGATAAGAAACTTAATGATCAATTAGAGAGTATAAGAATGAGTTGTATGAAATTTATAAGAATCGACATAAAGATCAGCAAAATTAAAGTGCTTACTAGATGAGGTAATTACTAAGGATGATTGGGAATGGCTTGTTGCCCATTGGAATAGTGAAACTTTTCAGGTATGAAAAGCATGAGCATGAAGCAATAGAAAGATGATTGTTTTAAGTGTCTGTCATGTATTAATTTAACTAATTTATCAATATTTACTTGCAGAAAATGAGCAAAGCAAATGTAGAAAATAGATCAAAACTAAATATGGTTCCTTGTACCGTAGGACTGCTTTCATTGTAATTGAGCAACGACTGGTATGAATAATACAAGCAATATAAATTTATTTTATAATTCGACCTTATAGTTGTGTATTCTTTTTATTCTTTCTAAATTTTTTAATTACAACCCAGGCTGCAAATGGGGTGCGACCAAGTAGGTTGGAAATGTTTGAAAAAATCCGTACATGTAAGAATGGTTCTTTAGTTGATGTTGCAGCTGAAGAAAAAATGGTATAAAATGTTCATGTATATTAGAAGATCAAATGGTTTTTTGCTTATGTTTTTATCAGCATGCATCATGGTTTTGTACTTCAATCAAAAGTTGGACTTAGGCTTGCATTAGGTGGATTGTGAAAACTTAAGAAAACTTCCCTGCACTTTCCAATCAATGAACTGGCCTCTGCAATCATTTCTTTGGGCACCATGGTTCGTTAGACACAAAACTAGGTTCAAAGCATTCCTTCACAGCAAAACTTGTTGATAGATTAGGAGCATCCAGTCGTGGAATCTCAAGGACTTGATGTAGGTGGGTCTGTCTGGATCCACGCTCCATATCACATCCAGATGATTGCTCTTGAAAAGTTTGTGTGTAGCCGAGTTTGCACCTATCTATTGGAATAGAAGATAGCAATTAGCTAGGTGTTCAAATAGACATGCACTTGATCATACCATGTTAGATTTACTAACCTTGCAGATCCCATGGTTCTATTCTATAGAGGTCTATATCTGTAATGACCTCTAGATCAATCTTTTGGGAGGCAACTTTCTTGCGAGGTAGTAGCCTACAAGTTCTTCTATGGGTGGAATCTGAACCCTGGTGGGATAAAGACTCTACTTCCATGGTCAAGTTATCTGAAGGCATAAGAACTACAGACAGTTAGATGGAGATGGCGATGTGGACCCAACGTGACTTCACAACCAATGCCCACAACACTAGATTCTTGAAGTCTATGTAGTATATAAAATTATTGAAGTAGGTACACTAGTGCTTTATACTCTAAGGTAAGCCCAAACAAATAACCTTTCTTAGATCCTTAGATCTGCCAAGTCTTAACTAGGAAAATCCTTTACTGCATGAATGTTGGAACATACATGATTCTTCCTCCACAATAATATAATTCTACTTACTACTAGCTTTAATAAATTTCAAGTTATTTTAGATACCAGTCAGACATCCAATGTTTATATGCCTGGACAAAGGAAGAAACACACACAAACTAGATCCTAGTGTATATTATATTATCTTTTCGCTCTGTAGTGTGGTGGTACGTAGGAGATAATATGATCGACCTCCAGGCTCCAAAGACTTTGATCACAACATCTTGAACTGGGTGAGTCTGTTCCTCTTGTTAGGAAACTTTGTTTTACTTCCCCTATGAAAAGAGCTCATACTTCATTTATTGTGGCATCCTAGGAGATGCAGAGTGACACCTATTTGGGAGCATTTCCTGTATATATGATTCACTCTTAGTTGTGCGCTTTATGTGAAGTAACAACTTTAATTCTAGCATGGAAAATAGGTGCAATTCTCCATATTAAAATCATGTCTCATTTCCTCTTTGTTATTTCATGGTTTTGTCAGGCACCAGTATGTGCCTCTATTCATTTCAATTTGATGCAGAAGATGAATCTCAAAATTTCAAATGATAAAATGTTGGTTGAAAATCGTATGTAAATACTGTACAAGAACTCTTTCTATGCATTTATCATGTATCTGTTCTTTCCTTTCTTAGTAATTCTTGTACTTCTTAAATAATCCAAGTTTCTAACAATCCATGTTAATGAATCTAGTTGCTTCTTTCCATCATCTTTAGAAAGGCAGCTCATCATTGATCATGTATCATATATCATTTATCATGTATCAAAGTTGCTTCTTTTCATGTTTCAAAGTATCCAAGATGCTTCTTTCCATGTATCATGTATCATTAATGAATCTAGTTTCTTATTTTCATGTATCATGTATTTGAGAATTTAAATTTCAATGCAGGCACAAGTGAAAGAACTTAAACAAAAGCATGATGAGGAAGAGGTTTTTCTTGATGATGAAGAAATATTTTTGCATGTTTTTGGCCCAAGTAAACATGGTCATCTTCTTTGTGAAAGAATGGGTCCAAATCAATCTACTTTGAGGTCTATTCAAGCTCAAAAATCAAGGACCATGATTGAAGATGCAATAAAAAGAGCAGAAAATGCAGAATTAAGACATGAAACTACTGAAAA
>UESW01004731.1:390985-430519 GCA_900491605.1 Calamus simplicifolius | reverse complement strand
AAGATGCTTCTTTCCATGTATCATGTATCATTAATGAATCTAGTTGCTTATTTTCATGTATCATGTATTTGAGAATTTAAATTTCAATGCAGGCACAAGTGAAAGAACTTAAACAAAAGCGTGATGAGGAAGAGGTTTTTCTTGATGATGAAGAAATATTTATGCATGTTTTTGGCCCAAGTAAACATGGTCATCTTCTTTGTGAAAGAATGTGTCCAAATCAATCTACTTTGAGGTCTATTCAAGCTCAAAAATCAAGGACCATGATTGAAGATGCAATAAAAAGAGCAGAAAATGCAGAATTAAGACATGAAACTACTGAAAAGGAATTGCATGACATGAAGGAAAAATTTTAGGACACTGAAAAGGAGTTTCAAGATATGAAAGAGAAACTTGCACCACTAATGAATTTTGTAGCAAAGCAAGTGGGAGGGCAAGTATGACTATATGTAATTATGTTTTATTGGAATTTAGCTATCTTTTGGTGGTTACTAGTTAGGTTAGGTAAGACTATATGTAATTATGTTGATACATATATGTGAATTTGTAATGTCTATGGTGGATAAATTGTGTAGTTTGATTAAATTTTATGGTTTCATTAATTAAGTTTTGAGCTTTTATTTCAAAATTTTTTAGCATTAGCAGGTAAATATTTAATAACTTATTGAATATTAATTCTAGCAATGTATCTTTCTCAAGGAGTATATTTATAGTCATTGCTAAAAATAGGTATATAAGTTGATATCTAAATAGGTATCTAAACTTTTTGTTATAAATACAGCTTTTTCAACGAAATTATTACCATCATAAAAACTAGTTTATTTTTTTCTAACTTTCGTCATAAATACATCTTTTCCCAATGGAATTATTTTCGTAGCTAATTTACTTTTTTTTTTATGGATAACTTTTCGTCATAAATACAGCTTGTTGCCCAGATGTAGCAACCCAAGAGGGGGGTGAATTGGGTTTCTAAAAATTAATTACTAGCGCAGATATGTGCTTAATCACTAAAAAAATTAATTTGCAGCGGTGTAGTGGAGTGCACGAAACAAAATACACAGAATAATCAATCACAAACACAAAGGGTTTATAGTGGTTCGGTGCCAAACTCGGCTCCTACATCCACTCCCCAAAAACCCTTTGGGAATTTCACTAATCGTATCACAACGATTACAACCCCTAGCCTTCCCCGGCTAGTCCTCTTTTCACGGCACAAGGCAGCCAAACCCCTAGCCTTCCGGCTAGTCCTCTTGTTTCACGGCACAAGGCAGCCAAACCCCTAGCCTTCCGGCTAGTCCTCTTGTTTTACGGCACAAGGAAGCCAATCCCCTAGCCTTCCCGGCTAGTCCTCTTGTTTAATGGCACAAGGAAGCCAATCAAGAAACTAGGGTTATCTCTAACCCTAATACAAGATTTATCAAATAATAACAGATAGCTCCTAACTTGAGCAAATATTCAAATAAGAACTTTACAAATTTGAAGCAAATCTTCAGCAGAATGTGGATCTCGAGGTAGCTGAGATTTGAATGCTTCACCGGATCTGGACGACTTGAGCAAGGTTGAGGATGCAACTTCGCAGCACAAGAACTTGCTTTCAAGACTCCGAAAAATATGCAATAACACTCTCTTTTGATTTCTTTCTTTTCTTTTTCTTTTTGATTTTGATTGTCAAAAAATGTAAGTCGTCTTTTCTTCTGACACATCTATTTAAACCAAAAAAAAATATCCGTTAGACATTGGTAAATAGAGGAAATTAAAAACGGGAAGAAATATAACCGTTTGAATTTATTTCCCTAAACATTGATTGCATTTAATCCTTTGCAAAGAAAGATCTCTGTCAAACACCAAAAGAAAAGTCAATAATCATGAAAAGAAATAAAAGAGAGAGAGAGAGCATTTAAATTTGAGAGAGGTGGTTGGCTCATTTCAGAAGTCGTGCGGCCATGGAAGAAAGGGGAAAAGAAGCTAGAAGCAAAGCTAGCTAAACTCCCAAGCTAGCTAGCTAGCTAGCAAGGCTCCACGGCAAGAAATCAGCCCAACCAAATAAAGTAGCTAGCTAGCAAGCTAGCTCAATTCAAATCCACACGGCTCAGGAAAAATAGTTAAATTCAAGGTTTCATGCTTTAAAGTTAGCTATTTAGCTAACTCAAATGAGAATTCATGTGGCAAGGAGAATAAAGTGGTTAACTCCCCAGTTAGCTTGTTTGGAAGTGTGCACGGCTTGGAGAAAAAATCTGCCATAAAAAAAATAAAGTAGTTAGCTTGAAAGGTAGCTAAGCACAAACTAGTTAGCTCTTTAGCTAACTAGCCACATAGACAAGCATCCCACGTTTTCATGAACAGAGAGAGTTTGAAATTTTAGCTAGCTCTTTAGTTAGCTATTTAAAAAGTGCATGAGGCCATGTAAAAAAGTAGTTAGCTCAAGAGCTAACTCAATTCAAGTTTCATGCGGCTAGGAATGAAAAGACTTATAAAGTAGTTAGCTTGTTAGCTAACTCCAATGAAAACTTTCATGCAACGTGGAGGGAGAAAAGAAAAGGAGTTAGCTGTTAAGCTAACTGCTTTCAAATTCATTCGGCCAAGAGCAACAGAGAAAAAAAAGTTAGCTTGTTAGCTAACTTATTTAAAGTTTCATGAAAAACGCCCAAGGGGAAGCTAGCTCCCCAGCTAGCTTGAATTAAACTCCATTCGGCCAAAGAAACCTACAGGAAAAATAGTTAGCTGTTGGGAATACCTAGCTAACTCAATGAACTACCAGCTAGCTGCCCAGCTAGCTGAAATCAAGGAGTATTCGGCCAAGGCAAATTTCTGCACTAAATAGTTAGCTAACTCTAAGATCCACACGGTTTTAAGAATTACAGAAATGCCATTTACAGCTTCCAATGGGATTTACAGAAATGCCATTGACTGCATTCAGTGGGATTTACAGGATTGCCATGCAATGTTTTGAGAAACCATTTTTTACATGATAAATTATCAAATTTAGATTTAGTCATTTGAGAAATGAATGATCAAACATTGAAGAACCATGATAAAACATTTGGGCTTGAGGAAATTATTTTGGAATACAAATTCATTGGCTCATTTGAAAATGTTTTTCATGCTATAAGGAACAATACAATAGTTCATGCAAAGGTAGTTTTAGTCATTTATAAAACAAATATTTTGTGATACTTTTGAAGCAAAAGTCCATTTGAAAAATTCATTTGCCTTTTCAAAAACATTTGGACTTACAAAATACAATCACATTACCTTCATTTTACCTTTGTAATACCTTTCTTTTGGTATGTAGAGTAATCCAATTTGGAGTAACATTATCTTGATGATTCACCTGAAATTTGTTTAACTTAACCACAAAATCATTAGTGTCATGCTTAATTATTTTGTGATCATCAAAATCAATATGAGGTCAACACAGCTTTTTCCAACGGAATTATTTTGTCATAAAAACTAAACTTTTCCCAACGATATGACTTTTCGTCATTTTTTTTTGCCAACAAGAGTTTTGCCAATAGTTCCCAACGGACTTAAAATCTGTTAAGAAAGACTTTCCCAATAGTTTTATATTTTTTCCAACAAAGTTTTCGTTTTTTTTCTTGTAGTATAGTTCTTCAGAATTTCAAGAATGGAGTAGGTTGCAAAGTGAAAGGCATGGATTTGTTAATATGGAAGAAAAGATAGTAAGTGTTAAATATTTAGTTCTACATTGTTGAGTAATTAATAGCTAATTTTTTATTAATATATTCGTTGGCTAATAATTATAGAAAAAAGAGATGGGTATCGATGAAGACATTGGATGAAGTGTTGTATAAAAGCTGTTTTTCAAAAGGGATGGTTCTGATAGTGAAGTCATCCAAGAAGTCATACAGAAGATTCTAAGTAAATATGTTATTGTTTATTTAATAGCTAATTATAGATTCTTTTATAACTTTCTAATTTATGGTTCATTTTTTCTACATATCAAGATGAATATATAATGAAGGTGAAAGATGGATCAATACAAGAATCGGAACAAAAAGATATACTAGGAATGGCATTGAAAATCCGAACATAGTGGTCGAGTAAGGGGTGTTGGAGGCATGGTTACCCTTAAAACCTATTTCAATCTTTCGAAAAGAACAAAAACAAGCGAACCTTACAACATTTGTTAGAAGAATAAAAAAAACTAAACCAACAACAAAGAGAAGATGCTGAGGAAAGAAAATCATTACTTGATCAGCTACGTCAACTTCATGAAGAAAACACAAAGTTAAGAGAAATTCAAAAATTATTGCAAGTGCTCAATATATTTCAGACAAAAGTAGCTACTGCTCAGTTAAAAAATTGCATCTAAATAAAACTGTTGCTAATTCTAATACACAAAATGATGAAAGTATAGAATTTGTTGCTATTGACAAAGAAACATGCAAAAGGTATGTTAATATTTACTTATATTTGTAGCATTTTATTTAAATTCATAGTACTTATATTTTCTAATGTTATTGCTTTGAAGGAAAAACCATGCAAATTGGTAGTAGGATCTATTAATAATATAATTGGATATGGTATAATGATAAAAAATGTAGTACCAAACTCTGTTGTACATGGAGTTCCTTTGGGTGTTCATAATTATCATGTATCTATTTGTTTGTTTTGACGATGATGCTCTCCTTCCAATAATAATTGATGATCCTGTGAAAGTTAAAGATTTTGTTGGTTCTCACGTTGCATGGCCTCGATCATTAGTTATTAATGATCATCAAGTCAAGGTATCTGAAACCTTTTAACTTATCTATAAATTTGTGATTAATTTATATTGATAAACTATTTGTTATATATATGTGAATTGAATTTATTATTATAAATAGGCTAAGATTGTTCCACAAAAGTTACAGATAGAAAATAAAGAAAATGATCCATGGAGTTTGTCATATTTAAAGAATCACATTGTAAAAAGTGTAGGGGATACAAATACAATAATTGTGGTATTGGATGTTGGTGTCTTTGATCATGAACGGGTCTGTTATATTATTTGAGAAGATATCGATAACTTTTGCTCAATATAGAAGATTACTTCTAGTTGTATTATGCTATATATGAGGTAATAAGATATTTTTATATTTTTTACATTTTATATGCAATTACTATATGTTACAAGTTTTAATAATTATGGGATTGAATAATTTGATTTGTAGCTATTTGTACAACCAACTCAAGAAATCAAAACTGCTCAACATGTATAGCATCATAGACCCTGGACAGATCTCTGTACACTCTGGATTGGCTGGAGCATGATCAGATTGATTGCTAAAAGATTAGACCATTGTTATGTAGATCAATTGTTTCTAGCTCCTTATAACTCTGGGTAAGTTTTTTTAATGAAAATTGATACTTTTGATATTAAGTTGTTGATTATTGTTATTATATTTTGAAGGGATCACTGGTCCTTTATGGTTATCGAACCTCATAGGGATAAAGTATATTTTTGCGATTCTATTGAACGTTCAGTAGAAAAAGAATTGAAAGGTATTATTAATACGTCAGTATTTTTTAATTTATAGTAATTTGCCTGGATTATATCATTTGAGTTTTACACTATTATTATACTTTGTTAAATTAGTGCACTCAAAATATACAATGCTAAAGCTGACGAAGTTGCAAGAAAAATACTTACTTGATGTTAATTAAGTATATTGAGTTGCACATTTTTTAATAATTCATAAAATTAGATCTTATTTGTTTGAATCTTATAAAAACTTTTAAATTTATTTTTTAAGTGTCCTAAGCAACCATCAGGTGTTGAATGTGGCTATTATGTCATCATGTATATAAAGGAGATCATTGAGAATCATATCATTTCAACCGATAAAAGGTAGGTTATTATTGCGTACGTAATTCATATAAGCAGTACTTTTTATGGTTTTAGATTTTTATGTCATTGTTATTTAGTGCTCTTTTTATGAATAACTTATGTGAAAAGGTATGTTATTATTGTGTACATAATTCATATAAGTAGTACTTTTTATAGTTTTAGATTTTTTGTCATGTATTATTTAGTGCTCTTTTTGGGTAACTTATGTATATATATAGTTTGGTGAGAAAAAAACTTATAAACAAGAAGAGATCGACATTATGCGCAGAGAATGGGTTGAATACTTGCAAGGTTTCATTTGAAGAAATGTTATGGAAATGTTTATTGAAGTTTGGATTATCTAAAATGTTATGGATGTTGTATGAGTATTGGATATTTCAATTCAATGTATTTAAGGTTTTTTGGAATTGAAAGTATATGTTTGTATGACAGTATTGAATATATACTATATTTTTAATATAAAAATGTAGTCTAAATGTACATAATAGACTACATTTTTTGATGAAAAAGTAGTCTAAATGTATTTAAAGACTACATTTTTTGCCTTTTAACTACAGTTTCTGATAAAAGCGTAGTCTAAATGTATTTAAAGACTATTTTATTGACTTTTAACTATATTTTTGATAAAAATGTAGTCTAAATGTATTTAAAGAGTACGTTTTTTTACTTTTAACTATAAGTTTTGATAAAAACGTAGTCTAAATGTATTTAAGGACTACGTTTTATTGATTTTTAACTATATTTTCTGATAAAAACATAGTCTAAATGTATTTAAAGACTACATTTTTGACTTTTAACTATAATTTTTGATAAAAATGTAGTCTAAATGTATTTAAAGACTATTTTATTGACTTTTAACTATATTTTCTGATAAAAATGTAATCTAAATGTATTTAAAGACTACGTTTTTTGACTTTTAACTATAATTTCTGATAAAAATGTAGTCTTTTGTACATTTATAGACTACATTTTCTGATAAAAATGTAGTCTAAATGTATTTAAAGACTACATTTTTTTGACTTTTAACTACGTCTAAAAACGTAGTCTAAACAAGAAACTTTTAACTACACTTATACTTTTAACAACATTCACCTAGACTATGATTTAAAAAATATAGTCTATATATAAAAGACTACGTTTTTTAGACATAGTCTAATTAAAAAATCATTGTAGTGAAGGCCTGAGCATTCAATACCACTTGTTTTTAGTATGATTTTGATAGCTATGTAATGGGTGGTAACCAAATTTCGTAAATTCTGTCCTAGCGCACAAAGGTGCAAAAAAATCCACTACAAGAATTTTTTTAAATTAGCGATGCCAAAATGGCATCGCTAAATCTAAAAAATTCATCACTAATGAAATTAGTGACATAATAGTAATGTTAAAAATTTTATCGCTAAAATGATCATTACAATGAAAATTAGCGATGCCAAGAATTTTTGTTGCTAATTAGTTACTATTTTAGCGACGCCAGTACTGACATGGCTACTTAGATGTGTGATTAGCGACACTAATTAATCAAGATTAGCGATGCCATAAGGCAACGCTAATTATGCATCTCTAATTAGTGATGCATAAAGGCATCGCTAATTAGCAATGCAATGGCATCGCTAATCTTTGATGAAGATTAGCGAAGCCAATAAGGCATCGCTAATTTTTTTATAAAAATTTATAAAGTTTATTTATTGATTTTAATTAAATTGCCTAAATAATATTCAATTTCAATAAAAAAACATTCATGAACATAATATTTCATCAAAATAGAAATAGAATATCAAAAATTAATATATTAATAATAGAAACTAGTACCACACAAATATAAAAAATGGTATTACATCATAAAATACAATATAATGTCAAAATATAAATTTCGATCAACTAAAGGGAGGGTCATCTGGAGCTGGAGGTGGAGCAAAAATTGCATCAACTGCGACATATGCATGACCAATTGTCGAATCTCCTCTAACTGCTACTCATAATGAATGCGCTCCTCTTGCTGTTCCCGTTAGATATCCATGATCTCCATAATCATCTCTAGTCTCGCACATTTCGAGATAAAACGCTCAATCTGCTCGTAATCGTCGTGCCACCCTGACTGAAAGAAGAGGAACCACATCGGTAAAAGAATGCATAAGCTTGGCATCCAGACTGTAAACTCTACAGTCATTTGGCTATGCACCAACACCTCTAAGAAGATGTGGCTACTCTGCTGTGATGAAGGATCAGGCGTGGACCCTTCCTCCTTTAATGGCTATGTAGCTGTGATAATAGTTCATCCATATGTGTCTGCAAGAAATACATATCATGCAACTCATATTGGAGGAAATATATCAATAAACACATCATGTTTTTAATAATTTACTTACTCCAATGCATTAGGAGCGACTATCGACTTAATCCTTCTATTATTCGCCTTGAACAACTGTCAGTGCCCTGGATCGATGCCTTCCTTCAGCCTCTGAAAAACAATATTTGAAATTTGTAATTATACTAATTTTAAAAAATGTATCATTAATAAGTATATAGAACTAATAAATTTATATATTGACAAGATGATGTCGATGCTCCTCAATTGAAATGGATCCCGCTGTGTGGCAGGAAAGACCAGTGCTCGGACCACCTTTCTCGGATCGATGGTTTAAGCTAGCTTTGGCTGACCTTCTCCGCCACTGGGGATCTGCCCACTACTGCTGCCAGCCATCCCATATAAAATCAAAGATATGAGCAGGGCATTTCGATGCCCTCCTCCAGTAGCATAAATTATCAGAGTATCGGAGGCAAGCAAGTGAAGTCCAAGCTATTCTAACTAAAGGAGTGAGGGCTGGATCCCACTCAAATTCTTTTTGTAAGCAGAACAATTATGAATATGCATATTATAATAAATAAATAATATAGACAAATGTTGATAATATGACATTATAAATGCATAAGTAATATCATGCAAATATAAAATACATACCTGAAACTCTGTCCAGTAGAACTCCCTCACCTCCTCACTGAGGCACTCCTAAAAGTAGCCATCCGGGTCTGCATGCCTCTTAAATATATCGGTGATGTGCCTTGAGATAATATGTCTCTCTACAAATCTATGCAAGTATAGTAAAACATAAAATATAATTTAATAACATAGCAATTGTATGAATAAATTTAAATGATACTAAAATACACTCAGTGGCCATCAACAATTGTATGAATAAATTGTATGAATAAATTTAAATGATGATAGACAATATGAAGATGGAATACTTTTCCTGAAGTAGGATTTAAAGGATGTTCCCAGTTTCTTTGCATGGTAGTTTGTAATATGTCACTGGATAAGACGATGAGGCATAATTTACTGTGTATCAAAGAGCTACAATGAATATTTCCCACTTCCTGAAGTTGATGTCATTCTCCTTTTCTAATGCCACCTCAATACTAAGAGAAAGTTTTGGTTTATTAGAAGCCTTTAACTTCAGAATCATTATCTAAGCTCATACCAAAGACCATTTGCCTTGATAAGCAGGACTTCTTAAGTACCATGGCTTCCTTTGGGTACAAAATCTCATATTTTCCAATTAAGGACTGATGAGTGGGGGAGGATAATTTATAATTTTAAAAATATACTACCAAAAGTCTGGCCCTTCCAAAAAAAATGTTCCAAGGTCCGTTACTGCTGCGTACTCTTTGAATTCCTTAGAACTACATGAAAGAACGCATTCCCTTTTGTCTTATTAAATGCTTTGACATGCTTTCTTGCTAGTGATGCTGGCAAATAAAAAGGGTTTTAGTAATCAAGCATCAAAAGGGTTGATAAGCAAAAGGCACCTTACCAGTGTCTCACTTTAATTATAAATTACACCTGACCTTTAAGATTCATTTTTTTTTTTTTGCTCTTGAAATGATTATATCTTTTTAAAGCCCCCTGATGTGCAGGTGGATTGAGCCTTGAAGTAGCATGATATACTGAACTTGATCAAGTCAAAAATTTGGAAAACCAATTAATTCTTAGATTAGATTAGGATAGATTGGTTATAATCATCCATAACATGGATCTATTAAGTTGATTAATTTTGTTTTTAACTTAGATAACTC
The DNA here is from genome assembly GCA_900491605.1 of Calamus simplicifolius. Taxonomy (NCBI): domain Eukaryota; kingdom Viridiplantae; phylum Streptophyta; class Magnoliopsida; order Arecales; family Arecaceae; genus Calamus; species Calamus simplicifolius. The sequence goes on along the minus strand of UESW01004731.1, from coordinate 420,594 downwards.
AACCAACCTACAGAAGGCTAGGTGGACTAAGTTGAATTTAACTTGGAAAATAAATGGATCTTTTATTATATAATATGATGCTCCCTAAGCTGTTTGACCAACTAAATAATATTCAATGAGGATAAAACGTGTGGTATTAACTATGTTGATGCAGCACAAGGGTAGGGGTGATTATGCAGTCAATGAATTGATAAAAATTAATTTTTTAAAGTATTTTAGAAGATGGTTAATTCATCGAAAAATAAGAGAAAGAGTAAGAGAGCAGATTATGTGACGTAGAAAGTAATGATTTAGGAACATAATTTTTAGAAAAATGAAAAAGCATACCAAGATAGTCTGGAATTGAGAAACTTCAGAGAAGACATGCTCATGAACTTTCATAAAATTGGAATCATAGAGTAAGAGAAAGGTTGATTTACCCAACAATGATGTGCTCCTAGTGTTAGTAGAATATCTATCGCTAGCGGGCATAATTTCTGGATGAGAAAACTATCTTCCACGTGAGGTTCCTTAATCTCGATTTAGGGGCAAAGAAGGCATTCCTCGCTTTGGAAATAAATCAAGAGAGGGGCAGCAGCTTTGGAGATGAATCAAGAGAGGAGCAGCGTCTTTGGAGATGAATGATCAAGAGAGAGGACGACGGCTTTGGAGATGGATCAAGAGAGAGGGCGGCGGCTTTGGAGATGGATTAAGGAGAGGGCGGGCTTGGGATTCATGTGGATGCCTAAAATTTAGGAAAAGGGGGTTGGTGATCGGTTATGAGATGTAATATGAAGATTAGGGTTTGTTTGGTGGAGCTTGGTAGAGGAAATGGACTACTAGGGTTTGGTAGCAAGAACACTTCGGCCTCATGCCTAACTCCCTCATGGAGGATCAATTGCTCAAGGCAACGGAAATAAAACCTGAATGAAAGTTCTCAAAACTTTTATTTTATTCATTCATATCTTTCATCCTTTTAAGAGAAAGGTTTTATAGACCTCTCATGCCATTACAAGGTAAGTTGAACAATTAGATTACTAAATGATAGGGATTACAAAATATGGTAGAATATTTATCATCATAGAGAAAAAATTCTTCTTTTTTTCATCTGGTTTTACCAAAATGGCAGCAGCAAGATATGGTTTCCAATTATGGAGGCGAGGGATCACTAGCAAAGAAGGAAGCTTTGGGGTGACATCCTTCTTTCTTTTCTTTGTCAACAAGGTCCATATGGGGCACAAGATCCTTTTCAGAATGGTTGAGATGCTGATCTTCATTTCTATTAAAGCATAGCAGGGGACAACCAAATTTCTTCCTCTTGGAGCATCCAAGGTTGCCAAAATTATTGGTGGCAATATGGAGTGACAAGATTGATTCCACATCATCATTCTGGTGTAGATGGATCCAATCATGTAGAGCTCCAAGGGTAAGGTATGAATAAGGTTGGAGAAGATTGAATGGTTATCCAATACTGCCTAATCTAGGCTTCTTCTGAATATCTTCAGCAGGGTCTCAACAAGAGTAATACACCTTCCTTGAACTATTACAGGACTCAAATAAAATAAAAATGCATGACCTGAACATTAGACTAAACTAAACTTGACTGACTTAGTAACAGACTGGACTCAACCAACTAGAAAAAATATAGGACTTCTATAGTTAGAGTTCCAAATGGAACCCTGCAACCTTTTTTTACTCTTGCTCCTGCACCATATGTCAAAGTACAAGATTATATTTTTTTTTCATTTAGCGTTGATCAGCTTTATATAGGCTAATATCTGGATTCAAGACATGGTTTGTTCTGCGTTTGGTCAAATGTTCTCAACCCATCCTAGCTATATCCACTTTGTTGGATTGGTTCAGTTTCCATGCATCAAAAAATGAAATATCAATGCTCAGCCTTTAACAATATAAGATTCCAATATTTGATCTAGATGGCAATTTTTATGTAATGATAATTTTTACAGTAGGCTTTTCATATATAGGCCAGTCATTCTATAGGTCATAACTCTTACTGTTGTTAATAAAGATGATTTGACCCCTTTTCACCTTGGGCTCTTGAATACAGTAAAATCAAGTTCCTAAATTTTTGTGAATCTCAACCCAACCTGACTGTGGTATTTAGCCATCATCATTTCTCTCCTGTTTCCCTTTAATCTCTTGAAACACTGCCAAAGCTCCAAGCCAAGTCAAAGATCCAGCATACAATGCTTATTTCATGCTAGTGATCATCATGAGATGGCTTGATTTTTAATGGATTTGATTCTTTTCATCATGCTTTGGGTTGATGAATGAAGAAGTTGTTGGTCTTTCTTTGTTTCTCCACTTGATTTTCTTTGAATGGATGTTCTTCAGATGTCCTCTATACAAAGACTTTTTCTTTCTTACTCTTTCCCTATGTATTCTCTAGTTCCCAGTGCTATCAATGATGAAATTGGTGAGTTCTATGTTGAATTGATTGCAGAGCTTATATGCGTGGCATGTGCACTGCATGTATGGGTGCATACGCATATACTATTTTTTAGCTATTTTAAAATACATATAACATATTAAATACACTTATGGTATATACATTTTTAATTGATTAATAACAATACAACTAATAATTAGTGTTTATTGCCTAGTAACTAATACCTAATAGCAATAATTAGAGCATAATCAATATTTTAACATTATTAATTTATGCATTTGGCCCATCTAAAATCTACATCAAGCCTAACCATTAGCTTGAACACACTTCACCTGCGTTGGCCCACATATGTGGCTGTAAAATGCTAAACATACATACATGCGTTGAGCTGGACTGCCTTTTTGGTCCATATGTGGTGTGAACCTACATATACTAACTGCATATGTGTATTCGAGTGCATATATGGCCATACACACTGCCTTAATTTTAGATACTGAGTTGTTGTTATTACGTATCTCAACTAAAATTAAGACTTTAGAGTCCACTAAAATTAAGGCTTAAAAGTATATTCTTGGGTAATGATTGGTAGCTATTGGCAATGGAATAGCTGTGCATCTGCAATGCAAGTGTTGCATGGGAGTCTTTAACTACTTGTTATGGGGATACTCTTATCAGCCTATAAGAGTACCATATCGGTTTCATTTACAACACTAAAACAATCATTGTCCACTTTTGGTGGGCTTCCTTGTCTGTCGTACTGATTCTAGTAAAATGATATAATGAAGTAAAAAAGGGAAGTTGTCCTAAAGCGTGCCAAAGTCTCTGAACCAATAAAAGGAGGCAAGCTATCCCTAAATTGGGAAGGACCCTATTGGATCTTGAAACATTTCACAAGGAAGTATACTGGATCGAAGAACTTGATGGAAAGCCAATTCCCCGCACATGGAATGCACAAAATCTCCACATGTATTGCCAATAATATATGAGTCCATTTGTGGGGAGTAAAAAGGGATTTCCAACATACTGCTTCATCATCCAGCCTCCCTACAAATTAAAGATTAACTTCTTGACTCCACATCTATGAGTCCAGTTGGCTCATAGTTGGGAGACATCGATCTCCCAGCTCACAGTTAACAGACACACACTTTCTGACTCTACGTCAGATGAGTTCAGTCAGCTCATGTCTCCCAACTCACAGTTAACGGAGCTCACTTTCTGACTCTATGTCAGATGAGTTCAGTCAGCTCACAGTTGGGGGACGTCGATCTCTTGGCTCACAGTTGATGGACGCCCACTTTCTGACTCCATATCGGATGAGTTCAGTTGGCTCACATTGAAAGACGTCGACCTTTCAGCTCACAGTTGACATACGCAAGCTTTCCAACTCCATGTTGGATGAGCCAATCGCTTATAGTTGGGAGACATCGACCTCTTGGTTCACAATTGATGGATGCAAACTTTTTGACTCTGCGTCGGATCAGCTCACAGTCGGGGGACGTCGATCTTTCGGCTTACAATTGATGGACGCCCACTTCCCAACTTTGCATTGGATGAGTTCGGTCAGATCATAGTTGATGGACGCTCGCTTTTTGACTCCGCATCGGATGAGTCCAGTCGGCTTGCAGTTGACAGACGCTCGCTTTTTGACTCCACATCGGATGAGTCCAATTGACTCACAGTTGAAATGTCAACCTTTCGGCTCATAGTTGACGGATGCAAGCTATTTGACTCCGTGTTGGATGAGTTCAATCGGCTAACAGTTGGGAGACATCGACCTTCTGGCTCATAGTTGACGGACGCAAGCTTCTTGACTCCACGTCGGATGAGTCCAATCAGCTCACAGTTGGGAGAGGTCTACCTTCTGGCTCATAGTCAGCGGATGCCAACCTTCCCTCCCTGAGTTGGGAGATGATCACTGGCCACTCTTAGCCGATCAAGCGGCAGTCAAAGGGGTATCTCCATAGGAGAGAGTCGGATGGAAGCCATTCATAAGCAAGCGAGTGCCCAATCTCAAGGACATGCTAAAATAGTTGTGGATTCAGAAGCAATTCATAAAGGAAAAGGGGTATCTCCATAGGAGAGAGTCGGGATGGAAGCCAACATATAAAAGTAAATGCAAAGGCAGAGCTCTATGCATGTACTTAGAAGACCAATTCGTGAAGGAAAAAGGGATCTCTTTATTAATATACAAGTATAAATATAGAAGATGGAGTCGACGAGTCGAATTACAAAAGTAGTAGAGAAACAAAACAAAATATAGAGAAAGTCTAAAAGAAGGGTGGTCTTCAATGGTCGACCGGTTCCATCGATCTGATCGCCTCCATCGTGGCCTCCACCAAAGTACCCACCTCTGACACCATCCAGGAAACTACTCCCCGGATTGACTCCCCCTCGGGTGGTGGCAGTGCGCTCTCAGCAGCACCTTCGGGTGCCAGGCTTGCAGTTCCTTGGCGATCCCCCCCTTCGGCTTCAGTGGCATCATCATTTTCAACCACGCCAACCGTCATGCTTGCCGGTTGCTCCACTAGCTCTTCGGTGGTGATGGCAAGCTTGCAACATGTAGGACCCGGGACACCTTATTCTTGCATTCCTTGAATCCTTTGAGGAACGCATCATATGCTGCCTTGGCAACCTCCTCATGAAAGTCGATGGAGTCTTTGTAGGCCTCCATAGCCTTAGCGGCCTCGGCCTGGCAGCTTGGGCCTTGAACATAGCCTAGGAGGTATCCCTCCTTGCCTTGGTAGCCTCTTCCCTTGCCACCTGTACAAGGATCTTGATGGCCTCGACCCTTGCTTTGGCATCCTTGGCTCTCGCCTCTGCCTTCTTGCTCTTTATTTTTGGCTCCATCAATCTGTACTTCAAGTGCCATTACCTTGGTTGAGGCATCGGCCCACCTCAATTCGGCTACCTCCGAATGCTCGGCCTCAACTTTGGCCTTCTCCTCTACCTTTGCGAGCCGAGCCTTCAGCCCCCGGCTAGCCTCATGGTACCTTGGAGCTTCTAGAGTTCTTGGCCCAGGCTGCCTCGCGAGCCAGAGCGGCAGCAAGTTCCAGCCTTACGTTATCCACCTGGACCTGAGCGGTGGCAGCCCTACCTGGGCAATGCGGGAGGACTTCGCAGTCCAGAGACATGCATCCCAAACAGTGAGGACACTGCTCGCCATCTACAAACAAGGAAGCAAGAGTTAGCACACCAAGTAGCTAGGGAAGCAATAAGTCAGAAAGGTGAATTGGGAATCACTTACCCTGAGTATTTGGGGGAAGAGATCACTCGGGATATCTCCCATACCTCGATGGCGGGTCTTCTCCTGATCCCTTGGAAGGAGGACACACTCTAGCAGTCGTTCAGTCAGTCGGCTATCGTGGAATGTTGAAGCCTCCGGGGGAATCGTTAGGGTAACCCGAGTGTTTCCCCCATCCCTGATGCGCTCGGGGGTCATCGGTTCCCCCACGAGGCTGCTGGGAGCCGCCTCCTCCATGGCCGGTGCCTCGATGGTAGGCGAAGGCATAGAAACAAACCTGAGAGTCTCCATCACCTCAAGTACGGCACCGGAGTCATCGCCGCCCATCACTCCTGGGCTGTGGAGGGGCTTCCTCCATCCTTGGCTACGTCATTGCCACCGGGCGGGTAGCCGAGTCAGAGTTGGTTTCCCTTGGGCGGGACACCAGGACTACCTCAACCGGGGTTGCCTCGCTGCAAACCCATTGATGTTGAGGTTGAGGCAGTATCGGGCATGACACCAAGGTTTCTTCATCTCCTTCCCCATGTCATCGGCCACCTCTTTCCTCTTTTTGTTGACCCCCTTTAATTGCTCAATGGAGAACTTCATCCCTGCGATAAGTACACAAAATATTAGTGGGAGAAAGGAGAAAAAAAAGGAAAAACAAAAGAAAGAAAATGCCCCAATGCTCACCTAGGGTCGGTGTCGAACTCACAGAATCAAATAAGTTCCTCTTGAACAGAAGATCTCGACAGGGAGGGATCTGGGAGGTTAACAGCTAGTCAAAACCTTCCTGTCCACTTACTCCACTATCGAGTTCCTGTTTCCAGACTAGTCTGGCTCCCCCCACCTCTTTCTCACACTGCCTATATGAGTGAAGAAGTGGAATTTCCATCCCTTGATGAAGGAGGGAAGGTCGAGCCTAAGTACCCTACCCTGCCCGGGGGAAAAAAACCACCATCCCACTTCACTGAGATGGCAGTGAAGGGAATACAAGGCCCGAAACAAGGAAACCCTAGCCACCATGCCATGGTAGTGGCAGAGCACAATGAAGATGCTGATGGTCCTAAAGGAGTTTGGAGATAGCTGCACCAAGAGAAGGTCATATCTCTTCAAGAGGCTAGCTACAAAGGATGGAGGGGAAGACAAAGTCTCGCCCTAAAAAATTTCTCATACATGATGACCCCTTTGGCAGGGTCGGCGATCACCCTATCGTCGAGACTAGGGACAAACAACCTAATACCCTTAAGAATCCTATATCAACCCTAAGGTTTTCCACCTCTGACTGGGTCATTGTCGAAGGGATGCTCTTTGGACCATCCAAATTTGGAATGGCAACGGGAGGAGTAGGATGCATCTGAGCCACCGAAGGCTCATGGGCTACTGCACCGCTAGCCTTGCTGCGCAACTAAAGAGGAACATCATCCTCAGAAGAAAAAGAGGAGGAAACCACGAACTTCTTGCCCTTCCTACGAATGAGCTTAGGGTCCATAGCTACTTTGAAGGAGAAAGCCTAAAAGGACGATCCGAAGAAAGATAGAAAGGGCCAAGGAGACCAACCTACGGAACAAGAAAGAACACCCAGAAGACTTAGAGAATGGAAGAAGAAGAAACTCTTTGCCCTTCTCTTTCTCTAAGAGTACTGGAAGCACTGAGAGCTTGGAAGGATGGACAAGAGGCCTTTTATTTAGGATTTTTAAAGTAGAAATATCAATGCACCCAATGGCATGGCCACGTGGATGATCAACCGGCAAACGGCCCTACAGTGACACCTAGGAGAATGCAATTTGCAATAGGCTTATGATGAAGGTACGTAGCTCCTTGCTTTTTGAGAGTGTCACCTCGATTCTACACGATGGCTCGCCATATACCAATGGCTCTATGATTAATGGCGCCCAAATGTTGATGTATTGAGGCTTTACACTCCTTTCGCTTGGTGGGCGATAAGCACATGTCCGCATAAGCTCAGGAGTGCGGGAGGCATATGATGAGGCTGATAGAACAATACCCAATCAACAGTGATGACCGCACCTCCAGTCAGCCATATGGGTAGGACCTCCAATCGACCATCCGGATAGGACTCCGGTCGGCCATTCGGGTAGGACCCCTAGTCGGCCATCCGGATAGAACTTTCAGTCGGCCATCCAAATAGAACCTTCAGTCAGCCACCCGGATAGAATTCCTTGTGGGGCCCACACGTGTGACCCCTTCTGCCCACAAAGGCCTGCACGACCTCCCACGATCCTGAATCTCAATAGAGATATTCTCTTAACCATGGACGTGGAGGCAAATCCTGCCAAATCTGCAACGATCGCCTTGGCCTAGTAAATCCTGCCAATCTTGATATATCACGCGGGGAGCAAATCCTGCTAATTCAGTTACAGCCACTCTGACCTGTAATACACACTCTGACAGTCAGTTACGCTGGGACCTCCATGAGTTTAAATAAATGGGTAAGAGAGGCCTTCGACTAGGTAAGAGGTGAGAGGCACATACACACTGGTATAGAGCACCTCTCCTTAAGATTCTAAGACTCTCAAACTTTTTTTGAAACTTACGGCTGCGGCTTAGAGTACTAACTTAAGCGTTGGAGTGTTCCTGTCAGAATCCTCAGCCTAGAGACTTCTTACAAGTCCTCGATTGAGCAAAGCTCATTAAAAGATCCTTGGTGGAGAAGACGATAGGATGCTCGTCAACGGTCAAGGGGGTATCTTGGAAACAATATCTATGATATATATCATCGTGCAACCTACATATTTCATATGTAATTTTTTTTAAAATAAATAATAAAATGGCTCGCTTACCACTTGGGAACCGATGCTTGTGTCCACTCTTCAGTTCTTTTAAAAACCTCACCAAAAGGTATGAAGACATAAAAAAAAAAAAAAAAAAAATCAAAACACCCCTCAAGTTAAGGTCATGTTCATATACTGTCATCATCTTAGGATTTGGTCTAAAGAGCATATGACCGGCCGTGTCATATTCTGGCACCGACCGGACGGATTAAAAGTGAGACAACCTCAGAGCATCATATCTTTCCTGTGCCAAAGCATCAGAAAACCCGACAATAGCTTCTTGAAGACAAAAAGAAAATGCTAAAACCATTAATAAATCAACGCATTAGGAGTTTATTAAGTTTTTTTTTTTTTGGATCCAATATAATTCTATAAGTGATATTTATGCATGGTCTGGCGCATTGGAGGGGCCAACAGTAGAGGAGGGAGTGATCGAATTCAAGGTAGGCCGGGTCTTATGCATCCAAAGTTTAAACCAATTTCCCCTTAATCCCGTTGCTGCGCAGAACCTGTTAAGCTTTCCCTCATCGCGAACCTAATCTTTCTGCGAACGACCTCATTTGCTCCTTCTGTCTCTTGCTAAGCTTTGGTTGCCTCCCCTTCCTCTCTGGGTCCCTTAGGCGAGGCACAGGCACCCTGCCATCTCTTGCCTCCCCTATCACTGGTTGCTGCTCCTCGCCTGGCAACATCGGAGGTATTAGTGGTGGTGGTATCTCCATGTTTGCCCTACTTTGACGGCTCACTGGGAAAACCTGGGAGGGCATTGGCTGTAGTGGAGCTTGATTTGGAGAGGGTGGAGAATTAGACGTGATTGTCGTGATTGGCAACGGTGCCAATGCCAATGTAGATGCTGGTAGTGAGTGAATCTGGTTTCTGGATTGGCCAGCAACATCGCTAATCAGGAGGGAAACTCCATTTTCTTTATGGAGATGGTGGAGTACTTGTTGCAGTGGAAGCAATTGTGGCAACCACAAGTAGCACATGTTGGAGTCTCCTTCACTAGGCATAAATTTTTGACAGCCATCATGGTTGAAGCGTCCTCAATCGGCAGCATGGTTCGTCCTAGTTAACATCGAAAGCTATTAGAAACTAGCTCCTAGCTAAACATATTGATAATGATCATGTGCTAGTAAACACCTTACTAGTTAAGGCCTGGAAAGCAAATACTTTTACCCATATAATTATTTCAGAGATTTTTAGCATCAGGAATTTAGATAATAACAATGAATATATGGTGAAGTAAAAAAAAATCTAAAGTTATTTTTAAAAATCAGGATGCTAAATTCGTTGGATGCACTCTTGTTTTCTTCCCGGCCTCAATACTGGTACTGCCCATGTCAGATAATATCAATTGGTCAAGCAGTACACAGAAGGCAAGGGAGACACTGGAAGACAATGTCAGATAGGTGATTGAAATTGTCCCATTGTTTCCATCAGTTGCAGGTGAAGACGTGAGAGCGTAGAAATCCAAAATTTCTACAAAGTAATCAGACATTATTATTATTATTATTATTATTATTATTATTATTATTATTATTATTATTATTATTATTATTATTATTATTAAGTGTTGACGCAGACTACATGCAATGGATCTATATGTTGTTCTTGCTTCCACCACACGTCGAATACTCGTCATCCTTGACTGGTTAACCGATCTTGCTGGGTCTTACCTTGATCACAAGTAGCATACATCGATCTGTTGGGATGTTACAGGCAAGGAACCTGTAATATATCGTTAAATTTTATCTGCAATCAATTTGCTATGACATGCAGCAAAGCAACCCACTACTTCATTACTTAATTCAGAAGCAGCAGCAATAACAGGCAGCACATTATGAGAATGAAGAAAGCAGATCACACATTAAGAGAAAGAAGAAAACAACGCAGATATATGATTTCTCAGAGGAAAATCCAACGCGAACTTTCTTAAAGAAAGACACATGACTGAGGTAGGGAAAAACTCCTGAATAAGAGATCTATTACATTATTAATATTTTTGGCTCTACTATAATTGTAGAAGTGATATATATATTTATGCATGGTTTGTTGGATTGGAAGGGCCAGCAGCGGAGGAAGGAGTGCAAAAGGTCGCCCGGGTTTTATGCATCCAAAGTTTAAACCAATTTCGCCTTAATCCCATGGCTGCGCAGAACCTCTTGAGCTCCTCCTCGTCCTGCTCTCGTACTCGCCAACTTAATCCTTCAGCGAACAACCTCATTTCCTCCTTTTGTCTCTCGCTAAGCTTTGGCTGCCTCATCCTCCTCCTCTCTGGGCCCCCTGGGCGAGTTACAGGCGCCCCACCGTGCCTTGCCTCCGCCGTCACTTGCCGCTGCTCTTCCCATGGCACCATCGAAGGTATTGGTAGCGGTGGGATTGTCATGTTCGCCCTCTTTTGATGGCACGTCGGGCACTCCTGGCAGGGCATTACTTGAGCTGATGGTGGTGGGTGAGTCCGCTCTCTGGATTGGCCGGCAGCGTTGCCAATCGGGAGGGAGACTCGGGAGAGGGTGAGGTACTTCTCGCAGTGGAAGCAGCTATGGCTACCGCAAGCGGCACATCTCTCGATGTCTCTCTTGCTGGGCATAAATTATTGGCAACCATCGTAGTTGAAGCCTCCGCGATCGGCGGCATGGTTCCTCCTGCACCTGCCATAACCCTGCATCTCTCACAGAATGTGCCCGTCCTGTTGAAGTCTGAGCCAGATGGGAGGAACCGGCAGTCTTTTTTAGGCAACGTAAAAGATTCCTTAATAATTATGCAAATATTTCATATATCTTATGTTGTGCATATATATCCAAAAGATAACCTCCAGCGTGTGGTGAAAGAAAATATGAATTTATTTACTAGGAATCTTTCGCCAAATCCATTGGATCAGACCATGCATGTTTTCCTTTCACTGCGATCCAATATCTGCCCACAGAATGTCATGGAATGGGTTTTGGTGACCGGGCAGTATCATTCTAATTTGGTTAAAATGCGTGGTCATGATGGTTTCTTTTCAGAAATAATTAACTACTTTTAAGGCCCGAGCATTCAATACCACTTGTTTTAAGTATGATTTTGATAACTATCGTAATGGGTGGTAACCAAATTTTGTAAATTCTGTCCTAGCGCACAAAGGTGGGAAAAAATCTACTACAAGAATTTTTTAAATTAGCGATACCAAAATGGGATCGCTAAATCTAAAAAATTCATGGCTAATTCAATTAGCAACGCAATAGTGATGTCGAAAATTTTATCATTAAAATGATCATCGTAGCGAAAATTAGCGACGCCAAGAATTTTCACCGCTAATTAGTGACTATTTTAGCGATGCCAGTACTGGCATCGCTACTTAGCGGGGCATGATTAGCGATACCAGTTAATCAAGATTAGCAATGCCATGAGGCGTCGCTAATTAGAGATGCCAATGGCATTGCTAATCTTTGATGAAGATTAGCACGCCAATATCGAAGATTAGCCATGCCAATAAGGAGTCGTTAATTTTTTTATAAAAATTTGTAAATTTTATTTTATTAATTTTAATTAACCTACTTAAATAATATTCAATTTTAATAAAAAATACATTCATGGATAGAATATTTCATTAAAAATAGAAATAGAATATCAAAAATTAATATATTAATAATAGAAACCAGTACCATACAAATATAAAAAAAGTATTACATCATAAAATACAATATAATGTTAAAATATAAATGTCGATCAAATAGAGGGAGGGTCATTTGGAGTTGGAGGTGGAGCAAAAAATTGCGTGAGACATATGCATGACCAATTATCGAATCTTCTCACTACTTTAAAATTTAAATATAGCAACCCTTTTTTGCCGACGCTTGGGGAAGCGTGGGAAATTTATTAAGTCTGCCGACGCTTTTAAAGCGTCGAAACAATTTACCCTAATTATATTAGCACGCCTAATTATATTAGAGATCTCTAACGGCTACTCATAATGAATGCGCTCTTCTCGCTATTTCCATTAGATATCCGTGATCTCCATAATCATCTCTAATCTCACACGTTCCGCAATAGAACGCTCAATCTGCTCGTAATCGTCGGTGCCACCCTGACTGAAAGAAAAGGAACTACATCGGGGGAAGAATGCAGAAGCTTTGGCACTTAGACCATAAACTCTACAATCGTTTGGCTATGCACCAATAGCCTCTAAGAAGATGCGGTCACTCTCCTACGGTGAAGGATCGAGCATGGACCCTCCTCCCTCCTCTAATGGTTGCATAGTCTGTGATAATAGTTCATCCATATGTGTCTCAAGAAATACATATAATGCAACTCATATTGGAGGAAATATATCAATAAACACATCATGTTTTCAATGATTTACTTACTCTGATGCACTAGGAGCGACTGTTGACTTAAGATCAATCTATTCTCAGATGGGTCGCCTTGAACAACTGTCAGTGCCCTGAATTGGCGCCTTCCTTCAGCCTATGAAAAACAATGTTTGAAATTTGTAGTTATGCTAATTTTAAAAAACGTATCATTAATAAGTATACAGAACTAATAAATTTATATACTTACAAGACGATATCGATGCTCCTCAATCAAAATGGATCTCGCTATGGCAGGAGAGATCAGTGCTCGGACCACCTTTCTTTGATCGATGGTTTGAGCTAGCTTTGGCCGACCTCCTCCGCTACTGGGGATCCGCCCGCTACTATAGCCAGCCAATTCAAATAAAATCGAAGATATGTGCGGGGCGTTTCAATGCCCTCCTCCAGTAGCATAAATTATCAGAGTATCGGGGGCGAGCAAGTGAAGTCCAAGCTATTTTAACTGAAGGAGTGAGGGTTAGATCCCACTCAAATTCTTTTTGTAAGCAGAATAATTGTGAATATGCATATTGTAATAAATAAATAATACAGATAAATGTTGATAATATGACATTATAAATGCATAAGTAATATCATGCAAATATAAAATACATACCCAAAACTCTATCCAGTAGAACTCCCTTACCTCCTCACTAAGGCACTCCCAACAATAGCACTCTGGGTCTGCACGCCTCTTAAATATATCGGTGATGTGCTTTGAGACAATATGTCTCTCTACAAATTTATGCAAGTATAGGAAAGCATAAGATATAATTTAATAATATAGCAATTGTATGAATAAATTTAAATGATGATAGAAATACACTCAGTGGCCATCAATCAATAGAAGCCTCCTCCTTTCAGTGAAGGAAGAATTGTTGCTCGATGATGACCCAGCAGATGATCCCAGCATTTTCTTAGCAGATGTCTCTCGGACATGGTGCCTCTATCTAGAGGAGCTATCATGTGCTGCATCAGAAGAGTCATCGCTTGTGCCAGCAGACTGCCTCCAAGCTATGAATCATCCACGACCCCTCATAGTGCTGTATATATAGTATAATTAGAATGATCTAAAAAAGCATGAAACAAAAATTTTATTTTCAAATTATAATTAGAGGTATATGTTTCCCAGATATAGCAACCCAAGCGGGAGGATGAATTGAGTTATTTAAAAATTAATTAGCAAGTATGTGCACTTTAAAAATTTTATAAATAAATTAATAACGTGTAGTGAAGTGATGTGACTATATGCAAGAAACATAGCAAAGAGATCAATCAAACACAAGAGATTTATAGTAGTTCGGTGCCAACCCTAGCACCTACATTCACTTCTCAAGAATCTCTTGGAAATTTCACTAACACCACTAATCGACTTGGCTAGCAAACTTGTTTATGGGCACAAGCGAGCCTTACACCTAGCCTTCCGGACTAGTCTTCTTATTTACGGGTATAAGGGACCTTACATACTAGCCTTCCGGGCTAGCACTTGTTTTCGAGTATAAGCAAGCCTTACAAAATCATACACGGATAGATCCCTATCCTTACAAGTTTCACAACTGTAAAACACAATCTCAAAGCAGAAGAATTAGTGACACCAGTTAATCAAGATTAGCGATGCCATGAGGCATCGCTAATCAAGCATCGCTAATAGTGACACCATAATGTATCGCTAATTAGTTATGCACGAAGGCATCGCTAATTAGCAACGTGATAAGTTTATTCATTATCCTAATTTAACCATTAAAATAAATATTAAATACTTTAAATGTATTAAGAATTGATACTTTTTATGGATGTTTACAGAAAAGGAACCTATAGATAAAAAGAGTTCATTTTTGGAGTCCAACGATGTACATGCACTCAAATCAGGTCTTTGTTTGCATAAAAAGGAAGAAAGATGATTTCGCATGATTCTGATGCGAACTAAGGCAGGTGATGTTGAACGGATGGCTGAGAAATTTTTTCATGATATCTAAACAATCTTGAGCCTGATTGACTCCAACTTTGACTAGGAAGAAGCCCTAAACAAGCTCTAAAAAAAGGACCTTAGGCATCTCTCAAGGGAGAGAAGTTTTCTCCAAAGTTTTTTTTTTTAATTTTCTTTTATTTAGATCATTGTATATAGGCTTATGAGAGAAAAATTATGGAGAGAATGCTGGCGCAGTAATGCGTTACTAGATTCTTCAACTTGGGATGATGATGAAGCCTGTAACCAGGTTTCATCTTTCTTTTTGTTCTTAATTACTATGCAATAAAATCATGCTTTTCTTCCATATATCTTTTGAGTTATTTTTTTTATCATGGTTTTGATCTGGCATACACGGCTTATACCTTTATCGACGTGCCATGATCTAAGGATACGGTATGTGCCTAAAAGAGATAGATCATAGTATGGTAGTTTAGACCTCTAATTTTATAAATAATTAGATAGTTTATACTCTAAACGGACGTGCCATGATCTTCTGATACAGCCCATGCCTGACAAGAGATAAATTATTCTAATCTAAATTTGTAAAAATTATTGTTATTGCAATAAAAAAAAAGAAGATAAAACCTGTGTGCATGGTGGATTTGGATTCCTATGTTGCTTCTCTTAATTTATTAATTAATTAGTTGTTATCTTTTAAAACCACTATTCTAAATATAATCCTCTATAAATAATTTTTTTATTTTTTTATGAAATAATTGCTCTTAATTCCTGAGGATACAATCCTGATTCACCACTAGCTATAGTAGTAAGTAGGATTTATTTTTGACCACCAACGACAGCGATCAAATTTTGGCACCGTTGCTGGGGATCCAAGCATGATTAGCTCAAAAAAAATTAAAAAAATAAAAAATTCATAAATTTTCTCTTAATTTTATTCTTATTTCTGATTTTTTATTATTCTATTATTATTCATGCTTCTATATAAAAAAAAGAGTAAAAAATATCCTTTTTTGTTGAATAGTTATTACCCTCTTTAGCTTATTACTTTTTATGAGTTACCTTAATTATTAGATTTTCTTATTTTCTTTTTAACATTAAAAAAATTACTTTCCTTCTTATTATAAATCCACTTTTAACCTAATTAACTTTTTTTTAATTAACTTACCTTAAAGAACCTAAAAGAAAACCCTAAAATACTTTCCATAAAACATTATTAATTTAAGGAAATAAATAATAAACTTTAAAAACTTTCTAACTTGTTTAGACACCTTGTTTTAATTGCATTACATTTTTATGAAATACTTTAAGGGTACAACCCTTAATAACATAAGGTAGGGATTTCATCACCCTTCCTTAGCCCACAAACCACATCCTGCATACTGCATAACCCTAAGCTATTAATTTAAAATTAATTAGATGGTGGCCCTAAGGACTTTTGAACTCACTAGGACAAGGGATCCTGAGAGTTTGACTGGCTCAGTATTAACTAGTTCATTGGTGTCTAGGAAAGGGATTCAAGGATGATGCAGCCCTGAAGGAAAGTGGTTCTTTAATTAGTTCCATTGTTTGACTTGGCTAATTAATTTGGTATCTAAGGAAAGCAACGGAGGGACCCCCACTGACCTTACCCTTACCTGGCCAATTGCTAATTAGTATATGACTTCGAAGATTCAAAGGCAACTTGGCAGTTAGGAGCTATCTAGATATAAGGTAACCCTAGGGTAGAGAGTCCAGTGCTTGACAACTTATTTTTTCTAACAGAAGCTTTAGCCTAATTAAGACACTCTTCTCTATCGTCTCTAAATCTAGTATTCCTTAGGTTCTTATCTTTAGACTTCTTCTTTCTCTTTCTTCCCTCTTCTTCTCTTCTCTCTCTACATAACATAAAAAAATTCAAAATTGCAAAAAGGAGTCCGATCGATTAGTAAGGATAGATCTAGACCCTACCCTTGACGAAGAAAAAGTAACTATGAAGGAATTAGGACATTCTCTTAGCCTAAGAGAATACTGCTACCCAATTGAATCTACCAACCATCATGCAATTAACTATCCCAAACAAATGCGGCCAGTTTTGAGAGTAAGCCTCAATTATCAACATGCTCCCTAAATTTACAGGAATTGAGGATACTTACATTTTTATTATAGAATTTAAGGAAGTATATGATACTATGAGAATGCATGAACTTTCAGAAGATGCTATAAAACTTAGGCTAATTAACTTTGCTCTTAAGAAAAATGCCAAAATGTGGTTGTATAGTTTACCTACTTAGTCAATCTTAACCTGAAAAGGTTTTGTTAAAGCATTCTTGAGAAAATTCTTTTTACATCATTAAACAGCCAAGTTAAGAAACAAAATTGCCCAATTTCATCAATTAGGGGGAGAGCCTTTCTGGAAGTGTCTAGACCAATTTAAGAATATGTTAAGCCAATGTCCACACCAAAGGATAGAGACTTGGAGGTTATGTCAAACCTTCTATGAAGGTCTAAACCTAAACTACAGAACTATGCTCGATCGATGTGTCAGGGCAACTTTATGCAGAAATCACCCAATGAAGCTTGGCAGTTTTTAGAAGATTTAGCAGAAAAGAGCCTACAATGAAAGAAAACTAAGGAATTTGAACCACACCATAAGAGATGGTATGCACCAGTGCTCTCCATCTATAGTTGAAAAAGCTAAGATGGCATCTCTGATTCGTAGGATAGAAGCCTTGAAACTTAAGGGACATGCTTCGATAAATAATGTAAATCAAGTGGCTGCACCTATCTGCACTAGATGTAATGAGTCAGGACATATAGTAGAAGAGTGCCCACACTTCATGATCCAAATTGAAAACAGTTGTGCATAGGTGAATGCAACCTATCAAAGAACAACCAGCAATCCTTATGCACCAACCTACAACCCAAGGTAGAGGAACCATCCAAACTTTGCCTGATCACAAGGTCCTAGTGCTGGTGGTCCCAACTTCAACCAACCTAACCCAAGGCCCAATTTTATAGAAAATAACCCATCAATCAATGAGAATGAAAAGAGGTATAGTTTCCAAGACAAGGCCCTGAAAACCCTAGTTAAATCCCAAGCTGACACCTATACCATGATAAATAGCACCAACGCTACCCTGAATAACTTTATGCAAAACACAGGGTAATAACTATGCACTAATACTCAGGTATAACTTGTTTGAAGATGTAGGTAGGTTAGTTAGCCACAATCATAAGTGAAAGAGAATGGGATAAGCTACCGAGTCAACCCGAAGCTAACCCTAGGAACCTAAACATCCAAGGATCAAACCAAGGAGCCAGATTAACCAACTAAGTATCATTCATACATTAAGATCTGAAAAATAAATAGATAACTAGGTGGGTACATATGAAATAGAAGAATTAGAAGCCCACCACTTGAACAACTTATTGAGCTGGATCAGCCAGAAATATCTGAGGCATCAGAGTATGATGTAATGCTCAACACACCAACTGAGCTCATGCCAGAAAGAGAACCAAAAATTAGGATTGTAGTACCATTCCTAAATAAACTTAAGCCCAATCAAAATTTAGCCCAATTTGATAAAATTTTGAAGGTCTTTAAGCAAGTTAAAGTGAACATCCCCTTACTGGACATGATCCAACAGGTTCCAAGCTATGCTAAATTCCTTAAGGATCTATGTACCAAAAAGAAGACCACCAATGTGCCCTAAAAAAGCCTTTCTGGTAGCCAGTGTGAGCTCTTACCTATCAAACCATATGCCAGTGAAATACAAAGATCTAGGGTCACCTACTATTTTATGCATTATGGGGAACATGCATCCTCATAAATAGGGCTCTATTAGACTTAGAAAAAAGTGTTAATATATTGCCATACTCTGTATATGAGCAACTAGGGTTAGGAGAACTAAAGCCTACGATAATGACCCTATAACTAGCAGATTGCTCATTGAAAGTATCCAGGGGAATAATAGAGGATATGTTGATCAAAGTTAATGACTTTATCTATCCGATGGATTTTATGATTTTAGAAACTGAGCGGTGACAAACACAAAGATCCACATCCCAATGATTTTAGGTAGCCCATTTTTAGCGACAGCTAATGCCCTAATTAATTATCAAAATGGATTAATAAAACTTTTCTTTGGAAATATATCAATTAACCTTAATATTTTTAATCTTACCATTACACATCAAATGAGTAACTCAAATTATGTTCAAGATACTATTTATGATCTAGTTAACCTTAGTGATAAAGAGCTTAACCTAAAAATCTGCATGAACCAAGAAGAAAAAAAAATTAATGAGGTTGCTATAATTGATGAAAAATCAAGATGGAAACTTCCAATTGAACTACTAGAGAAAGTACCTGAACCATGACCCAAACCATCAAAAGAGGAAGTACCCAAATTAGAACTAAAACCACTTTCCAAGCACCTTAAATATGCATACCTAGATACATCAGAAATCCTATCTATGATTATTTCCGCCGACCTAGACTCCTCACAAGAAGGGAAACTACTAAATGTCCCAAGAGAAAATAAAGAAGCATTAGGGTAGACCATGGCTGACATAAAAGGGATTAGCCCCTCGATCGTTCAACATAGGATTCACTTAGGGGAAGAAGCCAAGCCTACAAAAGAACCCCAAAGGAGACTTAACCTAGCCATAAAGGAAGTAGTAAGAAAAAAGATCATAAAACTCCTTGACAATGGTATAATTTATCCTATTTCAGATAGCACTTGGGCTCCTGTGCAAGTGGTGCCCAAGAAGTCAGGAGTCACTATATATGATATAAAATGACAATAATGAGTTGGTGTTAGGAATTATGTATGCAAGACATGAATCAAATTCATGAAAATGCAGCAGATGATAAAATACAAAATTTTCAGATACCTAGGATCCTTAGGAACAAATTCATTAAATTAAAAATAAAATCTAAAACATTAGCCATTACTCCATCTCGTCAGGCAAGGAGGGTTTCTTCATAGTCCCGCTGAGGGCGACTGACTAGATGACATGTGGCTAAATAGGAGATTAGGGTACTTGAACCAATAGGCCTCGATTCTCTAAAATTCTCCATATTAATGTCTTTAGTTCCCCGCTCGATGGCTTTAAAAAGGGAAGGACTGGTGTCATCCATAGCCATATTTTTTTCAAGTCTTCAGCGCTTTACCTTCTTATCTCTTTATTTTCTTCTCAGAGCACTCCTCGCTATGGAGGCAACCTCAGGTTGCTTGGCTTTTGGGCATGCTGAAGAGCCGAAGCTTGGAACCTTCTTCTATGAAGAACACCTTGAGGTTGGCATCCGTCCTTTGCTTGGCAATCGAGGGGATGATGGAATTTTATGATATTCCATTCTGCTAGCCATGTCACAGATAGCTGGTACTACACTGTGGGCTTCATCTTTGTGTACAAGTTCATGGGAATGCCAGCAAAGGTGCTCTTGATGAAAGATGCTATTCCCTTTGATCAAGGGTTGGACTAACAATGAGGAGCCTAACAGGGCTCCGCTCATATCGATGCTGGAGATCGAAGGTCTCATGGTCCTCTTCGATGTCTAGTCCAGATCTCGAGGTTTAGATGAGGGGGCACTGAAGAGCAGACCATGCAGAAAAAATAAGGGGTAGTTTAGCCTGGTCTCACTGAGCCATAAGTAAAATGATATTAATGATGGCTCCAAATCTCCTCCACCAACAAAAAAGATTAAATAAATATCAGCCCAACAAGGGTGAGCCAACATGGGAACCGGTGAAGGATGTAAAGCTCAAAGTAGGCACAGTACTGCCTACAATTGATCAGGTCTGGACCTTATCAGCGTAGCCATCCAATAGTGCTGGAAGGTGATCCTCTGAAAAAGAGGTTGCTTCATATGTCTATGTGCAGCAGCCATTATGCTTCAGTCTTCTCTTGCTTTGGATCTTCCATCGTTGACCCATCCTTCGGGACTGTGCACCCATGAGAAAATTTGCCAGAATCTATGCCTTGATAGTGGGGCAAGGCTGATAGTGCAAGTCGTGCTAGCTCAGCTCTACTGACCATTTGGCCATACTTCCCAACACTTTGAAGTGGTGGAGGATCATTTTGATCGGCTGATCGGTGAGGACTGTTATGGAGTGCGCATGGAAATAATGTTGCAACTTTCGCACAGATGTCACCAATGCTAGCACTATCTTTTTGATCCAAGTGTATTTGGTTTCAGCATTCCGAAGTAGCTTGCTGACGTAGTAGACCAGCTTTTGGATCTTGTTCTCCTCCGAACCAGTACGGAGCCAACGGCATTTCTGAGATAGCAGATAAAACTATAGAGGTTCTTTGACTCTCGGGCTACTATGAAGCGGTGGCGAGCGAGGTACCTTTTAAGATCTTTGAAGGACTTCTGAAAGTTGGGGGTCCACTAAAAATTCTTTGCGAGCGAAGTGCCTTGAAGAAGGGTAAACACTTCTCGGCAGATCAGGTGACAAAGCGGCTAAGGGCCACTATTCGTCCTTTAAGACGTTGGACCTCTTTGACTGAGTTAAGGGGCGCCATCTCTTGAAGGACTCTAATATTCTAAGGGTTTGCCTCAATGCCCCTCTAGGAGACCATGAAGCCCAAGAATTTTTTGAAACTTACTCCAAAGGCACTTGGTCCGATTTAGCTTCATTTGATATCTCCTAAGAGTAGTGAAGCTTTTGTCAGATCAAAGATGTGCTGGGATGCTTCCTTGCTTTTCACTAGCATATCATCGATGTAGACCTCTATGTTTTAGCCTATTTGATCTTTGAAGACCTTGTTGACCAATCTCTGATAGGTTTCTCCAGTGTCTTTAATCTGAACGGCATAACTCGGTAGCACTAAATACCCCTATCAGTGATAAAGGTGGTCTTTTCTTCATCATTGGGGCCATATGTATCTGATTGTAGCCCAGTAGGCATCCATGAAGATCAGCATTTGGTGGTCGAAGGTGGAGTCACCAACTAGTCGATTTTTAATAAGGGGAAGCTATCCTTCGGACAGACCTTATTGAGGTCTATGAAGTCAATGCAAATTTGTCACTTGTCATTTGCCTTCTTTATACCATGACTACATTCACGTGCTAATTCGGATAATTTACCTTTCGGATGAAGCATGCTTTGAGGAGCCTATTACTTCTTCCTCGATCGCCCTCTAGAGCTCTGGGTCAAAACTCCTTTTTTTTTTGCTTGGCCAATCTGAATGCTTGTCCATATTGAAATGGTAGACAAGGACGTCCGGATTGATCCCAGGCATATTGGAGGCGGATCAGGCAAAGACATCATTCTTCTGCAGGAAGTCTATCAGGTCCTATCGAGGCTTTTCCTTCAGTTGCAACCCAACCCCGATGATTCGATCGGACCGAGCTTCGTTAAGTGGTACTTCTTCAAGCTCCTTGATGGGTTCTCCTCTTTGCTCGGCAAAGTCTTCTCGAGCATGGAACCATCGACTTTTGGCCTCCGAGACTGAAGGTCAATGACAAAAAGTATCTTGCAGCAACTTGGTTTCCTCGGTCAGTCACTACACCCCATTCCATGGGAAACTTCATAGCAAGGTGAGGGATGAAGATTATCATCCTGAGGGATATCTGCCCGAGCCTGCTGAGGATGGCATTGCATGGTGACCAAAGTTTGATCACCAAAAAAACCATATAGATAGTTGCCGTGCAGGGCCATTCGCTTGCTTGAACCATCAGAGTAATCATTCCCTAGTATGATGACATTGCCGGTGAACCCAATCAAGATGGAGTCCACTGCCCGAGGTCTTCCATTTTTAATCCCATTTTCACAAAGGCATCGAAATAAAGAACGTTAACAGAACTTTTACTATCAAAAGA
This sequence comes from Calamus simplicifolius, assembly GCA_900491605.1. Taxonomy (NCBI): domain Eukaryota; kingdom Viridiplantae; phylum Streptophyta; class Magnoliopsida; order Arecales; family Arecaceae; genus Calamus; species Calamus simplicifolius. The sequence continues at coordinate 398,119 of UESW01004731.1, read as the reverse complement.
ATCTGATGTACATCATAATTTTTTATATTCAAAGATACAATGAGTGCATCATCATGGGAGTATTGTATCCCTTTGAGATCTTTCTCTGAGAATGCAAGCTCCTCGTATCTGACCTTCTTGGGCGGGTTCCCTTCGTCCGGCTTACTCTTGGATGGGTTGATCATGGCAATCATATTGACATTGCCAGCCGCTGGTAGGTTCAACAAAATTTGTTGTCGAAGCTCTGGTGGATGTTCTACTCTGGCTTCCACTTCTGAGGTAATTCACTTCCATGCTAGGTAGAAGTCTTCCTTCATTAATACTCTACCTACTAGGGCAGACATAGCCACCTCATGATTGAGATGATCGACTTTCAGCATGAACGCGATGAAATGGCCTAAGAAACTTTTCAAAAACTCTTCCTCTCGTTACTTTATTTTAAAGAGTGAGTATGACCTCCGTCGTAGCGGCGGCTGCTGACGAACTGGCTGTGAAGGAGTGATCAAGTTTATCAAAAGAGTTGATAGAGTTCGGCTTCAAGGTGCCAAACCATATCCTGGCAGGTTCTAGTAGAGTCGAGGGAAAGGCCCGCTTAGGATCACATTTGAGGCTCCATAGAATAGGATGATAGATCAGAAGCTACTCAGATGGTCGTTCGGATCGATGGTCCCATTGTATGGCTCGATGGTGGAAAGCTTAATGTGCGACATGACCGCCTCCTTCATGATCTTATTAGTAAAGGGTGGATCCTGCTCCATCTGTGGCTCCAGATGAGATGCGTGCTTGACAGCATCTAACTCCAGCGCATATCCTGAATCTTCTACTCGATTATCTTGTTCTGAACAATCGGAGAGGCTAGATAGCGAGACCATGGTCTTGGCATCGAGTCATGTTGGGAAGAAATCAGGGACAGGGAGCGGGGCCATGGTAAACTCTTATCTCCAACCTTCTGAAGAATGGGTTCCTTCCTTCTCACTACCAGGCTATCATGGGGGCTTGTGGTCTCAAACTGATTGGGTGGAGGAGCTGTCGGTTGAACCGGTGCAGCTACTATGCCAGAATGTTGTTGACTGGGCACAGCCGAGGGAAGGATTCCATGGAGGCCCTGCATTAATTGCACCAAGGCTTGAACTTGTTGGACCAATGTGCTGAATTGGTCCAATGTGACTGGGGCCACGAGCAGCGGTGGAGCTTCTGGCTGGGGCAGTTGAGAGGAAGCCTATTTTAAATAGGATCAGGCTTTGAGAAGTGGCCTGGTCCAGAGCGTATACGGCTGCCCTTCTGTGGTTCACCATTGAGGATATGTCCTTCTTTGAACCTTTTCTCTGATTTTCAAGTTTTTAGGGACTTGGGGCTCTTCCTCTAGCGTCAATCTATTGCTGCAGATTTTGTTCTTCGGCTTGAGGTTGAAGCAGCAGTGCACGTCAGCATTCGAGCGCCATCCTTCGCCCTTGCATACCTACAAAACAATCCTTGCATAGGGATTGAGGTGGGTGATCCCTGTGGAAGACCCTTCAATATCCAAGTCAGTGGAAGCCTTTAGCCATAGATAATGTGGAGAAGGTTGTTCAAGGAGGACGCTTCAGAGAAGGTTTCTGAAGATTATGGCATTGGCCATGGATTTTTCTATGCTTGTATGCTTATCTGAGGGGTCTTAGGACCTGATATTTATACGCTGCAGAGATGGTAAGTTGTTACCTGATTCCTTGGATGCAATTGAGGAAGTTGGCGACTGATAAGATGATGGATGCATAACTTATCAGGGAATACGAGATCCCATTGATCATGGAGGGAGTGTCGTATTCGGTTCCTATTTCCGTCCAGGGAGGCTCATTCCAGATCTTGGCGACGAGGCGATTTTATTTTCGAGATGTATGGCATGATTCAAGCAAGGATAATGTTATTCCTAAGGAGCCAGAGCTCGGTTATGCCAAAGTTTGGAGAATGCCTGGCATTTACAGGGATCGACTTTGCTTGGCCTGCCAAGGTATGAAGATGCTCGGCCCTGCCGAGGTATGAGATTGCTCGGCCCTGCCGATGTTAGAAGATGCTCGGCCTTGCCAAGGTTCAGAGATTGCAATTGTTGCAGTTATCTTTTTCTGCAAAGGGAGTGGACTTCTTCTGAGCCTTGCAGGTGATGGGCTGTAGCCTAGAGGAGGGCCCCACTGCTGTTACATCCACTCATTAATGCGGAGATGATTTTACCCCTCATCACATATATGGTTGATGGTTTTGTATTGTTGTTTGTCCCATGGAGTGGAGGTTCTCAGAACCTAGTTGAAAATGTTGAAGAAGGATAGTTGAGAATAATATGCCATAATAAAATCTAATAGATAATGTAAAATTTTGGTTTTGTTTTCCTCATTTTAAGTCTTGATGTTCTACCGTGACATTAATCTGTGTATTTGTTTATTATTTTGATTGATTTAAGAAGAGGTGCGAGGAAAAGGATACGAGCAGTAGCAAAATCAAAACTTGGACTTTGATATGCCCTGCAAAGTCCAAAAATCTCTGTAACCAAAAACAAAAGGTCCAACAGTTATCACATAGTATCAGAAAAGGAATCAGTTATCACATCTTATTCTTTGCCCTCTCCAATCCATTCTGTCGTACTACAAATGGTGGAGGTTTCTCTTGTGAATGAAGATGGAAGACTTTTCCTGAAGTAGGATTTAAAGGATGTTCCAATTTCTTTGCATGGTAGTTTGTAATATGTCACTGGATAAGACGTGTTGGAATATTAAACTTGTTTTAATGCACTCTTGAAAAGACCAAAGACTTCATGGGAGAAAGGAAGAGTCACTCTTGAAAAGACCAAAGGCTTCATGGGAGAAAGGAAGAGTCATTTTGAAAAGATAAGATGGTTCAGAAATTTAAAATTGACTCTTAGTATTTTGTAATTGACTCTTAATTTTTGCAAATGTCTTTTAGTTTTTCTATGCATGTATTAAATAGTGGTATATGAAAGGACATTAGATGTTTATAAATATGGGAGGTGTTTGCCCATGAAATGTAGAAGAAGATGATGAAAAATAGAGAGAGACCCAAAAGATGTATTCCCTCTAACATCTCCATAATAAGAGAGTGTTATTTTTCTTATTGAAAGTATTCTTACTTCCATCAATCTGGTATCAAAGCTCCTTGTGTGCCCACTTTGTTTCCAACAAGTGGTATCAAGCCTTTTTTTTTTGAGAGGACCAATCTTGAGGGAGATGCCAACGATGGTGTGCATATTCAAGTTCCCAAGCTTACTAAGGAAGAACTATAGGAATTGGTGTATCCAAATGAAGTCCTTATTTGGCTCACAAGATCTATGGAAATTGTTCAAGATGGCTACACCGAGCCTACAGCAGAGCAAGAAAGAGGGTACAATCAAGCACAAAAAGATACTTTAAGGGGCTTAGGAGAAGATAAAAAAGCTTTGTTCCAATTATATCAAGCTTTAGATGAGGTGACATTTGAGAGAATTGCTGAAGCAACCTCTGCAAATCAAGCTTGGGATACTCTTTCTACTATCTTTAAAGGAGAAGAAAAGGTGAAGCGAATCCGGCTTCAACAATTGCGGGGAGAATTTGAAGTCACCACCATGAAGAGACGGAAAACATCTTTGACTACTTCTCTCGGATATTGGTTATTGTAAACCAATTGAAAAGAAATGGAGAGAAGGTAGAAGATGTTTGAGTGGTGGAGAAGATACTTCGGTCTTTGACACCGAGGTTTGAGCATATTGTTATCGCCATTGAAGAAGCTAATGATGTTGATACACTCTCCATCAATGTGTTGATGGGCAAACTTCAAATTCATGAACAAAAGATACAAAAAAAATGAAGCACATAATACGGAGCAAATACTTCAATCCAAGGTGGAGGCAAAAGACCAAAAAAGAAAGATCAAGGGCTTCAATTGGCCTATAGTAAAAAAGAGATGACACAACAACTATCGTGTGGTCGTGGTGGCAGAAGCAACTACCGTGGTCATGGTCGAAGCCATGGTTGGTCAAAGAAGCTATAATGATGGAGGAGGCCAAAGCTCAAATTTCAACAATGAAAGAGGTGGCAGAAGAGGTGGATGTGGACGAGGTAGAAGATCAATTGGAGGTCGTAACCAATCAAGATCCAATGTTCAATGCTATAATTGTCAAAAATATGGACACTATAGCTATGAGTGTTGGAACAATAAGCAAAGCACAACATTGAATCCAACAACCAAGAAGGAGAACCGACTCTTCTTTTGTCATGCCAAGAAGATGGAGACTTGAAGAATATATGGTTTCTTGACTCAGGAGCCTCAAACCATATGTGTGGAAGAAAAGAGCTATTTGTGGAATTGCAAGAAGGGGAGTTTTGTGATGTGAAGTTTGGAATCTCTCCAAAGCTCCTATCAAAGGAAGAGGTAAAATCATGATTTGGCAAAAGAATGGTAAACCTGATTTATTTCCAATGTTTATTATGTGCCAAGTTTGAAGAATAATATTCTAAGTATTGGCCAACTGTTAGAGAAGGGTTATGCAATTCATATGGAAGGACTATCTCTAACTCTAAAAGATTGGAATGGAAAACTGATTACACGTGTCCATGGCAAGAACATGATGTTTCCTCTTATCTTAAAGATGAAAGCACAAAATTGCTTGCAAGTGGATATCAAGGACCCTTCCTGGCTTTGGCATCTCAGGTTTGGACATTTAAATTTTGAAGTTTAAAATTACTATCTAATAAGGGAATGGTGAAAGGTCTTCCATACATAAATTATCCAAATGAAGTTTGTGAGAAGTGCACACTAGCTAAGCATGCAAGAGCTCCCTTCAAAAGTAGAAAATCTTGAAAAACAACAACCATTACAACTTGTGCATACTGATATATGTGGACCTCTTCCAGAATCTTGTGGTGGTAACAAATATTTTATAACATTTGTTGATGACTTTAGTAGAAAGTTGTGGGTTTATTTTCTTAAAGAAAAGTCGGCTGCATTTTATGTTTAAATATTTTAAATCATTGGTTGAAAAAGAAAGTAACAAAAATGCAGATTTTGAGATCCGATAGAGCGAAGAATATATGTCAATGCTTTTAGAAGCTATTGTGATGAAGAAGGAGTTCGACATCAATTCACCGCTCCGTACTCTCCACAACAAAATGGAGTGGCCGAGAGGAAGAACCGGACCATTCTTGACATGACTAGAAGCATGATGAAAGAAGAACCTTTCCGAGCATTTTTGGGCTGAAGGGGTGGCATGTGCAGATATCTTATCAACCGAAGCCCAACAAAAGCCATCAAAGGTATGACACCAGAAGAAGCTTGGAGTGGCTACAAACCAGGAGTAAGCCATATGAAATTTTTGGGTGTATTGCCTATACCCAAGTACCACAAGAGAAGAGGAAGAAGCTTGATGATCAACCAAAAATGCATCTTCATAGGATATAGTGAGCAATCCAAAGCCTACAAATTGTATAATCCAATGACAAATAAGGTCATCATCGTCGGGATGTGATTTTCAATGAAGATGGAGTATGGGATTGGAATGGCAAAGATTCTCATATCAAATATGTAACACCTTATAATGAAGCTGAGGAGAATACAAATGAGGAAGCTACTCAACCAATCTTGTCACCAACAAGATCATCCTCATCACCACAAGTTACACCGACTTCCTCAAGAAGTTCTATAAGCCCTGAAGAGTCAACAAGAAAGTTTAGAAGTATTAGTGATCTTTATGATGAAACAGAAGAAGTTGAACAAGTTGATTTATATTGTTTATTTGCTGATATTGAACCTCTAACATTTGATGAAGCTATGCAGAAAGTTGAATGGAGAAAGCAATGAAGGAGAGATTTTTGCCATAGAAAAAAATAATACTTGGGAGTTGACTTCACTTCCAAAAGGACAAAAGGCGATAGGCGTCAAATGTGTATAAAGTGAAGCACTGCTAATGGAGAGGTAAAAAAATACAAAGCTCGTTTGGTTGCCAAAGGCTACAAGCAAAAGAAAGGGCTCGACTATGACGAAGTTTTCGCGCCTATAGCCCATTTTGATTCAATAAAGCTCATTTTCTCACTTGCATCTCATCACAAGTGGAAAATATATCAAATGGATGTAAAGTCGCATTTCTCAATGGCTACCTTGAAGAAGAAGTCTATATTGAGCAACCTGAGGGCTATATCCATAAAGGCATGAAAGATAAAGTGTACAAGTTACACAAAGCTTTGTAGATTAAAGCAAGCACCGAGAGCTTGGAATGCTCGAATTGATCACTATCTTCAAGATTGTGGTTTCAACAAATGCTCCTATGAACATGCTATTTATGTAAAGAAAAGGGAAGATGACATTTTAATTATATGTCTATATGTGGATGACTTACTTGTGACAGGTAATTGCATGGAAATGATATATGGGTTCAAAGCAACCATGAGCAAGGAGTTCAAATGACGGGAGGAGACTTGATGTCTTATTTTCTTGGCATTGAAAGTAAGGCAAAGTGAAGATGCATCTTCACTTCTCAAGAAAGTTATGCTAAAATTTACAAAAATTCAAAATGGGAGCTGCAAGAAGTAAACACCCCAGTTGCTTATGGAGCCAAGCTTAGTAAAGAAGGAGAAGGAAAGGAGGTGAACTCATCTCTCTTCAAAACCCTTGTTGAAAGTCTTCGTTATCTTACTATAAGCCGACATGATATTGTCTATGGAGTTGGTTTGATAGTAGATATATGGAACATCCAAAGGAGTCACACTGGATGGCAGCAAAAAGGATTCTAAGATACCTCAAAGGAATCTTGATCATGGTATGTTTTATACTCATTCCAATGATGCAAGTTTAATTGATTTTCTGATAGTGATTGGGAGGAGATCTTGATGAACGGAAAAAGCACTTCTGGTTATATCTTTTATTTTGGTGCTAATGCTTTTTCTTGGAGCTCAAAGAAACAACAATTGTTGCATTATCTACATGTGAAGCAGAGTATGTTGCAGCAGCATCATGTGCTTGTGAGGCCATATGGTTGCGCAACTTATTAAAGAATTGAGTCATTCACAAAAGGAGCCTGTGAAGATATATGTTGATAATAAGTCTGCTATTGAACTAGCTAAGAATCCAGTTCAACATGGAAGAAGCAAACACATTGACACAAGATTTCATTTTCTTCGTGATCAAGTTAAGAAAGGTATT